>OU612066.1:4205000-4796038 GCA_914767715.1 Membranipora membranacea
CAGTGGCTTTTCCCTGATCTTCAGCATCTCATTAATTTGAGAAACAAATTTCACAAGAGGGTATTCGAGGATATACCTAATCCAGCTACAGCGCAAGTCAAACAGTTCAACAAGTTTCGAAACTTTGTTACAAATAAAATTAGGAATGCTAAGAAAGACTTTATAAATGATTCTTTGTCTAAAGATGAAAAAAGTATTTCACCTGCCTGAAATCACTGACAGGAAAGAAGAAGTCTTCTGATCAAATTGAGAAAATTAGCTATCAAAACTCTGACAAGGCAAATGCCCTTTATAGATATTTAACCACAGTTGCTGGACACTCGGTTTTTATTCCTAAGATCGATCCACAACCTGACCTTTTCCAAGGTCCAAGTTTCTCTTTTACATATGTGGAGAGCGAAACAATCTACAAACTGACGAAGTCCCTCAAACCAAATAAACGTGGTGGCTTGACCATGTTTCCAGCTTCCCTGTACCAAACTGTTGCAGACCTATTAGCTCTTCCAATAGCCCTGATCATTAACGAATGCTACAAGGAATCAATATTCCCTGACTGCCTAGAAACAGCCCTGGTCACCCCACTCTTTAAGAAGGGCGATAAAAACAGACCCTTGCAACTACAGACCAATTTCCAGTCAGCCAATTATATCTAAGGTGTTTGAGCTAGATATGAAAAATCAAATTATGAACTTTATTGAAACACATGGATTACTCTCAGATTGACAATTCGGTTTTCGTAAGCATTCCGGTGAACAATTACTACTTTCTCTTTTACAAAATTGGAGAACAACACTAGACCTCAATCCAATTTCATAGGTGCGCCCTCTTTGGACGTACGTTAAGCATTTGACACTATAAACCATGGACAACTCATCCACACACTAAAGCGACTAAATTTTGCAGAGTCAACAACAAAATTATTTACATCCTATCTTTCACATTGAACCCAAATCATGAAAGTTGATGATGATCAGTCCAGTGCACTACCAATTACATGTGCCCCAAGGAAGTGTTCTAGGTCCAATCTTATTCAATCTTGCTATCAATGATCTCCTTAACAAGCACAAAACTGCATTCGCTTACGCTGATGACACCATTTTTTACTGCACAGCAACGGATATCCCTACCTTAATGGATAAATCTGAGTCATTGATGAGAAGTATCGAATTGGTATTTTCAAACAATCTCCTTCAACTCAATTTATCCTAAACCCAATACAGTATTTTCTCAAATAGAAAAGTAGAAGATTTTTATCAAATCCAAATAAACAACTTGAAAATAGCATCCAAGCATTCGCTCAATCTTCTAGGAGTTATTCTTGATTCAGAACTTAGTTTAACTCCTCAGGCTAATGCCACCGCATCTAAAGCAAACAAAATGGTCTACTTGTTATCAAAACTCAAAAAATACATGACAGACGTAGAAAACTCATTGAAGACGTACAAATCACTGATCAGACCTATAGTAGAATACTGCTCATCATTGTACCTTGATGGTTTAGCCAAAAATTCAGAAGCCCTAGAAAAAGTAAAAAATAAAGCAATCAGAATCATAACTTCAGCCCCCAAACAATTTTCTGTCACATCTGGCCGCTTACTACTAAATTTACATACTCTCCACAGTAGAAGGAATTTTCTTTTTCACAAGTTTGTCAAATTGAGGCTCCATAAAGGCCGTGCATCCAAGCACATACTTCATCTTGTTAGCAAATCAAACAGACATTCACAATCACTTCGTAGCAACTGTGCAATAATTACACCCTCATTTAGATCAAACCTAGGCAAATCAGCCTTTTTAAATATTTTTCATACATTTGTAACTAAATCAACCAAGCCTCATGAATCATTATCATTTAATCCTACTAATGTTGTTAACTTGTATTTTTGCCACTCTCTGTCTCTTCTTTTCTCTTTTCATTTTTTTCACGCAATTTATGATAGCATGCTTTCATTATCCTACTCACTATATAGTATGTATCACTCTACCACTTATATCTTTTTATTCAAGTCATTTTTTTTATATCTTTGTTAATTTGTGTGAGGTCAACAATTTATTTTTAATTTGCTTTAATTATAAACTTTTAGAAAACCTCAATAAATAAATAAAAATAAATAAATATATATATGCACCAAAATAAGACTTAAAAGATGGGGAGTTGGTGTAGCTTTATGTGATTGATAGATAAATACTATATTATTCACCGGGCTTAAAAGTTTAGCAGTGTTGAACGGAATACAAAAGTGTTGCAAGAAGTTGTACTTAATGTTTTCCAAGGTAGGACAGGATCAGAAGCTGCAAGATAGGTCATTTCTAATTCTTTTTTTGTACTGCTGTTTCTGTACTAACAAATCAATCACACACCAAATAAGATGGAGCTGTATATTATATGGTGAAGAACGTAACTTACCATAGCTTGTGGTATGGCAGATTTAGAAGCAGCTCCTTGTTTCTTTTTTCTAGGTTGAGCAGCTTGTCTGACTGGTGCATAAAACTTCCAGAATACTCCAGAAAATATCACTGCATAGCTCACCAGCTGAAATGAATGTATATTTTTGTCATAGCGATAAATTTGCACGTATACATTATACAGCTACAGGTCAAGTAACACAGGCCTCATGAGCAAGCAACTCATGAAATCGATGAACTAGTCAATCAGTTTGACTCAAACGTAAACATAGAAATATATATTTATACGTTTGTGCACTCAACCAAATCCTTAGAAAATCGTTGCTTCTATATTTATAGTTGTCATCCATAATTATGATAAGAGGAAAATTATTTGTGAGCTTCGGGGTGATCCAAAAATATTGAAATAAGATGACCATCAAGAACTACTCTCATGAAAATTACAACTACAAATATTTTCATTAAATTTCATTTGATTACACAATGGTGGGAGTTATAAACAACTTAACCCTTACTCCACACTTACCTCAGTGAGATCTGACAGCTGGGATATGTATTCACATATATGACTATAAGACGCAGGTGCTTGTGGAGCTGTCAGTGACTGACAGCACTTCTCTAGTGACTCACAGAGCTGACTAAACCTCTCTGATAGTGACACATCTGGTGTGATTGGGTCTAAAAATGTGAGAAGTAGCTGAGATAAAACTAAAATACATGAAATCCTCTAAGCTGATAAATCTATCGACTAAATGATGAAATGAGTGAGCAAGACCGGAGTGTTATTTTCAAATACAGATCACCAACGAAAATTAAATAGTAGATATACCCACCCTGAGCGGTGTTTACATTTACTATATCTATGACCAGCTCACACATACTATAGACCACATCCTGATGATTAGAGCTGACCTGCTGACATAGTCTGCTGTGTACCGCTGTAAATCTAGGAACCTGTAGAATAAGATATTTATAACAAAAATAAAGAGCTTATAATATGTCTCTTCGAGACTAATTCCATGATTAAAATGAGAGGTGAAAAAAGTAGTATTTATTGAACTTGGTGTATATACATATAGGAGTACCTGTCAATGTTACATAACACTGCTTGAGGAAATACTGTTAGTATAACTTATTCAATTCTAGTCATACCTGAGTTGTTTTGAATTGTCTCCACAGTATTAGCTGCTGTTGATAGTCTGAGGCGAGTCTCCTCATTAGATCAGGGAGAGTAGATGAGCCGTTAACAGTACCAGCTGCTAGATATATAGATGTGGCTATAAGTCTCACTGTCAAGTTACGCATCCGCAACCAATTTCTCTGTAACACAGATCTAGTTATTATTGTGGTGTTCCACAACTCTATTCATGAGCAACAGCAAACATTTCAAATGTCGAGCAGTATGCTTTGATTTGATATGAGACAGAAATATCTGACATGTTTGAAAAAAGCTTTTTTTAATTTAAGTACACAGCGATAACTGATTCCTCACATGACCATCAGAGTGTGATTACCTGATCATTGAATGTGGCTACTTTGTGCTCCTCAGTGAATACCTCTCTGTCCCAAGTATCGGAGGCTGGTATATCTCTGTTATCTCGTAACTGATCCCATGATATCACATCTGTCACACAAATGACAACATAGAATATATATATAAGAGAGATAAATATTAATAGGAGTTCTCACAATTATCATGAAAGGGTCTGACAACTCATTAGTACAACTTGAAAATGTTTGAGCTTTAGTATTAGCAAACAATTTGTGATCCTCAGTAAGGCTTTGAGAAGATTGGTAATGTCCGGACTATTTACCTGACTCAGGTATAGAATCCATATAAGTGACAGTATTTGCCACAGACTCGTAACTTTTACTATCAAACATAAGAGATATAATATGTTGCTCTGTGACCGCTGAGGCAAACTGTATAGAGTTAGCTACTCTTCTCTGGTATTCTCCAAACTCCTCTACCTACAAAATATTAGTGTCAAATAGAAAGCACATACATATAACATTCTGTTAGTAAAAATGACATAAGATAGATCGGTGTTGTGTATTAAGTGAAGGTAACAATTCCCATTGTCATTCGCATGAGCCTCAAACTACGGTATTACCTCATACATCTGTATCAATGTCATAACAGGTCAGACTGGTTAATTGCTGAATGTACAATTACCGCAAAGCCAATCATTATGATAATATTATATATTTGACCACTTTGTGCCTCATTGATATCATGGAGCCTACCTTGGAGAAAGTACCAAATCTGTAAGATTGTATGAGAAACTCAGTAATATCTCTATCTGAGCTGTTGAAATATTTCAACATCTGATTATATAAAACAAGAGCAGACGAATGCTGACCACATGAGAGTGCCTGTCCACTGTATACATATCTGTAACATTATAAATATGACACATCGTTGAGTTCCGGACCTAGAATTCAACCAAACTAAACCATATGTACTGCTCCAAAGAGATTTTCAAAATTGAGGTTTTCGAACAGGACGCTTATTCGATATTTTACCTATTCTTGAAATAGGATGTCATGACATATAACTGTACGAATGTTCTCTATGTTTGTGCATACATACTTTGGGTATACACAAGGCAGCAAACTTATTTTTGGCATAATGCATGCATAAATTTCAGCTCACTTACCCTACAGAGTCATATAATATCTGTTTCACTTCCATTTTGTTTACAAGTTCTGGGATTGGTCTAAAAGCACCTGCCAAAAATTGAAACATAAGTTTATTGCAAGTTACATAATAAGGTATTATTACATTCAGGATTTTAGTTTACTATGAAATAGGATTGTATGATATTTCACATACATTACATAACTTTACAGTGCCTGAACTTCTTGTGATTGAAGCTTATGTCTTTTCTTTTAGACAAAGTCTAGTTTATGTTGGATTCCTAAAACACCAAGACTTTAAACATATGCAGTGCGGGCATTAACATGATAACATGATAACTGAAGCAGACTTAGTGACATTCAGTCATTACTCACCTGTTATGGTATATATGTAGATGAGCAGTAATGTAATTTGATGAGTAGCTGAGCTGGTTTGTATTCCTTTTTCTAGCCATGCTAAGCATAGTCTCAGATATTTATCCTCAAGTGAAGACTCATAGACATCCATCATCAGATGAACCGCCAGTAGTAGATAATTATCACAAATCTTCACGTCTGTGCTCAGCATATTTGTTTCAACTGTCAATGGCAATAATAGGAAGCGCATAAATGGAATGACAATAGGTTAGTCATCTGACAAAACACCATCTGATGTGATTACTAGCTAAATACAACCCACTGATTAGAATATGTTCATGTCAAGAGAGGTGACTACTCAATGTACAGCTTCTTGCTTCTCATCATCATTTAAAGGTCTAATGAGTAATGACTTACCACTAGTCACGGCGTGTTTGAACCGCATCATAAGAGACTCAGCCAGCTTAACCCGCTCTTCAACACTCTGTTCAGAATGAGCTCCACTCAACCGATAGAACTGGTAATACAGTATATGCTTCTGTATGTGCTTCACCTGCAACATTGTAAGAATATTGTATGAAAATCATAAGAATTATTTTAAAATTGGAGATGTTTTCTCTCGGACATGAATGTCAAAGAGAGCATAACTCTAGTTTTAATAATTAATATTACTATGTTCTTTTTTGGGGATGGTGAGATGGCGCAATCGGTTAGCGCGCTTGCTATTCACTGCCAGGCGATTAGTGCCGCAGGAGTTGTGGGTTCGAGCCCCACTGGGGGAGCTTTCATTGTTGATTGTTCCAGCCCCCAGCACCCTCGGGTGTATACCTCTCCTGTGTACTTGTCTACTGACTGACTCATGGAAAGACATGTGACAGCATGGAAAGACATGCTGACAAGCTGGAAAGACAGTTAAACCTACTACAAGGGGTCCCAGCAATGGGCCATGTAAGGCCAATAACCCTAACACGTACGCTGTGTTTCATAGGGTGGCAATGGTGGATTGGAATGTGCTGTGGGGTGAGAGAACACAACTCCGAGTAGTGAATAGCGGGCTATCTCATTAGCGCCATCGACCCATTCTTTTTTGGGGATGGTGAGATGGCGCAATCGGTTAGCGCGCTTGCTATTCACTGCCAGGCGATTAGTGCCGCAGGAGTTGTGGGTTCGAGCCCCACTGGGGGAGCTTTCATTGTTGATTGTTCCAGCCCCCAGCACCCTCGGGTGTATACCTCTCCTAGATAGCTATCAGAATGCATTTCCCCTCATACTAATGTAATGAGTAACGAAGATGGGGCATCTGAATTCGTTTATTGGCAAGGTAATATTGGATGAATATTTTTTATCTAGGGTTATATCCAGTGATATGAGTGATCTCCGTATGACATACTGCATATTACATAACTATACTTACATTGTCATAGTGATCGAGTTGGGAAGGATCTTTAGATTCAGGCTGTAACTCCAGGCTGGTGTGTATTTTATCTAATAATTCTGTGGCTGATGAGCTTTCCATGAGCTTGGTAAAATATCTCCTCAAATCTTTAAAGCAGCATGGCTTTGCACCGAATAATTTACAGTATGCTAGGAAGTGTTCTAAGAGTTGTGCATCTGCAAAATTCATTAAAAGTGTGTTAAAGGGAAGAAGATATGGAGGTCATGCAAAGATGTCTCCTGGATTATATTTTAAATTGGAGACAGAAAAGTGACCTTCAAGTTATGCCTCAATATCAGAACAATGTTACAGAATCAAAGTCTAAACTATGACTAATGCCATATATCATTGTGAAGCTCTGATATATCTTTTTATCTTCTAGATATTGTTTATGGATAGATGCCCGGAAATTGATGAGATCTCCAAGGCTATTGACATGGTTAGTGATGGTAAATCACCTGGTTCCGACGGGATTCATCCTGAAGTAATCAAGAGGGGAGGTCCAAAACTGCTATGTGCTCTTCATGAGATCATTCAAGAAGCCTGGAACACAGCTACAGTTCCTCAAGACTGGAGGGATGCCCAACTTGTCACCATCTTTAAGAAGGGTGACCGACGACTATGCGGTAACTACAGAGGGATCTCCCTTCTATCCATTCCTGGAAAGGTTTTTGCAAGGGTCCTACTCAACCGACTCTCGCCGTATGCTGAAGGCTTCCTACCCGAGGCACAGTGCGGGTTCCGGAGTGGAAGAGGTATGGCAGACATGATCTTCTCCTTGAAGCAACTCCAGGAGAAAAGCATTAAACAAAATATGCCATTGTACATGATCTTCGTCGATTTTACTAAAGCGTTTGACACCGTTGACCGGACTACTCTGTGGAAGATGCTCCTGAAGCTGGGATTTCCAGATCACTTTACTAATCTTATCAGCGCTTTACATACCGGCATGAAAGCCTCGGTTAAACTGAAGGGTGAGCTGTCAAGTCAATTTCAAGTCAACAACGGCGTCAAACAAGGATGTGTACTGGCTCCCACTCTCTTCTCCATATTCCTGTCAGTTGTTTTGCACCATGCCTTTAACGACTGCAACAAGGGTGTATGGATTCAGAGCAGGCCTGGAGCAGATTTGTTCAATGTGAACCAGTACAAGTCTACAACAAGAACTAGAAGAGTCCTGGTATCACAACCATGATGATGCACAGGAGATTGTCAGCAGATTCGCCAGGTCTGCACAGACCTTCGGTCTCAAGATAAACATTAAGAAAACGGAGATGCTGTACCAATCAATAACCAACAGCTAGCCAGTGTTCATAAGTTCAAGTACCTCGGATCTACTGTCATGAACAACAACAAGATGGATGAGGAGCTCAACACAAGGATGTCAAACGCCTCATCCTCATATGGCAGGCTGAAGGAAAAGGTCTGGCACAACAAGGACCTTACGTTCAAAACAAAGTGCTCAGTATACAGAGCAGTTGTCCTCTCTTCCCTTCTGTATGGAGCGGAGGCTTGGCCAGTGTACAAGCTGGTGGCACATAAACTTAACACCTATATGATGAGACACCTGCGACAAATTCTTAACGCCAAATGGTGGGACTTCATCTCAAATGCCGACATCCTTACTCAAGGAAATCTACCCAGCATGTATGAACTCCTAATTCAGAGAAACTTGAGATGGGCTGGTCATATACACAGGATGGATGATTCCAGACTACCCAAACAAATCCTGTACTCTCAGCTAAAAGAAGGTGTACGTGGTATTGGCAGACCCAGGCTGAGGTTCAAGGACACGGTGGAGAGAAACCTCAAAGATAAAAAGATTCCTGTTGGTAGCTGGCAATCTCTCAGCAGAAGCAGATGCCAATGGAGAGACATGGTTCACAAGAAGTCATCTTCGGATACGAAGGACAGCCAATGATTGTTTATTGTTTTTGAGTGTAAAAATGAAACTTAATTGTCCTACAAGTTTGAATCCATTCATTGCAAGCGATATTCTATAATTTTAAATCTATAACAATGTAGCTGATCGCAGCTCTATGGTTGATAAATGATGTTTCTCACATGATTTCTTGATTCTCTTATCATGAGTTAGACAGTAGATAGTAATGTATACTTACTTGTATCATCTACTACATTTTTCCCTCTTTCGGTAAGTGTATGGTAAAGTTCACACAGGGCTAATAGTGGTGATCTCTGTGGTTTGTCTGATTCAGAGTTATCTTTGCTATGTGATAGCAGGAATACTTCACACATCTTCACAATGTATGCACATTCCACTGGACTAAAACAAGGTATTAATTAGCTGTATTTGTCACATAGTATGATCAGGATTAAATTTGACCGCTCAATGATTTATTTAAATCAACACCACTGAAAATTTCAGTAGCAAACGTAACAACAAGATTAGTAATCTTTAGCCTAGCATTAGAAATTTCGTTTGTTATACTTACTTCTCAGCTTTTGGTGTGTATTGAGAGTTTACGAGCTCAAGGCAAGTTGATATGTAGCATGTATAAAAGGCCCAATTATCAGGCCTATCTAATAATAACTGCTTATACATGGCATTGGACTCATCAACTCGACCAACAGCATCTAACAACTCCGCTATTTTTGTTCGCTTGAATATATCGTCCATCATCAGCTGTTTGCCCTTGTCACCAGTAAGGACTTCAATAGATTCAGTCAGTTTGTCTTGCTTCTCGTATATCAAACAGAGAAGTGTGGCCTCTGAAATACAACGAAATCATATGGTGCTGCATTCTAAAAAGCATTGTATCATTGATACGGTAGACTTTATGGTAGAACTCAGCACTCAATACTGTGCGACTTTCTATCTTATGGTTTTGACACTGACCATATTCATATCAATACTGTGCGACTTTCTATCTTATGGTTTTGACACTGACCATATTCATATCAATACTGTGCGACTTTCTATCTTATGGTTTTGACACTGACCATATTCATATCAATACTGTGCGACTTTCTATCTTATGGTTTTGACACTGACCATATTCATATCAATACTGTGCGACTTTCTATCTTATGGTTTTGACACTGACCATATTCATATCAATACTGTGCGACTTTCTATCTTATGGTTTTGACACTGACCGTATTCATAAACTCATCAATTCTCAGATTGGAATGAAGGTAATGATTAAACAAATATTAAATTTTGCTTCAATATGACATATGTGTGACTCATCATTAACCTATTTCAAATCATGTGTGACTCATCATTAACCTATTTCAAATCATTTGTTATCAAAAAAGGAAATATCATATCCTCTTATCAACATAATGAAAATAAGGAAATAATCTTTGACATTGTGCCAAGTTTCATTAAACTGCAGTTAGCTACTGCGATGTCAACTACAGCAGTCAACTAGTAGTAAACTAGTAATCACTAGCAAACCATACCTGCGTTTCTTTCCAAGTCAGACATGTTTTTCCTCTCACTTTTCACCATCCTCTCAGCAAGTGGTAACAACATTTTCTTTCCTAGAACATTACTATCACCTGCTTCTGTAGCCTACAAGATGTATTCAGTCTGACTCAGGAAGTGATCCAGTTTTGCAAAAATATGACTTGTAACTTCATTGTCCGTGATAATTGTTCTTTTGTAGCCACAAACCTTGTATTAGTATTAGTATTAGTCACTACGGTATGAATAAAAGTCAACCAAACTTATATTTTATAGAAAGGTTTTGGGGATTGGTGTTTTGTATAATATAAAGACCTTGCTTATCAAAGTGTGGAGTGTGGTTATTTAGGAAAGCAAGTCCTGTCACTTCCCTCAAGATACTGGGGAGTTTCCACAGCTCACAATACTAATCTACACCACTACAAAAACCAATTCTGAGACATAAGGCTTATAGACTCATTCAAAATTCCTACCTGCATAACGAGACTCATGATGCTCCAGTAATGATAAGGGTGATTCTCCGGTTTAAGTTTGTGAAGTTTGACGGCTGTCTGATGCTGTTTCTTATATCCTCCCAATCTCACATGAGCCATGAACAGGTGAGATAAGTAATCCTCATTATCAGGACACTGTTCCACTGCAGACTCATATAAATCTGCTATCCGCTCAACTGGGAAAATATTGGACTAGTGAAATTATTGTTTGGAACTGCAGTACTGCGGTGTGAAATAAGAGGCCTACTATACTATATGTTTTTGATAGGAAAGACTAATATTAGAATTTAAATACATGATGATTTTAAAAAGTGAACCGAGGCTGATAAAATGCCAATGACTCCATCTTTACAGGCATATTTGGTATAATACCATGTATATCATAGGTTTCAGGTTTACAGGTCAGACTCATCCAAACTTACATTCATGAGTCTCTTTGTATATAATGTTGAGCACCTGGAGAGTTGATTCATCGCATGGTTTAGTTTGATGTACATCTTTTACTAGAGGAGCTGAATCTGCAGATCTTCCTAAACGCAGCAGTGAGAGCGCTTTTAGGGCCTGAAAATATAACATAGATACATTATGAACAACACTGCTTTATGAAACAGTGAATAGTAAACCGGAAAATTCATTAGAGGTATGATTGAGAGAGTTTGGGGTGGTTGAGCAGGTAGCCCCAGAGTTATGAGAAGAACACGGTGGGGTCTTAATATTTGTGAGCTCCGTTAGAAGGATTTGTAAGTATAGCTGCTGTGAAAATGAGTTTCATGGTGGGCATTAAAAATAATCTCGAGCTAAAATTCAAACCTCATGAATTCCTGATGGATTATGTAGCACTCATATGTTCATCATTAGAATGTAGAAGAAAGCTTATTACACAGCAAGCAGTTGACAGTAGAACCAATACTGTCTCAACTTGATCACAATAAGCACCCTTACCTTAGCATTAGCAGACTCGGGGTGTTTTCGCAGAACCTTTTCAGACTCTTGCAACGCCTTTTTATAGTTACCATAGTCGAGAAGATCTGTAAGCAAAAGGAAACTAAATAAACCTTATGATTCAAGGCGCTAGATGAGGTTTAGTGTAAGCTGGTTAATTCAGACTTTATAATTCAGAACTCAAAAAAAATTGGTCCATTCAGCCATGTCTCAATGCATTCTAATTTCATTCAATTCAGACTTTGGAAAAAGTTTTGTGTTTTCCTGAGGTTTTAATTAAGTGAACTGCGCCGTATGGACACAAATTTCACATATGTAAGGAACATGGAGACCTTTGGTGATAAAAAGGCTGCTGTCCCACTACGCTGGCTATCAATTGATAGAGAGGGCCTGTCTTCAAGTCACTCTTATAATGAACCATGAATTGTGCATGTCATCTAATTAGTTAGATCTAAATTAATGTTCACTAATAGCAAAAGACAAGTCAGAAGCAATCGATCCCTCATTCCAAAGCAAGCAGAGAATGAGATACATAGGTTACCTAATACCTACTGTTCTAGCCTTGCCACTTACAATGATGAAGGCCCGATAAAGTCATTGATCAAATAATTTGAGGAACTGATTGATGAATAAAGGTTAAACAGACTAGACAGGCCTAATGCCTAACTTATCTTAAAAACCAAGCTATGTTCGCCTTGAAGAAGCTTTCCTAGACGGCAAATCTAGCCCTATTACGTTACTCTGCTAGGTAGAGGCAAGGAGTAACTCCTTGGTATAGGCCATCTATGAAAGTTTTAGAAATCAAGATAAAACATTCAACATACAAGGCATCAATCATAGGCATCTGGAGTTACATGCATGTATCATGTATACCAATGTCCATTGCATGTCTGTCATGATCATGATGATCAAAACAAAAGTATACATACAATTACAATACACATGCTTGTAACTCCTGATGCCTAGGCTAGGCTAGGGTATAAATTTCCCAGCACATATCAACTATCTATGACTACAAATTTTTGTGTGCAGAGAACTTATGATGAAATCTCTCTGGTGAAAATGATAAGATTTTATTGAAGATTTACAAAATTAATCAATCTAGTTTAATAGTAGTTAAAAGTTTTGCATACCAGGAAGGAAGGAAGGGAGATTGAATCCTCAAGAATGGCAGATTTTGTACAAATGCATCAATAACAAGGCTCCCTTATCTTACAAGTTGTGACCTTACCATAAACTGGACGTAACTTCCTCTCTATGACCTGTGAAGAGTCTTGTATGTTTGGTTGCACATGGTTTTTCTTCTTTGAAGCCATTTTGATATGACCTTGACATAAGAAATTAAATAGCTGAGAATCACAATTGTACATTTGATGTCTTCACATCTTGTCACTCAAACGAATGAAGTAAAAGTTGAACATATACTTGTGTAGCCTTTATTCTTCAAAATATGGCGGGTAAACCAAAAGCAGCAAAATCCAAGGGTGTTCCTAAGGAAACCTATAAGTGTTCCAGTAATATTGACATAGATGCATTTACAGACAATAACCTCTTTAACCATGTAGCAGAATCAGACGTTGGCCAGAGTTCTAAAGACTCAGCATGCTGGTTAGGGATTGATGAAGCTGGAAGGGGACCTGTTCTAGGTGAGCTACTTTAACTTTGGAGTAATCATAATTTCATATATTTATTTACCTGTCCTATATATATGTATATATATATATATTATATAGTCCACCACAAACCACTTTATTGCATTGCATTTGTTTGCACCTTCAATAATTTGTCACAGTGACTGGCTCATTTATTACTAAGGAAAATACAGGTAGGTGGAATAGATAGGAACATCAATTGAACATTCATCGAATATAATAATATATATATTCAATATTCGATGAATGTTCAATTGATGTTCCTATCTATCTATCTATCTATTATATAATAATTATAAGGCATATGATATATATGGGTATCTTTCTTGCCCATTTCATTAAACCAAGGAGCTGTTACTCCTTGATTAAACATCGGCTAAATGACAAACCTACCTACCTCACCTGTTCTAGTTCCTCCCTTTTTTCAGTCCCTCTTTACAATATATATTACTTTTTATTCATCGCTTTATTGATAATAATGGGTGTGTCCATTGTCTTAGTCCGTCTCGTCTCTGTAAGGGGCACTCCCTAGCATTATACATTACCCACCATTCTTGTAATTATATGCACACTACAAGTACATGAGCATAAACTAAAGTATCAACCTACTTTCATTGTGTTACCTTTCATTACAGTTTATAAAATATAGCAGTAGTAGCTACTATATTCACCTCAGGTAGAAGGGATATCTATACAGTAAGACCAGTCGACTACGTACTCAACTCGCTAACCTAACCTAATCATATTCAAATAACCTTAGTGCATGTTATGTATAATTTCAATATCACTATTTTATATTTCAGGTCCTATGGTGTATGGAATAGCTTATAGCCCTCTAGAAAACAAAGACGATCTTAAAGAAATGGGTTTTGCAGGTAACTTTTATTGCTACAGTATGAGCCTTTCATACAAAATATTACACTGATATTCCCAAGAAGAGCGACAAATGCATATATTTCTGTTATCCTGTTGATTTCCAATCCTCGGGGCAAGAATCAGATTAAAAGATGAAAGTTGTGTGCCATCATAAAGGATCCTTTCTGTGTTAGATTCCAAGACGCTCTCCGAGGAGCAGAGAGACAGGATGTTTGATGAGTTGAATTCTAAGCCAGATAAGATTGGCTGGATGGTTCACCTCTTATCTCCACATTATATATCTACATGTATGCTCAGGCGGTATGTATGGTAACCCTTTATTCTAGGAAATAGATGAAGAGTATTACCTTGTTGTAACCTATGATTCTGATGTTCTCTATAGAGATCAAAGTCTAACAAACTATAATCTATTGTTGTGTGACATTGACTGTATACATTCGGATGACCAATAATCTTATCCTTTACAACTATAGGATGAAGTACAATTTAAATGAACTTTCACACGACACAGCTATTGGACTGATACGGAGTGTACTAGAAAAGGGCGTCAACGTAAAAGAGGTGAGATCACCTTCCAAAAAGTATCTATCACAAGTGAACCATTTGCTCGGAAGTGATGTTAAGCTGGTTCTTGACCTTGTTTGTGACAATGTAGATTTTTTTCACCAAGTGACAAAATGATGTAACTTTTTAACCAAACTCTTGCCAAAACCACAATGATGACTACAATCTGGTCAGTAAACAGCGGATCCCAACATGCAAGGTACAGGAGACTAATATAGACCTGGATTGTAATTCATCGTGTTCACATGTGATAAGCTTATTGGATTACTGTGTACTGTTTTATAGGTCTATGTTGACACAGTCGGCGATCCCGAGAAATACCAGAACAAGCTGAAACTGCTCTTTCCACAGTTGGAGATCACAGTGGCTAAAAAAGCTGACGCCACATACTCGATAGTCAGCGCAGCCAGTATATGTGCTAAGGTATGTCAGAGCAAGGAGTTAAAGACTTGGTCAGAATGCGTATTGTAGTGCATATATCATTGATACAAAAATCACTACAGGATATCACATCTAAACTATCCACATGAGAGCTAATTACAGCGCGATAGCTGCTTTACTGATTGTGTTGTGTTGTGTGCTCTTGAAATTTACATTTTATATAATCATTTATTTATCTAAACAGACAGATATGAGCGAGATAAATATTGAAATCCCAAAATCACAGATAAATTTGTGTGTTGTTAGGTAGGATATGAGAGGATAATCTTTAATTCGAGAATGTGCATGTGCATATTCCAGGAGATTAAAAGCTGAGTACATATAAGTAAATTATATCTGTAGGGGCATAATAACTACTACGCATTACGCCCCACAATTTCCTTTATACTCTTAGGTAGCTCGTGATAAAGCTGTACAGAGCTGGAGATTTACAGAGACAGTTGAGTCTGCTGAGGAGTGTGGGTCTGGTTACCCTGGAGGTCAGTAACTGTCACACTCACTGTCATATATACTTCACTGATAGAACAGGAAACTTTTAAATAATCCAATGAACTAAACCCCTTAATTCCCTACATGAAAACTAACTTTGCTCACTAAAGTTGTTACATTCAGTTAATTCTTGACAATATTGGATTTCCTCGGTCAGCAGCTCTCAAGATTTTCATCTTTCCCTGTCAGGAATGGTCATAAGCTGCTACTGAAGAAGCCCACCGTATTTATTATGGTTGATGAACATGCAACCATGATATAATACACACTCTCCACCGTTTCATGGAAAATTTTAAGTGGTATTGTGCATTTGTATCACTGGTTCTACATAGACTTATTGATCCACTGGGTTTCAGTATTTGAAGACCTATAAGATGTCTGTGTTTCTCTCTTTAGATCCAAAGACCAAAGATTTCCTAAACAAGAATGTTGATAGAGTCTTCGGTTTCCCAAAGAATGTCCGGTTCAGCTGGTCTACTGCTAGTAAGTTACTGGAGGAGAAAGCTGCAATCGTGAAATGGTAATGGTTTAACACGTAAAATAGTGTCCATTCTTTGGGGCCTGAGTGCTAACCAAAATCATCACAAGCAATATCCAGTATATTAAATATTTTTATTAAATTGATTTTTAAGTTTGGGAACTGGACTGTTGCCCGATCAAATTTAAGTCTGCTGTGTTAGCTGAAATTAATATATATTTGATGATGACTTCCAGTTTTCATAATTTCAACTTTTAGGTCCAACAAATTCGAAGGAAATCAATTTTAAAACTGGTAATATAACATTATTACTTTAGACCACCACTTCTTCAAGTTGTCCTCCCTTGACTGTTGGGCCTACAATCCTCTTACTGATGCACTATTATGCACGCTCATGTAGCCTTTAGAATTTGTTTAGATAGGAGTTCTAATCTATCAAAATGTTGCCAATTTGCAGGTCTTCATTTTGAGAATTGTCGAGAAACCATATAAAAAAAAAATATATATACAATAAAAGTATATATATGTATATTGACAGCAGATTCTCATCCATCACCGCATCATCTAACCTAACAATGTGAGTGATGATAACTCAATCTGACAGTGTAAGTTAGAGATAATAGGTTATTTTTGTTTTAATTATAACATCATTTCTGTACAGGGCTGATGAAGATGAGGCAGAGGAAGAAAAGTTAAAGAAAAGGAAGAAATCGATGAACTCATTCTTTGAGACTGAAGCTAAACCAGTCCTGCCAAAATCTGCAAAATACTTTACTGAGAGGAAATTAATGAACACTATATCATTGTGAACGAGATTATGTATGTGACTACTGGTGGACTGAGATTACATCTACAATTCACATTATATCTTCGTTATTTTTGCTCCAAGATTGCACGTTATATTTTTTCTGTTTATAAAGAATGATAAAAATTGAAATATGCGTGTTTTGTCATAATATTTTGCAACTCAGCAGTACAAGCAGCAAGTATAAGCTATTACAGCTTGCCAATAGTATAGAGCAAGATCTTAATAACTCAGCAATGATATGACAACACATAGTTAACACAAGTTTTGATACCACATTTAAGTATTCTTTCAACTCAGGCTGACAACAAGAAATTATATAGGTATTCCCGCTTCACAGGATTTGCTGTATTCCTTACATTGGAAAGTTTTGCTCCTTACTTGGTGATGCACTGGGGCTTGAAAACATCTGTTAATTCAGATTGAGAATCTCTAAAATAAATAAAATTTGTTGCAGTTATATAACACAATTATTGTGTGACTGTCTAATCTGTGATCTACGTAGTACCTGAAGTTGAAATTAATCCTATTAATTTAATTAATATTATTGTTTTCACAAAACAAAAAGGACATCTGATAAAACAAGGATTGAGTAATTAAGTCTTTTTAACGCTTTAGCAAGCATGGTCAAACATGAAATGTTGCTTAAAAATAGTGATGCTATCCTCTTGAAGGACATGACGAAAAATGAATGGGCTTCTCAGAGAAATTGAAAGACCTACACTCTGAAGGATGATAAACTAGAACAGAGTGTGTTCAGAAGGTGACACAAGAAGCAAACTTGACATAGTTCTTGGATGTACAATATTTACCAATAAGGCCAGGCAAACTGTGTCAGAAAAACCTCCAATTGGCCAGCAGTTTTATTTTCCAATATATATTTGTTCAATGTTGTGCTGTAGAGAACTTTACACATCAGATGTGAATCAGTGACTTCCTATGATTTATAGGATTATCCCAGTTGGATCACCAAAAAACAATGCACATATTTTCAGTGATCCAATAGCCCACCCGCTAAATAAGGTATAATCCCCTACCACCTTCAAAGAACTACGCCCGATCTCCTTACTCTTTCATCTGGGTAAGATAACAGAACGGATAATTGTACACCATATCCAGAGAGACCTGCCAACATTTTATCACCAATTTGCTTACACAAAATCCATAGGTACAACCGACGCGCTAGCTCACCAACTCTACATCGTCTCACTACACCTCGATGTCAACGCTAAAAACCATGTCAGATGTCTATTTATTGACTACTCCAGTGCCTTTAGCACCATCAGTCCAGTGACACTCATCAACCAGCTTATAACTACCAGTTGGAATCCTGCTCTTATCCATCTAGTCTATGATTTCATGGTTAATCGCTTACAGAAGGTACGCACTGATCAAGGTCTGTCTTCAGTTCTGAATACTTCAATAGCAAGGCTGTGTTTTGAGCCCACTATTGTTTTCAATTCATGTACAACATATGCCCAAACCTACTTTCGGCAACTTTCATTTGATAAAATTTGCCGACGATACAGTTTTGATTGAGCTTTTGTCTAGAAATGGTACCTCTTTATGTCTCAAGCTCTAGATCGAAAGTTGAGATTTCAAAACAATACAATTGAAACAACTAAGAAAGCCCGTAAGAGACTTTACATCATGAAAAAGTTGTATGCTATGCACATCTCTGTTCCACTTTGTGTTCAGCGCTATACTACTTTTATTGAATATGTTTTTATTTATCATCTATGTACTGTTTTCGGCCATCTATCGTCAACCTCAAGGAAGGCAATCGACAAAGTCATCAACCTGGCAGGCTACCTCAGCGACTGTGATTTTGACTCAATCAAGACTATCTATGATAGAGTAATGAAAACGAGGTGCCTGAGACTCATCACAACCCAAAGTGACAATGTTCTTACTTTCAAGCAACTGTCGTTTGGCAGATATAAAGCCATCAAAGCTCGGGTTAATCTGAGATCTGACAGTTTTAGAGCGCGCTGTGTCCGTAAACTGAACAGTATACTTTTTTAACCAATTATTATTAATTTACCTCTTTTTTCAGTTATTTTTTACCAACCATGCAAGCCAGTAACGAGAAGAGTTTTATTTTCACAACCAACTTTTATTGCTCAAGCTAAACATGACGGGTTCTGGAAAACGCGGAGAGGCGGAAAATCAGTTTCATAGCGGAAAATCGTTTTCCGCTATTTCGAAAACAATGAATGAACAATCTGAAGATCATCGCTGTCGTATCGGAGTTCCCCAAGGCACCATCATGGGGCCGATATTGTGGAATTTATTCGTGAACGATCTACAACCTGAACTGAGACATATTGAATACGCAAATGATACCACCATATACAATACCATCACCAACCCTGATGTCATCATCTCAGATGCCACTGCTAGAAGAGCTACCATCAGTTTCTCCGAAAACCCTCATCAATCTGCTGCCACATATGCTGCCAGTTGGTGTGACAACAGCTCAATGTTGCTGAACACCAACAAATCAAATAAATATCATCACTTTCAGCCTTCATGAAGAGTTCGCAACTCCGACATTAAAAATCAGAGATTCTCTAATAGCTGAAAATAAAAATGAGAAACTTCTGGGAATCCACTTTGATCAACATCTCAAGTTCTCCACCATGCCGACCAAATTACGTAGGGCAGGTGTATGCACCTGCAGCTTCGCTTTGTTTTACAAAGCACATATACTATCTATATTGTCATACTCAGCGCCCAGCTGGTTCCCGTTCCTAAGCAAGACTGATAAAGAGAAACTCGAAAACCACCAAAAACTCTGCCTGCGTGTTATTAATCCAGGTACGAAAGACTATGACGAGACACTGACCAGTCTACGCCTAACAGAACGTAGAATGTAGAGATAAGGTTTCTCAACATCAATCTGTTTGTCAGAAAAATTAGGTTATGAAGGGAGGGAATAAACTTTTAATCAGTAAACCAAATCAGATGAGGGGGCTCTACTGTGTTGCAAGGATTTCAAAAATTAGAATTTGTTGGTTAAGGTGACTGTACTGGTCAGTTCATAATTATATATATATATATATATACACATGTAATATATATATACACATGTAGTTCATGCTCTAGTTAGGTTCGCTACTACATTAACTAATCATCAGTAAGTTCCTGATTTGTCATAAATTGAGCATTTTGTTGTGAGCCCCTAAACAATATTTCATCTGAATTCAAAGTTTTTATAACACCCTCATTTTGTTGTAAACCTTCTTCACATTATTCTAAATTAAAAGTTAACTTGCATTACCAATGAAATTATGTGCTTCATTAAAACACAATTAATACTTTTTCCTCAATTAGTCTGTTCCATAAACTATTGCTATTGCCTTTCCATACATCTTGGGAATCTAACTAGCAGTTAACATTTATCTTTGAACTTATTTATTCTAAGTTTGAGCAAGGTAAACAACAAGGATTAAAATAACAAGTAAATACATCAGGTAGGTTAAATAAATGGGTTTGGTTCAATGGTTACATAGAGCAAACCGATGACGGTTATCATCATATAAAATGTATAATTATATCTAACTGGCAATTTGGCACGTCATCATAACATTCTGCACAAAGATACAACACTAATAATAGCAAGTGTCCCTATATACAAGAGGTATCCCAATAAAATAAGTAGATGAGAAATAAATAAATTAATATAATTGATCATTTTTTATGCCTGTAGAAATTTCACAAAGAATGCTCTCAACAAAATAATATTAATAGTATATGGTACAGTACCCTAGATCGATCAATAGGTGGGTGTGCTTATTGCAGACACAGATGTATCTCTCAGTCAATATCCGTACTGAAACTGTTCTACACATTTGAACTAAAATATTTGAAGCTAAAACTATCGTTTTTCTCAATAGTTTGAACGCCATTGGGAGATTTATGCTCACTTGTAATGGAGCTAGATGTTGAATAATATATTGAGACAGGAGCTTGGGTAGCTCGAGCTGTTACAGGAACCTGGGTAGTTCTGGCTGTAGTGGGAGCTTGTACTGAGGTCATTGGAGTTGTTTCCCCATTTCTCTTCATTCCTCTCCCTCCTCTCCGGCTGCCACTTTGTTGCCTTCTATTTCCATCCCTTTGTCTTTTGTTTCCTTGCCTTGTTTGTTGCTTTTCTGATTGGTTACTTCTTCCCATGTTAGGGATGGGTGTTGTCATCACGTTTGCCTGTGATGCTTGTTCTGTAGGCCTCCGACGACTTGTAGCCAGTGAGGCGGCAGCCATGATTACCAACAGCAGAGTGGTTATTGTTAGTTTATTCATCGTTGCTAAAAGATGAAAAAAAATGAATATCTGAGGAGTCAATAAATATAGCAGATTGTAAATGTGACTTCTTTGTAGAAGGCTGGGGTTTCAAGTAAGAAAATATATAGTAAATAATATTACTTTCCTCTCTCTGCAAGTGTGGTATCATCTCCTTTCATAAACTTATAGATATAACTAAGTAGTGAAAAAAACCTTCTAGCACAGCTGCAGCTGTCAACAAACTTACCTTGAGAGATTTCTAAACTTATTCTGTCCAGCTGAGATGTTTATATGAGTCAGTGTGTATGTGTGTGTGTGTTTGAGTATCAAACTGTGCTGTGATGGTGTCTGCTTGGTGAAGGCTTATTTATATAGGTGCATCTTGTAGTCTTAATTTTCATATGTGTTTTACTCAAATTTTTGTCATTCTAATCTATTGTTAAATCTCTTAATGCAATAGCATTATCACCTAATCTTAAGAGACCAAGGATTATAATATCAGTAATCTCTAATCACCTCAAATATATCTTTGTTACAATTAATATTTTTTGTTTGCCGTTCCAGGTACAACCATTCTCCCTGGTCAGACTAATGACGTGTTGTGTTGAAACAATGACTGGAGGTGAGTAAGCCAAATGATCCGCCACAATACCATGATACCTGATGTAACGTGATTGTAAATTGAGTTTGCAGCATTTAGGCCAATTATTACTATACACTTTTTGAAGATTGTTGTTTTTTTGTTAATATTGCATTAGCTATTACACCATGAAGATCATCCAACAAAAATTGAGATCCATCTGCTTGGCCATCAAGCCTCGACATTCAAACTAGTACTATTTTTTTGTTTTTTTTAGTTAAGTTTTGATAGGTTGAAACCGAGTCCTGAGTCCTGAGCTCCATATATTCGTGACTGACCTGGCTGGTCCTAAGTAAACAATTATAATAACTGGTTACCCGGTTTCATCTATCATACCATCCGAAAAAGTTTATTTGATATGCTTCTTGGTTGATTTGCAAAATTGATACTTTGTTTCCAGCTTGATTTTTGTTAATCTAAAACAATATTGGCTTTAATAGTTAATCTTAAATTAATTATTTTTTAAATCTGTGAATAATCTCACAATGTAATTGGTAGGTAAAAGGATGATCATTGAACAGTCGTACCCACCATAAGCAGCATATCATTTATAGGCCCATTCTCGTTATAGAGATTTTTCGTCTATAGAATGCCCAGGCTAGAATACAAGTATCGTCGTTCATCTGATTGAATTAATACAACAGAAGGAGTTCAAACTACTGTTTCCCCAGCTTGGGAAAAGATACCACAGATTAAGGATATACCAAAGCATTAAATACCATTGAAAGTTGTCAAACTCCCGAACAAAACCTTGATTTGTTGCCATCGTATCATTTCAGTGAAGAAATGAGGTAGAAAAAAAACTGTTTTCGTCGCTTTGATTATATTGATCATATTGTTATTAAGTTTAGAATGAGATATGACAAGTCTAACAAGACCTTTTACGTCACAGCATAAAAACTGTTGCTCAGTGCTGAAAGTGAAGGTTTGGGTGAAAATGTGATTTGAAAAAAGAACAAAACGGAAGATAGGGTTTCTAGCAAATTTTCCGTTAGTGTGTTTTTCAAGATATACCATAAACACTTCAGATTGGTAAACACTTCAGATTGGTAATCATTTCGAATGAACTAATTTTAATAAGCTTGAGTTCTTAAACTGTAAGAGTCACTCCACTCCTCATAAACGTATAAATACTTATTTTTATGTTAATGAGATAATTATACTCACCAACTTCCATTATTCAAGCTCGATTATCATCAATATAGACCAGGGAAGGCAGCTAAGTTTTTGTCATGATTGCATAACATGAAACATGCTGTCAAAAACTCATTATTCTGGCCACACAAATCCTTTAAGGAATTTCCTCGCAGAAAATGCTGTCAGAACAGAACTTTGCAATAATATGCATAATAATATATTGACGCAACAGAATGCGTAACCAACAACTGCAGTGTTTGAGTTTATTAAGGTACTTTTGGCAGCACGTTATTCCCTTGGAATTTTCTGTGTTCACCATGAGTAATAAATGCTTGTGCGCAATTAAAAAAACAGGTTCTGTAACCAGCACTTTTGAAAATATAGCGCTGACTGGCAAAATTATTATTACGAAAAAGGTAAGGTGATAAAGAGTTATTCTCTCTATCTTCTAGCGATTCAAGTTTTACAGTTAGTATTCATTTCCGGTGATCCTGACCGGTCTGCTTGGTAAATTGTATTTTGGAGAGAGAATATTCACACAATAGGCTGTCATGCAGCGGATTGCCAGATTCAGTGCCTCATCAGCCACAGCATGCAGGGTCCAGAGGTTATCAAGAGCACAGAAAGCCATCTCACATGCTGCACCAGCCTGTGGCTATGCAGCAGAGAAACATAATTTCAGGTGAGAATCACAGGAGGTTGGTTGACTCAACCCTTGAGTTGACTGACCAGACAAAAGTCCAGAGTAGTATAACAGTATAACATCAGCAACATGATGCATGTAGAGAAACATCTAGGTCTACTTTGAGATCATATGATTATTATTCCAATCATCTCCATGGGCCACCTTCCTAAATACCAAGCTTGACTTGAAAGACCACATATCCTATAGCAGTAGACTATAATACTACAGTGACTGTGAGTGTGTGTTCACTGTTTAAGTTTTGCTGTATGCTGATTTCCTACAAGATATATATATATAAACATGTATGTATATATTCATTACTATGCCCCATGCTGACATTTCCATATTCAGGCTATGGATGCATTTTTAGTGGATACTTGGAACGTCTTGCCACCACGCACCTGCAGGTTCCAATGGAATACATACACAAGGCCATATATAACTGAGATGCAAGATAGTCATCATTCCGGAGTTCTGCAGCATGTTTACACACACATAAACACATCTTATATATTTTTTATAGACAATACAACACATTCAACGGACAGTGGAACAGACTGCTAGTCAACAGATCCAATCACAGACATGTGCGCATTCAATCCTACAGTTCAGGTAATATTTCTTAGCTGTGATATGTTTTACATATTTGTTTTATGATGCTCTTCAATAGGACAACTGTAACTTCAAAACGTTTAGCTTGTTCACTGAATCAAGTGAAGCAAATTATTGAAAATATAGTTGGACTTGTATGGCAGTGTCTGGTCCTATATGGCCATGCTAACACACAACGCAGTGTACCATAGCGCTACACTGTTCAATAGCTTACATCGCTGCTGGTTTGCAACATTACCAATAGTTATATCGCATATGCTCTATTCTGCTGGAGCTACAACTCATATATGCATTACCTTAGAACTGTATTATAAAGTACTATGTTGACTCGGATCTTTTGGCCACAAATATAATAAATACATTAATTATATAAATAGGTTATATAATCTGATTGTGTTGATATATCATGATTTCAGATGACCTCCCAGAACATAAAGTAGTAGGAATGCCTAATCTCTCGCCTACTATGGAGACAGGTACAATTATATCATGGATGAAAAAAGAAGGTAGGACATTGAGAACTATATGGGTAAACACATTCAGTATTTGAGAGCAAACCTTCAATAACATTGCAAGATTCGCTTCTCCAGTTAATTTTTTTTGAGAATCACCAAGTAAAGCTATAACGATAATATGTGATGTAATATAGGTCTCAGTAGGCCAAATTGGGCTTATGACAATAATGTCATAATTTGTGCTGCATGGTCCTCAATTCATAAAGGAGACCGGTATATTACAGCAAAATTTCCTATTACTCGAACCTTGATCATAGTAATAGGCCAAAGATGAGATGAGATATGAACTTGGGTTGATATTTCTCCCTTTCACTGATTATCGTTGCCATAATAAGCAGCTTATAATGGTAATAAGAATCAGCTATGATGCAATGATAACTTTTAATTTGAAAGGTCATATTCGTTCATATTTTCTGCATATACATAGTCCTACCATATTCTGACAAACATTATGTGCTATAATAGACCATTCGCTAGTTCTTCTACCATTTTGATGGTTTTCTTCTCAATGAATATATCCACTTTACTGTTTCAGGTGATCAGATGACAGAGGGAGATGCTCTAGCTGAGATAGAGACAGATAAATCTACTATGGTACTGGATACTTCAGAAGAAGGGTATCTAGCTAAGATACTCATACCAGAGGGAACTAAGGATATACCTATAGGGACTGTAAGTCATTCACTCACTCAGATCACTCAGTCCTGTAGATTATTCTTTTATACAAATATTTATATTTTGGCTATAGTAGTGTTGTGTCTCCGAATTGACTTATAAATAAGACAGTTCATCATTGATCGCTAAGTACAACACAACTTTTTTTCCCAACTTGCAACTATCAACCTAAATCTAGCATCTTGCAATGTTTGCGATCAGGAATGAATTGTCATGACTTGTCTCTGTCTCCTTGTTGTTGTTTTTAGAGGGGACTTATATAATATGATTTCGGAGTTATGCCCTCTTGGTATTAAGACCTGTTTATTGGAAAGATGGGTTTCATGTTATCATTCTAATATTGTGTCTGTATATGTATCTGTTTGTAGCCTCTATATGTTATGGTAGAAGAAGAAGAGGCTCTCGCAGCATTCAAAGACTATGTACCTTCAGCTGAGTCCTCAGCTCCCTCAACACCCGCTCCTAGTGAACCTACACCTCCCCCTGCTGCTCCTAAACCCCTCCCTACACCCCCTGTACCAACAGCACATAGTCCTCCACCTCCACCCCCTCCTGTGTCCACTCCTCCTCCAGCACCCTCTGCCCCTGTACAAAGCTCTGGTGGTAGGGTTATCGCCTCACCACTGGCTAAACGGCTAGCAACAGAACAAGGAATCAATCTAACTGTAAGTACTTTGGTTGTTGTTAAATTTTTTTTAACGGAGATGTGTCTGATAATTCAAAAAGGAGTTATATATACCTGTATTGATCATATACTAAATAATATAACTTACGAACAAAGAAGCATAAAAACATCATAAGGCAAACGGATTGGAAATGTCAATAATGCATATATGTCCAATTTTAAAACCGCGTAATTGTAACAGAATATTACTATTATTTTTCTCCACTCTTTGAATATTACAGAATATAATGGGAACAGGACCTGGTGGTCGAATTATAGCCAAAGATTTACAGAATGCTCCAGTTGGAGGGGCACCTGTCGCCGCCCAGCCTGTCATACAGCCAGGTGCTGCCTACACAGATATTGACCTCAGTAACATGAGAAAGGTAAACATATCTCACCCGGTTATATTATAGTACAGCCAAATGAAGGTGCTGTAGATTATCTATATCTCTAGTAAATGTTAAGACAATCAATTATCCTCTTTCCTAATTTGGGTGTGGAAAGCTTGATAAAGCATTTCTTGAATTATTGCTTTAGTACAATATTCTCTTGAGGGATAATATGCATAAGCTTGTTGAGCTCCTTCCTAACCATGTAGTTTAAATTTAATTTGATATGTCATACATAAAGATTTCCGGTGAACAAAATCTTGTGAGCTGAGAGATGCCGAAGGTTTCACTAGATTCGCAGTGGTTTGATAATCTAATGTGATATGGTTATGATTTGTAGACAATTGCTCGAAGGCTTACAGAATCCAAACAGACTGTACCTCACTATTATCTCACAGTTGATGTCAATATGGATAATATTATGAAGTGAGTCAGTAATTTCTATAACTATAACTATAACGCCATCAGAGTTTTATATGTGTCATCAACGATAGTTTAAGTCATAATTTTATTTACTTATGAGACAGATTTCTTCCCCACCACAAAAAGTATTGGGCACCATTTCCTGTCTTCAATGGGGGATAGCAAATCAATGGTTTTATTATCAAAGTACAGGTACCCATAGTACTCAAAGGCCCCGAAAGCATGCTTGTTTTAGCATCTGTTGAGTATCAAACTTGCATGACTGGCAAAGTTGGTCAACAATATTTGGTACCTCGCTAGTAAAAATGAATATGAAGTATTGGACATCTTTCTTGCACTGAGTATTACATTGTATTATTTTGTATTGTATTATTTTGCAGGTTGAGATCTGAACTAAATGAAACACTAAGCGGTGACGGTATGAAGCTATCTGTCAACGATTTCGTGATTAAGGCCGCCTCACTAGCATGTAAGAAAATCCCAGCTGCAAACTCTGCTTGGATGGATAACTTTATCAGACAGTAAGTTTATTTAGTCAATATTCTACAACTCAATTCACACAACATGAGAGTTTGAAATGTGACAGTCATCTGCTTGGATAAAACATGTTACACTTGATTAGTACAAGTAGTTCTAACTAATAACTGGCATATAACTATAACTATAACTGGCATGATTAAGATTGATTGGAAAATCAATGGATTTAGGCTATGAGTTGTCACATCTTGCTCTTGCACACGAGCACATCGTGCGTCTTGTATAGATATCAACAGCAGCGTGATATTGTAATACAAATGAAGTACAGTACACGAGCAGTGTAGCTGATGAAATCTACTACGTTGCATGGATCAATGAGCATAGTGATAATTATAATCTCGCTTGAGTGGGCTTCGGGCAAACAAAGAATCCTTTGTCCGCCCGCCTGTGTTGTGTGTTAGCTTAAAGAGGTAGGAATCGAAGGGGGTGCACGGGGATTAATCATGTGAAGTGACAGGCACGACCATTGGCTGATCAATGTAATTAGAGGCGGAGAATGGCCTTGGTCTCCGCCTCTAACAGCCAGTCCACGTTGCGTTCTCAAGTGGTCAAGTGTGTTATGTAAGAAATTGTGATTCGCAGACACCCATAAATAAAGTTGAATAGAAGCTATGATATAGCTATTGTTGTGTTGGCTCATCACACTTGGGATTATAGGGTTTAATTACAACGGTCAATTTCAATCTTGACAACGGTATCTAGGCAACCTCTAAAACCATAAATCATAACGTCAAAATTGACCAATAAGAGCTCGTATATTTTGAAGCGGATGATTTGAAATCATCGGAACTGGGCAATTTCGTATGACATTAGTCATATTTTCACCACTTTCCAATGCCATTATTGGAATGAAAACTTATTGGGCATGTGTATCACACAATTCCGCATCAGCTTGTCTGATTCCCATTAAAAATAATTCACTGCTTCTCCTCTTAATTCCGAAAAAGCAGGAGGAATTTGAATGCTGCTAACCCCATTTGAATTTGATATGACTGGGTGATCGCTTTACATTGACTGGCCCTTATATACCGGTCGAGGGACTTTAACTTAATACTTGACATTGATAAACGAGGGTAGGCCATCTAATAATAGTAACAAAGTAAGGCGTATAAAGATACTGCATACAAATTTAGTTATTATCTCCGCACAACTGTCTATGTCGAGACACATATTACTGACATTTTGCAAAGAAATAATTGAATTATTCTTGTCACAGTAAGTGAAATAAATAAAGCAGAAAATAACGGTGATCTGTGTGGAAAAGATATTTTGAAAATAAATCAGGTGATGAATTTATGATGTTTGGCATCATTTTGCGTTGAAGTCTCCGAGAACTGGGTCTATTTCTAAATTCCAAAGTAGTTAACTCTGGTTTCTCTTCAATTCCACGCATAAATCTTTCGCCTTTTACTAAAGATTTCCGTGGAGAGGAACATTACAATGAGTCTATAGACTAATTTTTAACACCCTCCTATGGAGGGTAATATACCAACAGAAATATGCATGAGTACTGCGCCATCTTAGTAAGATGGAAACCCACAATTGGGAGACCCACAGTTTCCAGGGGACAAGTCCTCGGACCACTCACATTTACTATGTTCATATTCAGGGACCTAAATACTGACCTGTGTATAGGTTAAATCCTGTTGGTCATTGCAATATTCATTATAAGAATGTTTGTTTACAGGTACAACAATGTAGATGTATGCGTAGCTGTGGCTACTGATGGAGGTTTAATCACTCCAATTGTGCCAAAGGCTGAAACTAAGGTCAGTAAATTTATAGTGGCTTCGTTATTTTGCTAACTTTCTCTCACACCATTCATTTCCCCTCTTATAAATGGGTGTTGCCTGATGATTTACACATTATTTTAAATAAATTGATCCGAACATAACAAAGAGAAATGTCAAACATAATGATGGTCTGTGGATTGTCATTGCACACATTCAAATTTCCTGCCTGAATCAGAAGCATACACAGCAAGTTATGATCCTAGCTGGAGATTGATTTCAGATCATGATGCAAGAGATATTTTTAGAGTTTTATGAAAAATTCAGAATTAATAATCCACTAATATCTGTGATTTAAATCAAATTATTTCACCTGGTCAAATGGCAAAGCAAACATTTGCATCACATGGCAAAGATTTAGCCACTTCACTATGGTCATTTCAGATGACTCATTTTGTTGTCTCCACCCTTAGAGTACCATAGAGTGGAGTCCTACCATAGACGAATAAGTTATTCACAGACTTTAATTCTAAGGCCACCCTTAAACTAGCTAGATTAATATCCAGCCCATATTTTCACCTCTAAGGTTTATTTATGAAGTAGGATTTACTTTTTTTTCGCTTTCACATGAATTTATCTGTTATGATAAACAATGATAATCGTATCAATCATTGTTTATCTTGTTGATGTATGGATATATTTTGTTGTTACAGGGCTTGGCCACCATCAACTCAGAAGTAGCAAATTTAGCGGCTAAAGCAAGAGAAGGACGTCTACAACCTCACGAGTTCCAGGTATGATTGACAGGTGGTGTGGTGTCACTTACACAAGTTTGTAAAGATGTCAGCCATCAGATAGGGCAACTTATTAGTGATGTTTGCTTCTCATATGAGAGGAGACAAATTAAATTTGACAATTTTTTATACAGTACATGTTGGATGGTCAATTAATCCCTACTTGTCCGATTGACAGACATTTGAGAATAGATTGCGGTTCTTCCTGTTGTAGGGAGGCACATTCACCATCTCAAACCTGGGAATGTTTGGTGTGAAGAGTTTTACTGCTATAATTAACCCACCTCAGGCCTGTATACTGGCTGTCGGTGGAACAGAGAAAAGAATCGTGGTGGATGCAGATTCTAAAGATGGGTAAGTGGAGTGGTTGTGAATGTTCTTATTTTTCTGTTTTGAGATGGAAACCATCTCATCTCACAAGGGCGGGGCATTTTGTAGTGATTTTTCCCAGCATCATAAGATTTTCCTCAAAGAATCAATGACCACGCAAGGTTAGTAACGTTTTCCCCAGAACCACAGAAGATAGCTTCTGGTTTATCAGACTTTGTATTCATAGCAGATAAAACTACTACTGATGAGGGGAACCTGGCCTAGGATAGACAAGAGCAATCAAAAGCTACAAAACTGTCTTTGGGAGAATGAAAACAGGATGCTATCGCGCCAATTAAATTAGTCTCGTTATCCTTTTCAGCGATGTTTCAGTTACTGAGGCTATGCTCCTGTTATGTATAACCAATGAACTCATTGGTATAACTTAGTTGCCTTTCATGTCAGTAAATTTGACTGTACATCATCCATCATTTATTGCAGGTATAAATCAGCACAAGTGATGTCGGTGACCCTCAGCTGTGACCATAGAGTAGTGGACGGGGCAGTGGGAGCTCAGTGGCTCGCAGAGTTCAGAAAACTACTCGAATCACCAAATAGGATGATGCTTTAAAACAGCTGTAGCCTTTCGTCGTCTTTCAGTATCTAGGGTTGCCTCTATTTTACCAGAGCAAGTATTTTTTCATATTAACATTTGTTTGTTGTGATGTAATTTTTACGTTTGGCTGAGCTATCTACCCTGACTGCATTATGTGATTTTGACAACTGCTCCATTCACTATCTGGGCCTCCCTCAGTCATTGTCATTCATTCAACATAATGATATGTTGTGCTTTCCCGAAATCATATTTTTATTTCACTTTGGTGGTTTCAAAGGATTGTATTATACATGTTTGTTCTATAGAACTTAGATCTGTGTTCTTATCTGTATTTTGCTTGAACAAGGGGGAGATAATATCAGAATGAATTTACTAATGGCACACACTGATTTTTTTTTCAATTAGCAGATCACATGCTTACTTTATTGGATGGAATATAAGTAAAATAACATCAGGAGATAATTATCGAACAACATAAAAAATATAAATAAAGCTTATATAGATTTCGAGATTGGTTTATCGTGGCCGTCATGACGTCTCACCAGATACACGTAGGGACGGATATTTGAGATTGTGCTACTAGGTAATACTACCACAGTTACTGAGGGATGCAGCTTTGCATAAACCCATAAAGTGATTGCTGACTTGTGTTACTCACGTAACACTCTGTGTCTCTAAAATTAAATTTGTTTCAAGCTAAGAAAATAAAGGAGGGAGCTGAGGGGTTTCGTAGTTTTATTTGGTCATCTTGATTGCTGATGGTCCTCACTTCTTCTTACTGCTTACTTGTTTCATGGCCCACTTTACACCATCCTAGAGAAAAAAATGATTCGCAATGTGACAATAGATATAAGTCGGATCAAGAGAGGGTACATCGATCCATCACACTCGCACTGTGAAGGTCACAGTCATATGTATACCCTACGCCATACACCAACTAAGATAGTTAGCCTGCACGTATTTCCTTGATTGTTTCACAGGCTTGAGAATCCCTGTAAAGGGTTTGGGGTAACTAGAAATTCAAATTATTTTTGGTTTTCCTTGGGATCAATCCAACTCCAACTACAAAGTATATGTTGGGATAGTTATGGAATTGGAATAATTTTGTATTTTATATACAATCATCAGCATGATAAAACCTACCTCTACACCTTCACCAGTCATAGCTACACATCCCTGTATGTGCCACTGTCTGTCCCTGATATTAGTTAGCTCTAGTGTCTGTGCTATCTCACTAGCTGGGGCGGCGCTCACTAAATCCTGCTTATTAGCGAATATCATTACAGGTACACCAGCTAACTTTTCTTCTTCTAATAATTCACTCAATTCCTGAAAAACGTCCAAGAGAATTTATTATCATGAAACCTAAATAGTCATACATGAGTTCACAAACAATCCTAGCACATTTCCCAAAACAATGAAGTTTGTCGTATTGCTATGGTAAAACTATGCAGTGTTGTTAGAAGATCCCCCGATTTATGTACAATACTTGCAAGGAGAAACACTGACCAATAAATGTGAAGGTTAAAAAACAATGACAATAGTTTTCTGGTTATATCATAGTCTATAGACACTCATATAGATTATCTATGGTTATTATTGTATTTGTAATGGCGAGGAGAATTAATGTCGAGTGCTTACCAAACCTGTCTCTTCAAATCTTTTCCTGTCAGCGCTGTCGATTACATACAACTGTGAAGAGAAATAATATAATGATACAGTTACATCATGAAAGGATGGTATACAAGTATGAATTAATGTAAGTCAAGGAACAGTGAACCGAAGCTGAAGCATGGAAAGGAAGTTAGGGTCTGGAAAACAAATTGTATGTAGTCAGATCTCAATGTTTGTTTTCATAGGAACTTCATTATTTAGGTTCACAAATGACTGATCAATTAATCAATTTTCTTCAAGGGCTTTTGATTTTTAAGTACAGAGATCAGCAATTATTAGTTTGAAAACTCAGGTTCAGGAGCAAAAACTCCCAGATTTACTTTATGTCACATTATGAACAAACGGAAAATTTTCCTAGTTACTGGCATTGGATTGTTACCTAATCTTATAGTCAGACTGGTAGTTGTTAGTTGTTGTTACAAAATTTCACTGGTCTTCTATTTAAAAACAAAGAATGGTTGTAATAAACCGATATATAATAAGCATCGATATGGAAAAACTAATTTTGTAATTTGTGCTGCCACGTAGAAATCTGGCTTTGGGTATTTGTGTAGATTCGGTTTCCGATGGTGACTTAGTTTAGTTTTGACTCTACGACGCATCAAGGAGTTGGAAGTTCTAACTGCAACTTCCATCTTCTTGGACTTTTTGTTGCGACCCGAATATTATTACTGATATTAATCATCTACTTGTTCAGATTCAGAAACTGATTACTCACCAAAACATCTGTACGATCAAAGTAGTTTTTCCAGTAAGGTCTTATTCCTCGCTGTCCACCGATATCCCATACATTCAACTTAAAACCCGATGTGTTCACACTTTTTATGTTGAAGCCCTAAAACCAACAAAAGTATATTGAAGCTTATAAGAAAACATGTTCACAATTCAGTATTAATAGGGTACACCATTCAGAAAATTATTCTATGCATAGCTGACGTTATATTACTGTGTGTTTAGTTCTGAATACCACAGAATCTTGAGGCAAACAATATGATTCGTCGCAAATTTTGATCTTGGCTCGCCCAAGAAAACTGCATCTGTTTTCATGGGTCAAACTGAAACTTCAAAAACATCTGTAGCCGCGGACAGTATTTGAACCTGGACATCCTGATCTGCAGCCTTTGATGATAAGGTTTGAGCTCTGCGCGAACTGGAGAGGGGGGCATTTCTAAGAAAGCGAACAGCCCCGAAATTCGCTCAGCTTAATCTCATGTAATGCTAATAGTTAGCCACCAGGTAGAACATCACACATGCCATGGGCTCAATTATGTCAATTTATTTATGAGCACAATAATACGATGTATATTTGATTGTATTGTAAACTGGTAGAACCATAGACTTAATAATGAACCTAGACAGGACACTATATGGAGCATTAGCATTGAGGCCTTTAATTGTGGGCGGAAAAATGACATTGGAAGGTGTAAAAACAATGGTGCTATCATTCCTTTCCTGTCAAAAATCCAGGTTTTTTGTCGATAACTCGTTCAATTTTGATCGGATTTTGAGTTTGAAAATTACAGTAGGTTTAGCAGCTTATCCTGAAGTTTGATAGTAATTTTAGGCATATAAATGTTTTGAAGAAGAAATAGCATCACGTTGATAACAAGATGCTGCTGATTGTAAAGCAATTTTCGAATTCAAAATCCGATCAAAATTGATCGAGTTACGAACAAAAAACCTGGATTATGGACAGTAAATCAATGATAGCATCATTGCTTCTACACCTTCCAATGATGTTACGTCGCCCCACAATTAAGTGCCTCACTTCAGCTGTAGGGGAAGGCGGGGTACGTTGAGCCAGTTTTTACATATTTTATTGTAACATGCAGTTGAATTGTGCCAGATTAACAAATATTGGCACTGAAATTGGTCTTCATGTCTTCCATCAACATGAGTGAGGTCAGAAACCTATTGCAGCAAGAAAAAGAAATATTGCTGTTTCGGAAAAAATCGGGAAGCGGCTCAACGTGCCCCAAGCACGGGGCACGTTGAGCCGGGTCCGCATTTTGAATGGGGCACGTTGAGCCACTCTGTTATGGTCATCTCTTTGCTGGTGATAACTTTTTAATTCATTGCAACCACAAGAAATAAAGGAAAGGAACCAAATTCATTGCAACAGCGCATTTTTTCACTCCAGTGAACTATAAAATATAATTCGCAACACAAATAAATCTCTTAAATTTTTGCGGTAGAGGAAAACTTGCACACGGCAAACTTGGTGATAAGTGAAGGGAAAAGTGAACTCAGAGTAATTGCTGACTTCATTAAAGAAACATCAATTGCAATGTTTTTGTTTTTGTGTATATATACTTCATATACACTTTCATCATATAACATTTATATACTGCGGAGCATGGCTCAACGTGCCCCAACGGGCATGGCTCAACGTGCCCCAACAGCCTGTTTTTCACTTTCAATTCGAGTTCAACAAAACCTCTCCATCAGAGATAAGTTTAGATTATGTGATTTTGAGACTAAATGTGTCATGGCATGACAAAATGCAATCTAAGTTGGAAATGGACTTTTCTGGTTTTTCAGTCCATCCTATAGTGTAAACTCTGCTGAGTTGAATGCAATTTATTTGAACTGCCTAGCTAGTATAGTTTTCGAGATATCGGTATAATCGTAAGACACTACCCACAAACTCGTGATATACCGATTGTGAGAAAACGGCAAGTTAACAAAGACTTCACCTAAAATGGAACGACAAAGTTGTTTACGTTATTAAACACCTTGGATACGCTATGATCTTTTTTACATAGCTGAACAAACGGGTGACCCTTGGGTAATTCAAGCATGCCGATTCCTCTGAACACATTGATTAGATGCTCAGACCACAACATCACGTGGTAATTAGGGGCCAAAGTTCGTGGTAAGCGGCGCTTAAATTTCGAAATCTTCGATGTCACATGACAGATAACTAAGCGAGGTGCTGTATAAAATCTACTATATTGCTGGCAGGATAGCCAGATATCAATTGCATTTATTCCAAATGCAACATTTCAATTAAAGATAAAGCGTCTAGTATGATAATATATAATATAATATATTTATTATTTTATTTATTTGTATGTTATATAATAGGTTTATTTCTTTCTGCCCCGCTTAGCTGGCTGCTTTGCTGGCTGCTTCCCCGATACCTTTCCTTTCTTCGCCTGCTGCTGATCTAAAATCATATTTTCATATATAATGTATTATCAACATAATATAATATTATATATATTATAATTTATAATATATTATATAATATAAAATATATTATATTATTATTATGTATTATGTGTCCATCGAATGATTAAGTTAAAAAGCCGGTAACTGTATCAGTGTTGAATCGAACCTTGTAATTTCTGCAGAGCTGTTGGCTTCTGTACTGATGGGAGGGGACAAACTTCGTCCATAAACCTCGAGTCACAGAACTCCCTGATTTCCTCATAGAGGTACCATTGGCGGCTTGGGTCTAGACCTGGCGGTGGAATCTCTTGTGGGTTACCTTCAGGGATACACTCATAAACCCTATGAGTTGACTCTGGCCCATCAACAGTTTCTTTAGTGAGAACCGTACCTGCAAACAGATCATTGATAGGAATGTTATTCAGTCAAAACAATACGCATTATCTTTATTCAACACGCATTCATCTCGCCTACTTGTAGGTGAAGGAGGAAAACGAAGCTGATGTTGCTTTTTGATAGGGGGCGACAAATACTTGATTCTGTAAACAATGTTTTCAAAGACAAGTCAATGATAATCCGTCGCTATCACGCCTCCTCTCCTGACATTAGTTTCTATGCAATATAATAACATACATAAGATAGCAACTCACGCTCATGTGTATAGTTGCAGCGTACTCTTCTTCTTTCCTTCTGATGCTTGCGCTTTTTGCTGACAGTCTCCTGTACACACTGAATCATGACACTTACTTTCCCCATCACCATCATGTCAAGGGATTCTTTGCTCAGACTATGAGCAATAGCTCTTCCTGCATTTATCACCTCTACATCCATCCTCCCAGCACACCCACAGACACAGCCTATCCTTTGAGCTAATGTTAGTTCTTCATTAAGAGGCTCAACTCCTTCATCATTGTCCCCATTCTCACACTGATGATTGATTTCAGCCATCAGTGGTCCATCTTCTTCATTTACAATTGCAGGCTCACCTTGTTGCTCATTAACTTCTCTTTGGTTCTATTCAGGGTTTATGTTTACCTCAGCTGTGCCCATTTCACTATCAGAATCATCCTCATTCTCTATATCCAGAACTCTGTTACTCATGTCAAAATACTCCCTATCTATGTCAGCAAACTCTGCTAAAACTTCATCTAAATCATCTGAATTCAGCATTTGAGACGCCATTTTTAAACAACAAGCATTGTGTGAATGTACTTTTTTTTATTTTAGTGCGGGTGGGTAGCGCGACGCCCGTCCTCTGATTGTTAAAAATGTCATAAGAAACTTAGGCTGTCAATAGTAACCATGGAAGGGTTGCTTTCAAACCTCTTTTGCTCATACTTGTAGTTATCTGATTGGCTCAAAAATACTCTAGAATGAAAGAGGAGGTTTTAATTGGTCAGAAATAACTTAAAAGTCAAAACATGAGCACATGTCATTTTATAAGTAGTTCCACTTCAATGACTCATTATAACACTATAGTGAATGCGACTTAGATTGCATTTTGTTATGCCGTGACACAAATATGATGCTATCACATAATAGAAGTTGCAACTTCTCAGTCACGCCTTGTTGGGAATAAATGACATTTCCGTCTATTGGCGCAGTATTTACTTTTAACGCTAAAAACGATGAAAAACTAAATAATTATCTTCCCTTAGTAGCTATCTTTCTTTTTGTCTGCTCAAAAAGGGTGCCTTTGGTCACATGACCTCTGATGGAGGGGAAAACTCAAAACATAAAATGGTATTTGAAATAAGTGGGGTGGATCAACGTGCCCCATGGCTCAACGTGCCCCGCCTTCCCCTATATGGTGTCCTGTCTAGGTTTATTAAGTTTATGGGTAGAACCTATTTTTATGGACTGTGTACTCCAAACAAAGTGTACGTACAACATTGTTCAAATCACTAAACATGATCAAAGATACGATTTTAACTACAATTCCAATGGCATATTAATGTCTTAGCCCCAGACAAACCTGTGTTGGTGTTATATGGCTGACATCTTCCGAGGCTAAAGACTTTAACAGTGTAGTTTTCCCTGCATTGTCCAAGCCTAACAACAATATCCTAAGTTCTTTATCAGGTGTAGCTTTGAGCTTCCGCAACAACGACAACAGACCCTGCAATGATATTGTGGTCCTTCATAAAATTATGTACACAGGCAAAGATGATTACATAAAGCAAGAAAAGAATTTGGTCAATCAATGAGTTCATCGCTGGTACAGCCTACCTCCAAGTAACAGATCTTGACAAAGGTGACAGGGACATGCAAAATCTTTAGCAGGCTATAGCAGGTGCCTTGTGACAGTGGCGGAACCGGTTGTATAGCAACCATGTTCAAGTGAGTTTCCTCTCACCCTAGTTAAGGAGACCTAAACTTTTTTTCAACTTAGACATGGATGAGTTGTAGTACCCCTTGGTGAACCAATGAAATTTATTGGCAATCATTCATTCATTGGGCCATAATAAGGACCATATTATTATAGATATCATATATCATTCATACCCATGATAAACCACTACTTTCATTTGGACTAAAAAGACAAGGAAGACAACAACACAATCAACACTCATCTCACCCACATATATATATAAATATATATAGACTATTTAATTTTTGTAAGGAGTTTGTCATTGATTGATGATGATTGATTTCAATAACTTATATCTAAAATAATAATAATATATCAAACATATTTGATGGTACTCTAAACCATCAATATATAATGCTTACCATTCTGTTTGTGTGTAATATCTTTCAGTTACTCAAAGAACACAGAAACTACAGGATTTGATCAACAAGGCTTAGTTTTGGACAGAGCAGTGAGTATTCTTGAATAGTTTGCTGTAGAGACTCTAGGTGACGTCACATCCTTCACGCAGAGTCTCATATAGCTTGTGCTCATCAGTATTTAAATGTTCATCAGTCAATGTGATATATATTTCCAATTCAATTTGTATTCAAATGGAGCTCGAGCTAAAATAGTTTTCTTAATGAAAGTTTTCCTTTAGGGTTTCTAAAAGGTTAAATATTTCATATTGGATTTTACCAAGATGGTTTGACACAACTGTATTTTAGTTATTATGAGGTTTGTTGTAGCAAGGAGTTGGTTGTAGTTGCCAGGTTTGCAAGAAATTAAGAAAGATAGATGTAAATATAAATTGGATCTCATACAAGCACTGGCAACTGCATGACTCAATACACCACTATATTGAAATTGTTGATGTATAATAGGCGAGAATAGAGGGGCCAAGAACAGCCTGCCCAGGCTAGGGTGAGGACTCATATATCACGTGAGTGAGATAATATGAACGTAACCTTCCCAAGTTCCTACATATATGCATATGTGTTTGTAAGAATGATTAAGTAAAGTAAGCTTTCAATAAAAAAACAAGGGATCCAAAACACTCAGTTCTTGATTAAGTTCCATGAGCCGACTTCCTTTTGCCGAATAATTATGCTCATTGAAGGTTACCTCATGCAAAATCTTAAGGCTATTATCTATAACAGTGGCCATACCTGATAATTGATAAAAATATAAATAAGGGCTCACCCTTCAGTTAAGTGAGAAACCATCATATCTTATACACTAAAACAAAAACTAACATATTCAAGTATGTACGGGTAATGTATTGAAGAGGGTAAAAATATAATAAATTTTGTTTATAGCCGAAAACTATTATAGCCAAGATCGTCAACAACAAACATGTCAATTATAGCTAAAAAAAAATAGCTCGTAACAAACCGTTCCACATACATAACAAGTGTTAAAATGTTAAACAACACTTCAAATCAACCAATGGCATTGAAAAGCTTTCTAGATACAGTAATTTGACAATACAGTGAGGGCACCATAATGATTTGGCAAAAGTTTACAAAATACTGCCCGCTGTAAAAAAATAATTCATATACGAATGTACCAACCACTTGTTTAGCATGCATCTCAATTATACAGAGGTATGCAAAAATCTAAAATGAATATTATGCAATGATGTGCTTCAAGTTATAGAGAGGTTATAAACATTAAGAAGGTTTTAATTCCAAGTGATAAAATTATTGAGCTTTTCATTAAACAAGGTATGTAGGCACTTACATACATTAATATTACACAACAGCAAAGATGCTGCGCGTCAAACAACCTGTACAATTTAAAAACTTATATTACGCATGCACCTAATGGATGGCAAATTTCTCTTGTATGGACACATGTGGTTATATTATGCTGACACTGTAATCGTTCAGGTAGACTCTTCCATCCTTGTGTAACGAGAGTTTGGTTGTTTGTTTCTATAGAGACAATAATGTTGAGATATGAAGATGATGTCAAACAGGATAGACAGTGCGCCAAGCCAGAACTTCACTGGGTTCAAAAATATTGACGCCCAATCATCTATAACAAAACGGAAAGTTATAATACATACAATAGATTATGACACGTTTGTTTCACACAGTAAGTTGGTTGCACCAATAACCATGCATACTGACTTGATGGGAACAGGGAGGATGGGAGATGTATACCTAGTCTACGCACTGTGCAGGATTTGCTTGGATTTTTCCTCTCATTACTTCTACATTAATCTTACTTCATATAGCCTAGGGTCCGATAATACACATTGTATGACCTTTTGTCAATGTCATGAATGACCGCCCTTATTCAAAATGAAAGAAATTCTGGCTGACATTTTCTTCACTACTTGGCAGTGAATATCTCTGCTCATGGGTATTTCCCAAACATGAGGCTACTTTTCCCAGAGTCTGACTGGAATACTCTCATACCTGGAGCAATATAGTAGGTGGCATGAATAGAAATCAATAGATATTGCAGTTTTAGTGCTCCCCTTGATTAACTTATAACACTCAAGAGCAGACAACTCCAGCGAAATCCTGCATTGTTCTCAGACTTTTTCCCCTCCGGGGGGCCGTCGGACAGGGGGCAAAGTCTGGGGGGCTCAGACTAATGTATACCATAAATTCTTGATCGTTTGAAGTTGTGCTCTTGTTAAAAATGAGCGGACAACTCAAAATACTTATAGGGGCATACCCTGTAAGTTACCATTTTCTAATCAACACATGTTGATATTTCGCTAACAGTAGATACTATATAGAGAGTATTGCGGCAATACTTTCTCACATTCAAGAATATATGTATCTAATTAATTGTGCAAAGTATTTCACTCAGTCATCCCGCTTTGATGACCACCAAATTACCATATGAAATTTATGATCTTTCCGATACAATCAAGTTTGATATACAATATATGTCAACAAGTTTCTCTAAATGCGACTAGGAAAAGTCATAGAGTTCGATCAAGTAACATGGCATATGACCATTCATTGATTGATTGTGCACATGCCTAGATAGGCAATCTACTGGTGGGAACTCGGATAATGTTCAAGGTTGATTATCTGGGTTACACTTGATGAGTGTTATCAAAATGGTACACAGATTAAGGAAGATAGTTGAAGATGCAATACTCATACTAGGCAATATTTCATGACTAAGAACTTGAAACTTACTGAAGTTATATGCCAGGATAAACATCTGGATGATACTACCAGAGCCACCTGTGAAGTCAAGCAGCACGTTTCCGATACTCCAACCAACTGTGCTTTTACGGCGGAAATTCATCCATGCCTGAAATATTAATTAAACTGCTTTTACGCGCTTGAAACACAGATAACAGCTTTATAATTTGCTTGACTAGGCTTCCTCACCAAGGTACAAAAAAATACATATTATTATGATAGACTTGGCACTCTAATTTCAAACAAATTTTTTATCAAGTATGATTCTGTTCCTACTCAGATTGTAATGCATGCAAAGTGGAATTTCAAAAGACAAAGGGTATCAATACTAAAACTGATAGCTCAAGGATGTGAGGCTCAATGGGCTGCCGGTGAGATTGTGGGGCATTCCATTGCCATCCACTCCTCTTCTCCGGATTTGCATCAATCTTGTGTCACAATCTCACTTTCAGCTATCCGTCAAGCACAAATGACTGATCATATGATAGATAAGGTTGCTCACATGCAGTGGGATTACAGACAGTGATAAGATCGTAATCAGTAGAGCCAGCTAACTAATATCCACTCACCTGGGGAATGTACTTGACGATTGTAATTGCTAGCTTTACATATGATAACGCTTGGACCATGCCAAGCCAGTTAAATGTTACCGCAGGAATGGATGCTAGTACTATGACTATTACTACAGTGGTAGAACAAGCCAGTAAGATCACTTTGGCAACCATTGATACAGATTGACCACCTCTCTACAAACACATTTAAGAATGGAATTATCAAAAATGATCATTATTCACAGCACATCAGTCAAACAGTAACCTGCCACATAAATGGTAGTCATAATTATGTGACTTACATTGTCATAGACTTGTCAAGACCTGGTACACACTGAGTATAAATAGACAGTTTTCTGAGATCTGATTTAGGCCTCAGTCTGGAGTTGTCCTTTCTCCAGTTTGGTACTTTTAACCCCCGCCGCATAGGAAAAACGTGCTGAAAAGAGAGTTATCTTGATAACTGGTTATAATAGGATAACAACTATTTTTGATTCAGAATCTGCAGCATTGAAAACTCATATGTACATAGTTTGGGAAATCATTTTAGTATTTGGATAGTCAATTATAGCATTTTCTGCCTGTTTTGCGGACAATTTGGCAGAATTTTTCATGAGTTTTGTCACTAAAATTAAGATTTATTTATCAACATTCAAGCCTCCAATGATTCGGAAATCGTGTCTCACAGGGTTTTCAATGGTGCAGACTCTGAATCAAAAATCATTTTTATCCTAGCATAAGCGGTTTTCAAGATAACCCTCTTTCAGCAGGTTTTTCCTATGCGGCGTGGGTTAAAAGTGCCAAACTGGAGAGAGAAAAACTCCGAATTAAGGCATAAATAAGAGCTCAGAAAACTGTCTATTGTGAAAATTTGACGCAAAGGTCAGCAAGACAATTTTACAAACACTGGAGTGGATGCAAATTGTTTACCACAATTTACGTCCTACCCAATTACCCATAGCCACAGTATATACAGGACAGATGATTAGCATACCTCATATATTAACACTTGTACTATAGTAACTATAGTCAGCACAGCAGCATGTATGGCAAACACCACATCGTTAATCTCAACTGGTGTGATGTCATGAGGGTGATCTGCTTTGAACTCATCCTAAAAACAAGAGGAAACACATATACATATTAGAACAACAGGCTCACCATACGTTGATACACACAGACCTGTATGGATGGAGAAAGAAATATGCGACTTACTCCGTTGATATCAACATAAATATTTAGCAGTTGGATTGCAAGCGTGGATTGGTCAATAGGATAACAAAACAGGTTAATATAACTGAATGAAGGATCTAAGATAGCCCATCAGATGAGGTCGATCAACCAATAGGGGTGCCCTGTGGGCCAAAAATTAGTTTCATAAACAAAACAATAAATTTGGGCAGACAGTCTCATTATAAAACACAGCAGGACATTATAGATAACTCAGCTACAAAGCCATCTGACTGTGACTATCATAGGCATATCTGATAACCAACAATGGTAAAATATTGGTATTTGTGACCTGGAAAATTCATCTCAAATGACCTTTTCTTATGCGACACTTCAATAAAGATGCAGTCTATGACTTGTCAACATGACGAGTATCAACATTATTGATATAACAGATTGTCACAATCCCTAGCAATGATAGTTTCATACAACAAGCTCCCACAGAAGTAACTTCTGAACAATGATGTTAAAGTTCATACCTTTACTGTTGGAATCCAGAAAAGTCCGATATTATACGCTGCATAACAGAGAAACCCTGCCAAGTTCAAGGCCAAGAAATCAAAGTTCAATCCGACAACACTGCAAGCAGAATCAGAAAAAATGTGGCTTTATGTAAACCCGTATGTGGCTCAATGAATGTATTATAGAAACCGTTGATATGATCTACCAATTGCTCTAGAGGAAAAAAAAAACCATGCAACAAAATATCGAGCAAAATGATGTAGTGCAGAGTTTTGAATGGGAAAATTGTTTATTTTTTTCCTAGACATACCAGAAAATTCTGCCTTAAAACAATTAAATAGTAGGGTTACCTTTTTCGTCTGAAGTTTAGAATGACTTGAGGATAGAAGCTAACAGACCAGGCAACAAAATATATCCATCCTATTACCTCACTGACAATGTTGAGAGGTTCGCTGTGAAATATCTGGAACCGTATAAACGCCTCTGTAACACTAAAAAATATAAGAAGATATGAAGCAGACAAAATGTATAAATAACACAACCTAGTAACAATGCAGTTATTGATACTTTATCTGTTTACTGCGCAATATACATCTGATTTGAAAACACAAACCACATTTTCTTCACCTACTGAAAGCCAGGTTTTCTCTACAAGCTTTGAGTTACATTACCTCATCACTAAACTGTTACTCCATTAATAAAACCACACTGCTGTCAGCTCTTCTAAAGCTATATAATGTGATTACACCCTGACATTAACAACACATGTGCCTCGCTGAACCAGCCCAATTCTCAGACTGACAACCATAAAATAGAAATGATAGTCCACTTTCCTTCTACCCGCATATTCATAGATCATAGCATCATCGAGTAACCCAATTTCCTTACTCGGTGATGTATGTATAATAACATCATTGTCAGTTAATTTGTCATTGGTGTATCAAAATATAAATGCAGCTGTGTGTCCAATAAAAATTGTGTAAAACAAGTTTTTCAAAGCTTGAATCGATTTATTTACACAGCACAATAGGAAATGAAAAATAGAAAATTCACAGACAATTCATACTAATAGCTCTGATTTTACAAAGATGGGTATTGGCAATGTCGGGCCTTTGTGTTGGGTGCAAAGGCAACACTGTATGTTCTTGTACACCTTATTGCTCAAGGATAGATTTAATTTTGAAAGTCAAACAAGCTTGTGGACAGTTGGATACTTTCACAAAAACAGCAGTTTTGTAGGTATTCCAGAACTTGGCAACATTTGTTTATAACATATGATAGAATTTCCGTACATAATGGTGCCCAAGTATGGAAATTTTTTGGCGGCTTTGTCGGTCAGGTCATTGACCGTCCTACAATAATTACTTACAGACAGATCACAGCTTTCACCGTTGAGCCTGTTTATTAGGTAGGGACTGCGTTGCCTGTCAAGACAGTCCAGACTAATTTGTTTAATGAATAACTGGCAGTGACAGCTACAGACCACCATGAGGTTAGGCTGTCAATTTGTTGGTTATGCAAACTGAATCAATCAATTCAGAGTAGGTAACAGTACATTTTCACAACATATTAAAACCACAATTACAAAGGCTGACACATAATGCAATACATAAACATACTCATATGCAGTGGTGTTGGTTCCATCTGTAATATTCTTCAGGACTAGAGTCACATGACCTGGGTTATGGCCTGTGACAGTGATAAGCCACGTGGTTGAGCTGTTACTGTGATATGTAGATTGTGAAACACTGAGTTTTATCTGATCGACAGTCGATGAGTCCGTCCCATTATCTAACTCATATACGAATGTGATATTCACATCATCCTCCACTACATCACTGGTGATAAGAGATTAAATATTAGTCAAATATACAGATTACAGATATACAGATACTAGAACATTTTATGTCTTACAAGCCTCCAGTACCACCTACAATAAACTACACCCTATCAGCTGAAGCACTGTTAATATCTCTCTGTATCTATCTGTATATCACTATATTATATCTCAAGTTGTACTGTAAACGGACATGGTAGGCCTGGTAGGCCAGGAAGACTGATTTCACAAAATTTTGAGGCATATCAGTGCAATCATAGGAAAAACAATGTCATTTCAGTATACAGCTTGTTGCATAATTATGTAATACATATCAGTAGACAGGCTCTCCTTAGTGCTTGTTGTATAACAGAGCTTGAGATGGTAAGGAATATCCTCAATGAGAATGCTTCTGTTCTAAAAAGTGCTGGTCCTTTATGAAACTTGAAATTTGATGCAATGATCGGCAGACTTGCTTGGTACACCACGATACAAGATACAAAGAGCATATTTTTGTATTGAAGACAATACAAGATGACCATGGAGACCATGGAGAACAACAAAAGTACTAAATATTCCTTGATAAGGTCTATGTATCAAGTAGGTTCATCGCTTCAATGAATTTCACTTCATTGCTTCAGTGGCCCAATTTTTCTTTTGTCAGTCAAATTATAGGTTGCTTTGAATCAAATTAGAGTACACATTTCAATGCTGTTATCAAAGTTTATCTTTCAAAATCTCCACTAATAAGTCCAATAAGCAGAGGGAAATATATTGCAGTGATGTAAGCCTTGCACAACAAATGCAAAGACAGGGGCTGTAATACAAGCTAATGTGTTGGATTTGGTCAGAGCCAAGACATTGGCTATGTAACACCAGCAGCTTAAATAAGATATAATCACCTGGCATATAATGTGAAGGTTTTACTGCTCTTTATTTCCACTTCAGCATCATTGAGTGCCTTGGTTGTGCTGTTCTCAGCCTCAAAGTGGAATTTGACGTTGTTTTTGCCATAAACTACAACAAATACAGGGTGGGACACTGACATGTTTTGTGCATTATTCACATTTGAAATCAAAACAACTCAAAACAGTGCGGATAGATACATTTTAACAAGCTGACATCATTGAGATGAATTCTAGGAGTCTGAAACACTTTCAAATATGGAACTGGATAGTGCTGGTCACTCTATCCTTGGTACGAGACAAACTCAAGGATTAAGGGTAGTCATTGTAATTGATTGGCCTCAACCATGGGCCCCTGGGACTTACATGTCTTTACTTTGCCAATGTCCACTATCAACCACCCAAAAAACAGTGGACATTGGCAAAGTAAAGACATGTAAGTCCCAGGGGCCCATGGCCTCAACCTCTGATATACATTCATGGATTAGAGGAACATATCTTACCATGAACAAGGATATGGCAATTTATGCAGTATTGCTGGAAATAATTTCTCATCTTTGATTGGTCTAAAAGTTCAGTAATGCCAGCTGACCCTTTGTAAAACTTTGTCAAGTATCTTGCTTAAGTTTTTAAAGGTCGTTACTGGTACGTCAGTCAATGCATAACGCTAAAGCTGCCAGAATGTTAGCTAGATCCAATTACTGACACAAAAGTTATTATATACTGATGTAATTTATCCAGAAATAGCCATACTGTGGATTTCACCACTAATCCATGAATTCTATACTCGTATCAATGGCTTCAACTTACCAAAGCTATGAGATGTAAATAGGACGGCTATCACTATCAAAAAATGCTTCATCTTGCAATCTGGTAGGCTTCTCTTGGAAAACTTATTACCACCTAACTTCTCAGCTACATTCTGTAAACAAGTAAATCAGGAATGGTATGTATATTTCCTCTTACTGAACAAAAATGTATGGTTGATCTCTGTAATATACCTCCGCTTCCTATAAAACCCATCAGCGATATAATACTAAAAGAGCAACAAGATCCAATTTAATATCGAGCAATTTCATTTCATGTTGTATGTTTGATCAAGTGAACAGAATTTTACAACTACCAATCACGGCAATCACTGTGACCAGCAGATTCAGGGGAACAAATGAAGCAAAGATTTGGTCCAAGATTTCTGACATTAAGCATAAACTCTATAAAATGATATCAATTATTTATGCGTTTATGTCTCCTGGGGACTTATTTAATAGAAAATTGGAACCCCTGCTAATTACTGCCAACATATGAGGTAGCTAGAGCTATCCTCCTAAGCAACTCAGTGTGAATAGTCTGTGAATAATCTGTTGCTGAAAGTTACCCTCTATTTGGATAAGTTTCAAAATTACTCATTCTTTGCATTATCGAATGACAGTCACGAACTGGCCAATTTTCTTTTTGGGTTAAGTAAGTGAGTTTTCCCTACAGAGCACAATAGAAGGGTACGGGGGATATTGTGACAGCCTATCAACTGACCCATACAATGAATTACATTAATATAACAATACTATGTGTATTGTACTATCAATCACACCAATACAATATTACTGCTGTGGTTGTTGCATACTTATGAATACTCTACTCTGTTATGTCATCAGACTGCTATAAGTGGGGTCTAGGATTTGCAAGCATGTATTCTGCCTATTCTCAGTGGGCATCAATCATAACCCATAACCATAGGCATCTGGAGTTACAATTACAAGCAGGTATGCCAATGTCCATGATCAACCACCCTCCTCCCAAAGTTTGTTTGGGGAGGGGTGGTTGATCATGGACATTGGCAAAGTATACATGCTTGTAACTCCAGATGCCTATGGCCAGATCCAACTCAATCACCCTAGGCAGAATGAATGCCACCCACAGTACCATAGCAAATAAGTACTGTAACAAAGAGTGATTGCAACCCAGTCACAACCCATTCTCACCATGTGGGTGGATGGAATTTGCCCAAAAAAGTTCACTTACTAAGTCAATCAATTGTTGCTGTCCCTTGTAATGAATGTCTGTGTTCACATATGACAACAATTAACTCAATAATTGGTAATATGATGAGCAGCATTTAGTTACAATCAACCCAAATTATGCCAGCAATGAACTACATTACTTGTGGCAGAAATATTGTCAGGAGTGTGCAGAAAAACAACCAAAAAACAGATAACATTATCAGGAACTCAGAATAGTCTAGGTAATGAGCTGAACTCAGTAATTCATCATTCTGCGCATGCTCAGCTCTGGGCATGAGCTGATCTCTGCAAAATTGAGCCTCGGAATTCCGAAGCCATCTGATTGGCTACCTGCTCTGGTGACATACTTCCCAAAGCGTGCGGATTTGTTATCAATAGTTATCCTCCCCTGTCATTATTCGCTGATTTTTATTGACAGTTTATGCAGGGATGTTCCATTTCCCCTTTCCAAAGTTACAATCAGAACCCAAACTAAACTCATTGTTCTTGCACATGCGCGAATTCAAGTCACGCATGATGCATAATTAGCCTTACGACACCTGCTTTGTGGTAATGATAACCTAGTTTATCAGTGATCTACATGCCCAGTCAGATCACGAGAGTCAGTATGGTAATTCATAATCAATATATTCTGAGAACTTTTACCTGTGGCAGTATCAACCCAGCTAAATCTGTCATGTGCTTTTGTTGACCTTTGCTCAGATGTCAAGCCAATCAGATCAAACCTGTCAGAGCAAAACTATACTGAGTGCAGTTAGAAAACTCTATAAATTTAATTAACTTATGGGAAGATAACTCCTACTTTCATTTAGTGATTCAAGTTTATGTTTGTTTATCACAACGGAAATGAATGAGCAGGAGGAAAATTAAATATGGAAATGAGGAGTTGGCATCACCTCCTTGCCTTTTTGGTGCTATGTCTGACATTCAAATTTGGCAGCTGTGTTGATGACTATGAGTTGGACTTGTATGATCTTGTGGAGGAAGTCAATGGGACATTTTATGAGTTTATGGGTGTGCAGGAGGTATGTTTTACTCAGTATTTACTTGGCTGCTGACACTCTTTGCTGACACCCAGTGACTGACTCACCAATGAACTCCCTCTTCAGGGAGTTCATTGGACTCACTCAGTCACTGAGTGAGTGACATGATCATCGGCATGATAATCAAAGACATTAATTTAATGAATTGATGAGTAAATAAAAATGGATAATATGATAATAATTGATAATAACCTGGTTTTGTTGGTTCAATTGATTTTTTATGTGTGATTATTGTGTTTTGTTCACAGACAGCAGGTCACTGACAGTTGATTTGATGAGTTGCAGCCTTGTGTGTGTGTGGTTTGTGTTTGTTGTGGTGAAGATGGGAAGCTTGCATGAACCAAGTTATCGCGGCTGTGGAGCTTCTGTACCCGCCAATTACGTTGCTCAGATGAGTCACTTCTCTCTCATTGGTCAGAATATTAACTTCTGACCAATGAGAGAGAAGTGACTCATCTGAGCAACGTAATTGGCGGGTACAGAAGCTCCACAGCCGCGATAACTTGGTTCATAGGCAGTTTCACATCTTCACCCAACAAACACAAACCACACACACACAAGGCTGCAACTCATCAAATCAACTGTCAGTGACCTGCTGTCTGTGGTTTTGTTATGTTCATTATTAAGAATGTAAAGGAACCTGCACTCAGTGCAGGCTTTTCTTGACAGTAGAGTTACAGTGGAGTAAAAGGAGTAGGTCTAGCCCTAAACTACGCCTAGCCTGAAATAATCATGTGAAATAATCATGAACCAAGTCCACATCATATTTTTCAATTATTGTACACGCTCAGCCCAATATTTGGTACGCATTTATATTTCACATATTTATCAGGACTGTGGGTCGTCTGATGTACGGAGAGCTTACAGGAAGCTGTCATTGCAGCTTCATCCCGATAAAAATAAAGATGAAGATGCTGAAGTCAAGTTCAGACAGGTAATCATTATGTGTATGGTAGAGGGTGCTTCCACCTATCAGTTTTTGTGTATACATGTGTTTCGATAGACATTATTTTTTGTACTACTACAAAGTGTTCATCGGCTTAATTGTGGTCCATGAAATGTTCAAGACGATCTCTTTGCTCTTCATTGACACTATTTGGTAACAAGTAAATATGTATTTTAGTTAAGGCTTACATCTAAACGCTGAAGTATTAACAGCCCAGTATATTACAGCAGTTAGAAAAAACTCTTTGGTCTCTTTTCAGTTGGTTGGAATATACGAAGTATTGAAGAGCTCTGAGAAGCGAGAGAGGTTTGTATTCTTATCTCATTCTTGAACACTAACAGTAGCCTGATCATGATAAACACACATTTGGTACTCATAGACCTCTGTAATATCTGATGTCCACAATGAATGTCTCCACCCTCCAACACTAAAATCAGCTCTCTAACCAACTGTCTAAATGTGTTTAGAAAATTTGCTCATTTAGCGTTAGATTAGATAAACACTGTTGAATTTTCTAATTTCCGTGCGTTGAATGTTTTATCAGATAAATTTTAATTTAAAACATTGTAGATACGATTATGTGCTCGTCAATGGTCTACCCACCTGGAGACAGCCTATGTATTACTACAGAAAAGTCAGAAAGTTTGGATTCGCTGAGAGCGCAGTTGTCTTAGCAATTATCGCTTCTATCATTCATTACGCCATGCTCTGGGCAGCCTATTGGGAAAAGTGCTTTGAGATAGTAAGTCATACACTATACTTATTCCTGATGCTCAGTCTCCAGTCACGATCCGTATTTGTTGGTCAAAACATCCATCGGAACAAAAGCTCTAGAATTATTCTCTCAAAGCTTAAACGGTATCTGCTGTTGAAAACATCAATTTGCAAGAAAGCTCTAGCAACATTTCACTTAGTAGTGGTTTCTGACAGAGGTATCATTCTGAAAATATGTTCACATGTAGGATGAGGTGTATCAGTCGAGGTTGAAGAAGGGAAAGCGTAAGAATCACATGGATTTCAACGATGATCTGGAGGAAGAAATGAAGAGACGTAAGGATGACTTAGTTAGACCTAATCTGACTCACTTACTCGGCTGTCAGCTGGTATCACTGATCTTCAGGACTATTATTAACCTGCCTCAGACTCTCATGTGGATGGTTACTGTACTTAGAGACAGAATTAATCCTGAGGATGAGCCAGAAATGGAAGAAATCACAGGTATGTGAGGACTAAATGTACCGGTACTTATTTACCATCTTATCTTAACAGACTTTATTTGTTTCTGTCTTTGATCCCAGCGTATCATATCATGTATCATATTTGAAGACAGTTAAAGCAAAACAAAATGTGATGTGTATGTGGTGCTGTAATATTATTATACGCTATTGGAGTTGCTCTCTCCTCGATTAAAAGAGGGCAACTCAACATTGTGCTTGTGCCTATCTCTAAGATATACATCTATAAGCATTTCCTTTCATATTTTAGAGGAGCACGAGGCAAAGAAGAAAGTGAGAGGTGATGATGTGTTTTCTAATATGAGTGCTCCAGAAATGGCTGCCAGCAGCAAACCTGTCATATATCAGGAAAATCCACAACCCATCAAATCGTCTGGTGATGAAGCTCTGAAAAAGGCAGGTGCTGCTGCTAAAAAGGTTAGCTCTTATGTTGTCGCCTATTTACACCTTCCTTTAGTCAAGCAAAAATTATGTCTTCTCAATATGCATATTTATTTAATCTGATGGTGAATTGATATTTCTATTTTAGAGTAATTATCATTCCCATAGTTATGCTGTTAGAAATGCATACATAAACAATACCCAGAGCCACAGGTGGAATTCATAAATGTTGACGGTAGAATCCAGTGATTAGTTATCAGACACGCTGTTACTTGTAGGTAAGATGGACAGATGAGGATGATGCTCGTCTTGCTCGGGCTATGCAGAAGTTCCCTGCAGGTACAGCCTTGAGATGGGAAAGAATAGCTCAACAACTCAATCATTTACCTGCAGAAATACTCTCTAGGGCTAAACAGCTCAAGGCTAAAAACTTTAACCACACCACTGACGGTGTGACAGTATTACCAGGTTAGTTATTTAGATTTTAATTTTGATAACAGGACCTTATATACACCTCTCGCTCTGCTTATACTTTTTTCAGTACCATCACCCCAATCTTTTGGGGTGATGGAAACCTTTTCCATCACCCAAAAGTTGTCCCTCAACTTTTTCTCAACAAGTTGAAAAAAAAGTTGAGCTTCTTTTTCTCAACTTTTTCAGAAGCTCTTCTGAAAAAGTTGAGCTTCTTTTTCAGAAGAGCCTCAACTGAAAAAAGAATTTGAGGCTTCAGTATGATCTCAAAATTTGCTTCCTAGTTCTGTACATATGCCACACATTATATCTTGGTAATCATTTTTCTAATTCCAGATATAAAAAAGACTCGCGGTCCAGGTTACACTGCACAGGGAGGTATATCTACTCGTGAGGAACCTCAAGTAGCCCCAGAACCACAACAACAACCTACTGAGTGGTCTCAGCCTCAACAGAAAGCTCTGGAGGCAGCCTTGGCCTCTGTACCAAAGACATCCGGGGATAGGTGGGGAGAAATAGCAGCCCTTGTTCCGGGGAAAAATAAGGTGAGAGAAAATTGTCTATTGTGAGGAAGGCTGATTTTGAGAATTAAAATTATGATTAATTTTATCTGGTAGTATATACAGTGTGATACAAGTTCAAAAAAACATGTAGCACCTTCATGCATGATGGTGCAGCCTAAAGTCGAAAAAATTATATTATGTTTATTCTCATGTCAAAACAACAAAAATTTCAATTGGAAGATGGAAATTCCAGCCATACCTGCTTTTGCATCTGGTCGTATATCTTGAGAACTTGTCACATTTTTACTTACTTTCAGCACAATTATTTTGAATCATATACAAATTCACAAATATTGAAAACCAAACGCAGCTTTCCCTTGCCTCTTGCAGAATTTTATTAATTACCTGACAAGGTAGAGCGTTTTTCCTCTCTACTTTTAAGTTGGATATACTCGGGCAGACAGTTTCGTTTTAATATGTGTCCACGAGCCTCAAATAACTAAACCAATACCGATACTGATTGGGCTCATGAATGTATTTCATAACAAAAGAATAAAAATAGCTTTATTTGAATTTCAGTTGCAATATATTTTTATTGTTGTAGGTTGATTGTATGACGAGATTTAAATATCTAGCAGCTGTTATTAGACAGAAGAAAGCAAACGCCAACCCGACATGACACTCGCTGGAGGCGTTAATAAATATGATTAGGAGATTTAGAGCTTGCTAGATAAAGATGATGATGATGTTATTTTGTAGCATTTGCCCTATTTTGCTTGAGATCTGATCTATTTTTTCTGTAGTTGAGATCTGTCACAACTCACAGTGCATTTGTTAGCCTGAGCTTAGTCAAACTTGAGGTGCTCTGAATAAATAGAATAGACAACCAGTTTTGGGCTGGAAACCTGAACAGATTCCAGTTTGTGGATTTTTACTTCTGTATGCCATACTTATATACAGAGGGAGCATGTCATTAGATTAGTCAGGAGATTATCAGCTTACCTTTCCTCGCTTTGTGATTTATATCGACTCAATCTTATCTTCAGTGGATTTGTAACTGAAGTATATCAGAAAACTTTCTTGTCCTGAGCTAAAAATGTGTAGGTCATTCACTGATACGCTTTGTTTTTCAATTCAAACGAAGATAAAACATAGACTTGAAGGCATCATTATAATTTGGAATCTCACTGAGTCACAGTATAGTAACAAAGATATTAAACAGATATTGAAAAATTGTTTGTTTACTAAGCAAGGGCTAGGGAGGGGCATTGGCACAAAGACAAACTTTGCGAGGCAAGCGGAGCTGTTACATTAAAACTTTGTTACATTGTGATTGAGAGTCAACTTCTACTGAAGATACTCGTGACATCAGAAACTGGTATGATCTGAATCATCCTCAACTGCCGTAATAATAAATATTTATAAGAGCAAGATTGTGAGTATATCTGACCAGACGGAGTGTCATTAAACCAGGAAACCAGACTTCATGTATGAGTGTGTCTTATTTTGTCAAGTGAAGTGTTAGTGTCAGTGAATGAATTTTTAGTTGAGATTGAGACCTACATGTTCCTCCCGTTATTGCATCAACCAAGGAACATGCATGTTCGCTGTCCGGTCGAAATTTTGTTGATATAGGGAGCAGTTAGCTTTACCCCACAGACAAGCGGATATGTAATCATGCCAAGCTCTTGCATAAAGTTTTTTTTTCGAAGAGAGTCCATCCAACCAATGAACTCTCCCAGTTAATTGGTCCAACGCACATTCAATTACTGTCTACTGAGCATTTATATTTTTTCCCAATTTCACTATTTCAGCTATTGAGAGGATAATCCCATAATGCCAGGGAGTTATAATTCTGCTTCATGTTTTGTAACGGAAAGAAGCTTTAACTAGACGATCCAAATTCCCTAAACATAAAAAATGGATTTTACTTGGATACCACCCTGATAGGAGTTGAGCAAACTGGTATCAGATCTGTGATCTGTCCAAGATAGTGCCGCTGATAATCCAACCCTAAAGCAAGGCTTTTATCAATTTTAAACATGGTATGACCAACGAATAATCCCACAGAAGCATTAGGTTGTCCCTATGGATTGCACAGATGGGACATTTATTGAGATGTAAAAAAGCCCAATCTGCGGGCATATGGCTCAGCAAGTAAAATCAGGGCTGGGAATGTGGGATGGGCACTATCATTCCATACGTCAATATAACAAAATATTATACACAGTATGTACAAGATTCATATTTACTGTCAACTAAAATTTGATAAACATTTATTTGATAAGCTGGTCAATCGTACACGGCGTCACTTTAGATATGTAGTTTTCAAACGAGCCAATATGTCTTGGCAAATTGACAATCTCTTTACCAGATGCCGAATGAAATTCTTTGTTTTGATCTTCACTTCACCATAACTCAGTGATACCTGCACATGTACACAATCCTGTCCTGAGTCTGTAGGTACTAATAATCACCAGTCATTCCTACGACTTAATCTAGATCTAAGATCAGGTTTAGGTTCATGTTTGACCCTCGGAGGTTCATATTGTTCAGTTTCATAATCGTCATCTCCCTCTAAATCATCATCCTCATTGTCATAATATTGATGTGCTGTTTTTTTCTGCCATCGCCGCTGTTCTAATCGACCCCTTACATCCATATCAGCTAATACTGCAGCCGTGTGTGCTCTGTATACAGAAACAACACAGAAATTTTATAATATATAGCATCTTATAAGAGCTTGTAGCAAGAGAAGAAAAATGCAATGTTATCAATAAAATAAATAAAAAAATTTCAAGAATACAGATTTTTAAAGGTGAGTGTAGATATTTTGTAATAGCAGTTACAAAAGGTGCCACCTAAATATCCCTCAATTTCTGAATTCCCAGTGAAATCAGATCAATGATAACATAGTAACATTGATCTTCCAGCCAAACCTAATGGAGCTGATTTTTTCTTCTTCTTCATCTGCCGCCATTTTTCCCATCGGTAATCTCTTCTCTGGACGCGACGTTCTTATTTCTAGCGGTGAGTCTTTCTTCTTCTTTGTCCCAACAGTGGTCTCCATATAATCATCTATTTCTTCCTTTATATCTGTGTCTCTACCTGTACAACAGTAACCAAAATCAAGGTTGACTTTTATAAAGTAAACAAGTCAGAGAGTGAAACGGATACACAACTCTGAAGAGTTGACCAATTACACAAAGGAGTTACAAAATTACATGTTTCTAAGTCATAAGGCCACTCCAAATTCATACCTTGATCTAGAATCTAGATTACAGTGTGAAGATTTGTAGGTGGAGGGAGGTGTTTTTTTATTTTATACTTTAGCCCTATAAAACAGCTTGAGTTAAAATATTTTATTATTTTATCTATAGACCCTGCACTCAAGTGGCTGAAAATTCTATGTTATTTTTTCTCTCTCTCTCTCTCCAACTCACATGCACTGATCTTAAATGGTTGACCTTGCCACCTCATGAGTGTTTGATAATGTAATGCCACCAGTGAGAATTCTCCCTGATGCCACTTACTCACATTGCAAGCCATCTGAGCACTGATGTAACCATGTGCTTTCACAATGTTTGTATACAGTTAAGTAGCCAATCACCAAGAGTAGCAAGCCAAGGCTCTGACAAGGTGGCGGGCGTTCATCTAGATCAAGGCATTAATTTGTAATGGCCTAATACACAGTTAATTCATAGTATATGTTCACCAAGTTTCTACATTTGTAAATCCATGAATTTAAAGCTATTGGCAGCTGTGTGCAGTCAAAAACTACGAGAAATGAGGCATTCCTTTAAATTCACAACAGATGTCATCACTAACCAGTATTATGTTTGCGTTTTCGGGCCTTGAGTATTCCGTCCATACCACTCTCAGGATCCTGGGCTAGTCTGTCATCACCAGCCCTACTTCTGGAGATAGTCGTCTCCCCTGGCTCCTCGTAAGTCTCACCAAATAAGTCATCAGCGTCGTATGTGACTTTCTCCCGACCTGCTGACACGGCCTCTTCAGCTTCCTGCTGAATTCGCTGGTCTTTCTGCTTCCTAAATCTCTGTTTCCTGTGGGATAATCATTGTAAAGGTTATAGTTATACTGCCTGTTTGTGTCAGTTGTTCTCACACATTACAAGCAGTATTTGATATTGGGTCTTGAGCTATGGTTGGTGATGGTTAAAAAATGGTCTGTCATACATTTATATATTGTTAATGTGACAGTATACATCATATGCTAATTCTGATGTGACATGAAAAAGGGAAATGAGAGGAGCCATAATACAATATGTGTGACTTTGCTTGCTTACTTAGAACGAGATATAAGACCAGGCAGACCTCCATAGTTAGGATTACCATGTCTTCTGTAGTAATCACTCTTACTCTCAGCACCTCGTGACTTTACATCAGCTAAATCAATATAAAATTTGAAGTAAAATCACATACATCGTATTTTAATGTTGCTATCAGAAAATAAAATAATTTGGCCACTGCTTTTAGATGTTTGATATTTAGGAAATAATATTATATTGTGTTTTTGTCAGATGTCCATACTTGGCATGAATTTTATGAGCAATCTCCATTATAGCTGGTTATAACAAATAAAATGTACTGTGTACAAACCGTTAGTTGCGTATCTCATAAATATAGTCTTCTTTGTTTTCTCACAGGGAGTTGCGATTCTCCACCTGCCAGGAGGAAGTAACTTCTCATCTATATGAACAGCGCCATCATCTGAGTCATCACTTATCTCTCCATCCTCCATATCCTAAATCACATAAAATAACATGTCAATAGTTCCCCACTAAAAGCTGTCGACTCACTTTGATTATGGTTGAATATCTCTAACCTACTACGACCACTTTTTTCATCTCTTCTGACACTGATTGATTAATAGCACTGTATCTGTGTATGTTAACAACAATAATATATGTTATCATAAGCAGATCTTCATGCTGATTTGTTGTTGAAATATTATACTGATTGATATGTTTTGATAACACTGTCTAATGGCAAAATAAAAGATGCCATGAAATTGGCCTGTCATCAAGACCCTATATGTACACCTGGATCAAACATACCATGTGAAGTGATTTACCAGCTGCCGCAGACACTGCAGCTGTGTTCTCTGTTGTAGCGTTAGTCTTCTCAGAGTTGCCTGCACCAATATCTGACATGAGATCTAAGGAATCCTCATCTTCCATTGTATTAGGGTTAACAATAAGTTCCTCTGTATCTTGTTCTATAATAATTATTATAATAATAATAAACAGAACAGTAAAACTCGATAAAACATGAAACATCCACACTCAATACGTCGTGTATATTTTAGAAATTAGAGAAAAATTCTAATCAGTGACATTACTGGAGTTATAGTTGAAACGATTGGTTGAGTGGCTGGAACAAATGGTAGCTATTTTTTCCTATTGGATTTTCTTAGCCTTGCAAGTCGCAAATATTTACCCAAAAAAATAACTGCAGTTGTTTGTAGAAGACATACTGGTAGTCAGTAACAAACCTGTATTTTCTGAGTGAGCTTTGCTTTTTCCCAGCCTATTCCTGGCAAGTTTTGAGTGAGTTTTTTGTTTTATTGCACTGCTCATGTTTATCAAGGCTCTATTACATTCATTGTGATCAGGAAAAACAGCGTTACCTGAAAAAAAAGGAAACAATAAACAATAAACTCAAGTGTAAATAAGTTGAGGATCAACAGGTGCTTGGTGGGCAGTAGATCGGACACACGATGCAAGTGGGTTCCAACGCTTTGACTTTTGCGGGCAGATACTTATTTATTTTGAATTTGTGTTGAAGTACATAGACTGTTGAAAGTTAGAATAGAGGTGGCAGTCAGATAACAAGGTTTAACTTAACAAACCACACTGTTTTAAATTCCTACAATGACCAGCCTGCTAGCAAAAGACCTGGATATCTAATGCTATTTAATCACATAGAGTAATCGATCAAGTTGAAATAATTTTGACGGTCGGTCGTTACTTACATGAAGTGTCATCTATCCACTCTAACTTTCTGGGAGGGTATCGTCTGAGATATTCAAATATATCACCAGTACTCAACTCATCCACACCTCTGAGCATCACCACATTAGTCCTTACTGCCTCCTCGCCTTCCATATTCTCCAGGTCAGTCCCAGGCTCAAACCCAAGACTAAAAATAACGAAATTTCTGTAGGTTTAAAGCGCATAAAGCACAGAATTCAAGGAAAGAGTAAGTTTTGTTATATTTAGACATTGAGATTCCCAAATACAGTACTACCATAGTCTCACTGTAGAATTGGGTATTCACAGTGTTGAACATAATAACAACTAGCATGATCATATGTCAAGGTCTCACTCTAACAAAGCATTGAGATAGAGTGCCTCCATCATCAGCCCGGACAAGGTGTGAGCGCTCAAACTAGCATGAGGATAGGCGTATGTTTAGTTCTGATTTACCTCTCTAAGAGGGCATCAATGTTCAAAGCCTTCTCATTTACCACTTCGTCACCTTCAAGTCCAAACCTCTTTGCTCTTTCCAACCTTTTACTTCTAGCTTCCTAAAATCAGCCATCAATATTCAATGTAGTGAAGACATCGACTAGCTACAGCAGGCAGGCAATAATTACACCAACAGTTTAGCAAAAAGCAGGGTTGGCAGTATCTGCCCCAACCAGATTTATGCAAACATTCATTAGAAAAATCAATTATAACAGCATTTAATTTACATGATAATAGATATTAAGTCGACCACCCACCTGACTAGTCATGTCTATCCCTGTTTCATATATTGCAGATGCTGTTTTATTCTTATAAGATTTTGATTTGTCCTACAATTGACGATAATATATAATCACTGTCAGACACAAACATTGGTGTAGAATCATCAATCTTCTGGTCAAATTGAGAAGAACTGTAATAATGTTTATCACTGCTGTGAGCTTTTACCATGTTGCCCGTAAAAAAAGATACAATATACTCACATTCTCCCTCTCTAGAAGCCAATGAACCAATCACAAACTCACATTCTCCCTCTCTAGAAGCCAATGAACCAATCACAAACTCAATGTTGATTTGCATTGTTCCGGGTGATGATATAAAAAAGGTAGGACTAAAATAAAGTCAATCAGCCCAGGGATCAGCCTTATCTTCAGCTTAGTGCCAAATAGTATCTTACTTAAGGAAACATTGGTCAGTACCTGAATTTTATAGGTTGTATTTCTGTTTGGTTAGTAGAGTCAGTTACCGTCTAGACACATGTATTATGAGAGCTTTGATACCGACACATAAACTGTACCTACCCTTGCACTTTTCATGGTGACTTGTATCCTTGGCCCATCGCTCTCTGTGGTAACATCATCAGCTACCACATCACTGTCCTTCTCTATTTTGAGGAATGTTACAGCCTGTTCAGGATCAGGTTCATTATCTATACATATCTTCAGATTCTCCATTGGTTTCTTCTCTGACAAATGGTTCGCAGTCTCTGGGGTTGTTTCCATATCTTCATCTTCCCCATCACCGGGTACAGCGGTGGATAGATCGGTCGCAGTCAACTCTAATGTACTGTCATTGTGATACTCTAGTAGAATATCGGCTTCTCCTAGATTACCGTCATCTTCGATATCCATTGCTTGGCAAATTTAACCGAACTAATGCAAGCTCTACGCTGGAAAACAAAGATGATTTCAGTTGCATGTTTTGGGTTGCAAATTCATTGGATTTTCTATTACTCTCCAATCTATTTATGATGATGTGATTACTTACTGCCCACCATAACATGTGTCCCACTGCCAGTGGGCCAGCAGAGGCTTATAAGCCCCATTTTATATGGGTGAAGGGTATATCTCTCTGCTGTGGCATGGCTTACTACTTAACCAGGGTCCATGGCTCTGGACTGATTGATTGTTGATGTTTGAACCATAGGACTGCCCAAAATCAGGAACTGCGGCAGTCCTACGGTTTGAACACTTTGACTCATTACAAAATAAAGTACGGTTGTGAAATACCCTTAACCAGTGGTTCCTTCATATTGTAGCAGCGGGTGGATTGTGTATACCCACAAATGAGTTTAGAAAAAGTGGAGAACTGAGGCTACCATACACGTGCCCCAACCATCGACCCAACCAACATTTAATCAGACAGGCAAACTTTGCTGCCATTGAACTCCTTTGTTCACCAAACAAAAAGCATTTCGTTATACAAGTCTTATAGGTGTCTTGGGACATGTTTGAAGACAGACTCCCAGACATAGGCCCCCAGGGCCTATCCAACGGGCCCCCAGCCGGCAAGGTTTAGCCAGCAACCTTCTGAAGAGGTTGCCAATGGGCAGCTTAATTGTTGGCCAATATCCTCTGACATCACCTGTCTTTGATAGGTATGCCAGAGGGAGCCACATATCCCCATATCCCAATTACAGATATAAGTGGTTGTAGATGCTTCTGCTTTTATACTCTATTTTCTTGCCATCGGCAGATGCAGAAATAACTTTTCTGGACTGACAACACATAAATATTAATATATTTACCATCAATTAGTATTGCCCCAGCAGGAGAGGAGTTTATCCCTCACTGTTTTCGATGGTAAACATTTACTGCGGTACCAATCCTAGAGGTCTAGGCTGGGTGTAAAAATGGTTGTCACAGCTAGGTCAATGCAATTTACAGACCAAAGTAGCGTTTTTCTCCCCTAGTGAAATGCTTATTTTCAAGAATTATTTACATCCAGACACAGAGCAATCAAATAAGAAATGAGCATCCCTGTTTAATTCATGTGAACCCAGTATCACATCCAGGAAATTTTAAATAGGCAAATACGTGGCCACAGGGTTGAATCAATTGCTTCTGGCACCATCAAAGACTCAACACAAAAAAGTGGCAATGATTCCAGCTTGGTATATGAATACCTACTATTCCGTGAGAAGGATATAATAATAAAACCACTGTTCAACTTCTTGAAGAGGTTGCTAAAAATCCCTTTTTGGCAACCTCTTCAACCGGCCCATATGACATACAATTGGCAACAGTGTTCAGCCTCTTCCGGTAACCTCTTTCCGACTCAATTTAGACAATTAATTGCCCGCTGGGGGTCTTTTAGTACTGTACTTTATTTTGTAATGTGTCTCCCCTTAATAAAAACAAGCAACAGTCCGGTCTATTGTCATGTTTTGGCAGGAAAAAATAGCCCACAGAGACTGCATAAGTCTTAAGTATCTTAAGGAAGTTCTTGGTAACACAACTGTACATGTGTGTACATATAGACTATAGAGGGAAAATTTCCACAGACTCACTAATGAAATATCATTCACTTTTGCTTTTTTTGGCCCAGTGATGAGTTCTAGCATTATGTACAGCAAATCAAATGCCTCATCATTGAAAAAGATTACAGAGCTCATTTGATATGTCATTTAGCAATAGCAATCCTACAATGGTCCTTTTCATAGGTCTGCTACTACACGGGTATGGTTGTCAATCACAACTTCCGGTTTAATGAAACTAGCAAAATTGAAATCTGCTGTTGAATTGATATTATGGTGAGTTTGGCTACAATGGGCCACTTAGGCATGTAAGCCTGAATTTTTACTACATGCAGTACCAACCATCCAAATTGGATAAATGTAAAATGCAGGCTTGGAAGCCACACGCACACGTTAGCTACCCAGTACCTGTCTTTACTGTCAAGGTTTGAGACAGACTGTTGGCTCTGATTGGTGGCCAGTACATTGGCTAGTAGTGTGGTGCCTCCTCACCTTGCTGGACAATGCTGACTTTCTCTCATAAAGATGTATTGCTATCTTGATATGTTAATCCTTGATTCTTTTGATGATATCTTGTAAAATGATTTATGTTTTTTAACAGGAGAAACATGCAACAGAAAATTAAAATTAACCAAACCCAGGTTGCTTTAGCTATGTATACCCCCATAAATAACAGAAACTATGGCAGATAAACCTAAGAAGATGGTGGCGGAAGAATTGAAGACCGATCCTGATAAAATGTTCTTAGGTTAGTACATGAGTATTTGTGAGTATGTGCTGAGTTGAAAGAAACTTGTAAAACCTAGAGCCTAATCATCTAATAACCATGAAATTTTCACCTACCTGCAATACTCACTCACCTCATACTATATTGTAGTCTGTATTGACTAGCCTTGATCGGTAGATGGCGGCGGAGTCATCATTCCCTAAGCAACTAATGTAGCTTGTCGAGGAATGACTGGGCCATAGCCTACAAATTTAGTCAAACTTGTTGACGTGAGCTTTGTGGTTCAATTTCCCCGCACTTAGATTATAGTAAACATTGCAACAAACAGCAAACATTGCATTTACCTGTCAACATTTATTCATATATTTCCTATCATTGACAGAGAAGAACAAGGTTAAAGAGACGATGGGTGATCTCATATCACAGTTAGCTGCTAACAGGCCATCAGATCCTCTCAAATTCATGGCTGATTAGTAAGTTCCTCTATCTAAAATAGCAAAACTGGCTCTAACTACAATGTGGGATAAGCAGTTACTAGGCTATTCATGTTCTGATTTTTTCCTCATAAGCACAGTTTAAAATCCAAGAGATATGATGCTGACCAATAATACAAGCATTTTTTACCATAATATACTATTCTATTTCTTGCTCTATGCCCTGATTGATCTTGGCCTGAACGGAATGCAGTTGTTTCATTTTGAATGATTTTCAGTTTTCAGTCAACATATGAGCAGAGCAATAGACTTGAGAAATCCTACCAGACTATCCTACTAACACATCACAGCCGTCCAGCCTTTAGACAAAATCTCATCAAAGCCTTCGGGATACTCAATCAAACTAAAGGTATGTGTGATAACAGGGAGTTTGGGACTCCCTGGTTAGATCTGGTAGATGGGAACTCCCTGGTTAGATCAAGTATGATCCAATATGTCATTTATTGGAGTCGCTCCTTCTCAACAACAGTAGCATGGGCGCGATCCGGAATGCTGGCAAATTGGATCAAACCTGATATAGGTATATGTGTATGGTTATTAGTGGTACATCATTCAATGTTGTCTGAAATACAAATATACTCAGAACTTACTTGAGATACTTAACTTAGTCCATGATAGTTTAGAATTATGTCAGTCTGCTTGTTAGATTGAGATGGTTTTTTCTTCCGCCTTGATGTTAGACAAGGAATAAAGTTATTGACTTGCCTTACAGTGGATGAATTTGAACATGACATTCCATTGAAGTCTTATGCCGGTGAGCGATCACTTGTGTGATGATCCCATACCACTTCTCACAACGCATACTCTCTAGCACTGTGTGAATGTTTGCAATAATAACAAATAAACTATCTGACAAACCTGCATAAAAGTTATCCTCTCTCGATCTGTCTCTTTTGAAATAAGTGTGTATGATGACTTTGTACAGGCCGTAGTTATGTATGAAATGAATGATGCAGAGATAAGCTTAAAACTAGATTTCATATAGACAGGTCGCTTACCTAAACAATATATACACTTACTTAGGAATATCACGCATGGAACAAGCTTAATCACAAACCCCTCACCAGCTGACCAAAGATTCGGACACTATCCATTCACTGGTTTGCAAATCTAACTCTCTTTGAAAGAATAGACCTCCACTGTGAAGTTCTCAAATCTGACTAGCTTGTATGCCTAAAGGCTGTGACCTCAAATACTGAGACTATCGCTGATTCTTTTATCGTATCGCATTCCTAATATCACGGTAATGATGAGAACATTATGGAGCTCAGGACTCTTAAATTGTTCTTTAAAACTCTTATGCTTAAGTTTTCCTCATGTCCCGTCTCAGTGATATAATCATATCATCATAATACTGTGTAAACAACTTCTACTTTTACCCAGACGCTAACTTTCTTCATAATTTTTATTTTCTCCTTAGGGGTTTCAGCTGATATTCGGAGCTGTTTCATATGAAGAATCATAGCTTTGTTGTGCAGACTGTTAAACAAGGGACACTCTTTCAGGATTGCAAATCAAAGATCAGCCTTGTATTGGATGAATGTTTTTAATAATATTAGGTTTAAATATATTTTAGTTGCTAAGAACTTGTATGGTATAAACGGAATCATATTCGGTGAACTGCTCAACATGTTACTCAGGTTTGTCTTCTCTTTACTCCTTTATTCTTTTGTATTCATTTTGTCTTAAAACCGGAAATAGACAGTTTTCTGAGCTCTGATTTAGGCCTCAATTTGGAGTTGTTCTCTCTCCAGTTTGGTACTTTTAACCCATGCCGCATAGGAAAAACGTGCTGAAAAGAGGGTTATCTTGAAAACCGCTTATAATAGGATAAAAATTATTTTTGATTCAGAATCTGCAACAGTGAAAACTCATATGGACATAGTTTGGGAAGTAATTGTAGTATTTGGATAGTCAAATATAGCATTTTCTGCCTGTTTTGCGGACAATTTGGCAGAATCTTTCTTGAGTTTCGTCACTAAAATTTAAGATTTATCAACATTCAAGCCTCCAATGATTTGGAAACCCTGTCTCACAGGGTTTTCAATGGTGCAGACTCTGAATCAAAAACCATTTTTATCCCAGCATAAGCGGTTTTCAATATAACCCTCTTTCAGCAGGTTTTTCATATGCGGCGTGGGTTAAAAGTACCAAACTGGAGAGAGGACAAATCCGAATTGAGCCATATATAAGAGCTCAGAAAACTGTCTATATTGCTAAATGTTCACTTATTATGAAGTTCAGTTGACAGGTATTATTATTATTATTTTTTCTAAGCCGATATTATATACACTAAAACTCAAAACTTTGCTACAATGGGCTGAATCGGATTTGTTATGGACTGGAATATTTTTACATAACTGGCTTTCATCTTGTTCATCAGTGTTGTTGATTTATTTGATTGACTTATTACAGGGAAGCACCTGCCAGGGCTGCTACTAAAATCAAAGAGAAGCTGTCACGTCGACCTAACGAGGCTGTCGCTTTTCCAGTGTTCCAGTATTCAGCCACTTGCATTTCTATATTCAATGGTAAATCATAAATAAACTAATAAGTCAACTACTGCCAGTATCATCTATGAGAAGTAGCAATTAACTAATTATTAAAATTACATCAAACAGTGTACTTCCTCAACAGGGAGGGTGTGATATAAATTCTCCAACCTTCCTGCTTGCTACAACATACACTATGACAATTGTGAATTATCCTCTCATTGATATAGAGAAGGTAATTCCTCATAGTATAACCTGAACCTATGTATTAGATATGATAACACATATCATTGCATACATATCAGAGAATAATGATGATCATAATTTTATTAACAGATTATTTGGAGGTAGCTGCTCAGCTCTATGAGTTGTTGGATGTCCGTTCTACTGGTTTGGTGGATAGACTTCATTCAGAGGCTATCCTCAACAAACTCAAATCAACATTTGTGCAAATGCGCCAAGACAAAACCAGGTAACTAATAGCAGCCAATCAATTGATTCATAGCACTTAAGGTATCAGCATATTCGTAGTATAATATATGGAGGGAAAGTCCGCTTTTATATCTTATTGTATTGTGAAACAGAGTTTTAGATGCTGAGCTCTCTGCACCTGCCTGACATTATCATGGATATGATGTTCTTATAAAGATTATATCATTTTTTTATATTTTTTTTAAAACAAGCATCCGTCTGCTAGTATATAAAAGGCTGTTGTTCCACATTGCCACCGCAGAATCAAGTCTCTAGACATAGTTAGCTCAGGGTGACTGAACAGAATATTATCAATCTACACAAGGTTGGATTTCCAGCACAAAATAGGTGACCTCAGTTAATCTTATTGCCGGTTTTCATAATAGCAATGATCATACTACTATCCGCAGGTATGTTACAGTGTGTAATATATTTGACATTTTTGTAGCGGTGTTGAGGCATGTCTCAGTCTATCACCTGATGGTATATACTCTGTCCTCTCTCAGGTAAGTAAACACACTAGCTAGGTGTATTCTACTTCCCTTCAATAAAAATAGAGTAAAATATGCCCAATCCCATGCCTCCTGGTAGTGTATAGCAAGCCATCTATCCGATTTCATCTCGCCATCTCACCATTCCCAGGTTATCCTCTCATGTTAGGTTATGTAACTGAGGAACACTCTGAATAATTGTGTCGATTACAGAGGAAAGTAAGCTTAGTATTTATATCTGTTACAGGTACCAAATACTAACGGTAGTAGATCGACAATCAACCATGAACAGTTCTTAGAGATAGCCGCTGATGTTTATTTACCTGTGATACAAGCACCAACTTCATGACACAAAACTAGTAAATCCTCATCATCTTTTATAATTCTTTTTATCTACGATTTATATCTCTAGCTAAGTTATTTCTGATGACTCTATTTTTGGGCTTTTCTTCAGCTTACTTATCAGGACGTATGTGAGTCTCCTGAATGTTATCAAGTCTCTGTTTTTTCAACCCCTTTAGGCTAGAACATGACATTTTTAGTGTAACTTGACATTTTTTTTTTGGTCGAGGAATGTTTTCTGTACAACTTTACACCTAATGCTTTTTCTACTATTAGTAGCACTGTTATGCAGAGCACGATTGACATAGTTTTCTTTAGCAATTCGTCGTTTGCAATGGTGTAGATTAGATTTATATTTAATTATAATAATCATGGCTATGACTAAATACAAACGTGGTCGAGACATTGAAAAAAAAAAGATTCCTTGCATTGAATTTCTGTTGCATTTTAAGAAGAAAAAAAATTTCATAAACTGTTAATCTCCCTAATATAATTTGGCAGTGTTACACTACAGTACTAGATATGTAGGCATAATAAGAAATGAGCAACAAATAGTTGAGCACGGATATAAAACCTGTTTGCATTGTCAGTTTATGGCTGTAGTAATACTGTGTGTATGATTTATATGTAATCAAACAAAATTCAAAATCATAATAATCTCATTGGAGTTCGAAAAACGGTCACCAAGATTACCTCAGTAACTACGAATGCTGGTCAAATTAATTATGACTAGCTGTTTGCTGTTTATGTCTCAGCACATGGGCTAACTTTATGTACCCTTGGTAACATAGATATTAGTGTTTCTTACATTGCCTGTGTGAACTGGAAACTGCAGTCTATCGACTACTGGGGTTTGGTTTGCCCCCAGGTGTGCTCTGACCTGCCTGCAAACTGAGAGCATATGGGCGCAGAAATTGCAGCCTAGCCCCTAAGCCAACTGGTATTTCGCCGCCCATGCTTCGTGATGTGGCCTGTGATATGACATCTGATTTTAAACAACCTTTTTAATCAACTCAACAATATGAATACCAAAAGAGTTATGCCTCCTTGTCAGCAGGAGGGGATAAATCCATCATCATATAATTATGTAAGCACAACCAGGGAGGATGGTGTCTCATACCCACACTGAGGTATACTTTGGTTTTGATATCAGTTGGTTTGGTTTCACTGATAAAGATAGCTGCAAAGGTTAAATCTGTGAGCCTGATCATATTTGATGGTTCCTGGTTGTTATTGCCTGTAGACAAATCTTGGAGCTCATGTAGTCCACTCACTTCTGTCCAGGATGATTAATCCTTGTGTCTTAAAATAGTCTTCTATTTTTCCGCATACTTGAATTAGTGCATCATTGTAGATGTCTAGTCTCTCATATAAACATTCTTTAAAGTCAGTCTTCTTCACATCCGCTGGATTTGTGGCGAAAGCGACGATAGCGCTTTCTTTTGATGGCAAGGCTGGGGCGATGAACTACAATAATACACATAACTGTGTTTGGATTGCAAGTCAAAATGAATTTTGGTAACAAATTTTGGGATGACAAATAGTTTAAACGCTGAAAACTGTGCCGGGATCGCTGGTAGAAGCATGACATTATCAACCACTTTTGGTGGGGAAAGTAGTTAGTAATGGAATGTTACCACCAGCTATCCAGGCACAGTTTGTGTTAGATGAGCAACAACATAGTGTATCCTCATTATAGAATTAGATGTCACAGCAGGCTATGATAGTTTAACAAAAATATGATAGCCTATATCCAATTTTTCTCCCTAAGGCAGCTTGAAAATGCAGTGCAGTACAGCCCCCTCCCCCCCATTAGAGGTTTCACTGTTTATGAAGCTCTGAATATTCAGATTAATTACATGTTGCATAGTAAAGTGCTTCTTCAATTTCAAATAATTACAGTAATTCAACAGCGAAATTCTCTCTTTGATTGATGCAGAAACTTACCCCAAATATTTTGCGTACAAAGAAGTTGTGGTACTGTCTGAGTACTCTATTATAAGCTATCATCACCGATCCTGATAGATATTCCTCATCCTCAACGTTACCAAAGAACTCTGTTACAAACAGTAGGCTTCTGAAATTAGAGATAATATTATCTTTAGCAGTTATGACAATGGTTCTTCTGACTATGGGTGAATGCCTGGGTTGCATCCTCGCTACGATGCCCTTATGGTTTGGAATGAGAGAGTTGTAATAAATTGCCCCAGCTGTATGACAAGCCGATGTACTTCAGTAATATGTATACATGGTAGTTTTACCTTGTGAGCCATAAGACGGCGTCAGTGACGGAATCATCATCCTTATGTCTGTTATTTTTGACATCCTCCATCACTATAGCTTGTAGGGTTGAGTATTTCACTTTATCTGTTTCATATTTCTCAGAGACTATCTATAAAAAAAATATATATGGTTGATATAAAGTTTGAATTTGTCTCCTTCCAGAACTGTTGTTGTCATGTGAGAAACACTCATAAAATAATTACAACGTTACTGGTGTTAGCCTTTAAACTTTGGCCTTCAGCTTTTGCTGGTAGATCAAAATCAAATGCGGGCTATTTCATGTTCTCATGTTGAGTAATATCACATGATATCTACTTTGGGATTTAATGATGGGAATGGAAAAGTAAGTATAAGATCAAACATATTTACATAATGTTATGTCAATTTGTTCTCTGAAGTGGAACCATGGACAGCTTTGTAGTCCCATATATTATGGGGTTTCCGAACAGTTTTCTATGGACTTCTCATTACAAAATAGTAGAGAGTTCATGAACTTACCCGACTGTGTTTAGCAAAGTTTCTGCTAACTGGTGCGAAGACTGTTGCACCTAATCTATCTGCAAAAGAAAGACAGTATATTGAACTATTCTCTGCAATATCACCCAAGTACTATATAGCCATGGGGAACGCTTAGGTGTCAAGCATCATTCTAACTAGACTGTCTCGACTAACTTTGTTTGTGGGCTTTTCAAGAGAGGCTACATTCTATCACACGGGTCCATCACATCTATGACATCCAGAAACAAAACATGTTATGGAATAATTTTGATTCTATAAAGAAGATCCAGGTGTGAAGGCCTAATCGAATGAGTTTGAGGTGAACCAATCACCCTATGTGCATTCAGCCTTACAATGTTTGTTACGTTAACATGGGGTTTTGAGGGCATTTTTATCTAACGGCGAAGTTAGATAGTCACAAACCAGAGTCCCAACTAGACCTGTTCTGTTACATGGCAAGTGGCCGCTATCAACACCCCTGGGTCTGCTTTTAACTTTGCCAATGGAATTTGGATAATAACCATTGGTTTGGTAGTGATGACAGACAATGCATTCATTGCTTGGGTAACTGTATTTGGCCATCAACATCACATGGGAGGTATGCATGGTCATCCTATAGTAGACAAGACAATTTCCCTTGTGTTGGGTACAGGCATATCACAATGTGAATATAGGCTATGGCTACACGCCCAGGCAATAAATCAGAGTCAATGTCAACTTCCTATCTACCATTATCTCACATGCATACCCTTTAAAATGACCTTGGTCCAATATAAGACCCAAGATAACTGCGTTCTTAGCACAATCCATGCGGACAGTGCTTATCTGTGTAGCAATGTCAGATTTCCCATCAGTGATCAGCTGATTGCAGTTCTCTTATCTTATCTGTTGTTGCAATACTAAGTTAGCAATCTACTGGCGCTGATTGAATCATTGTGAAGCCTTTGTCTCCAGTAATAACTATGGAATTTTAATTCCTATAACTCTTTGAACGATTATCAACTTTACAAACTGACAAAAACAATAGTGATAAGCTTGTCATGTCAAAAGTACTTTTTGCCAAGCTAAAATTATGGGTTGATGGGTTATGACAACTTTGAGGCCACAAGTTGGTTAATTGAAGAACCCTGGAAAATCTATGATCACTCGACCCCAGTGTCCTGAGATAATGCTCCTGTCTGCTAACAGTCTGTCGTCATGAAGCACTACACAACCCTTTTATCTATCCCACTTACCAAATATCAAAGCCAGATCAGCGGAGCAGTCCAAGAAGGTCTTGGTTTTTATCGGTTGGTCTAAAACTTTCAGCATGTCTACAAAACTGAATGAAAAATCCAAATATTATGGCTGGGGGATATGATATTTTGCTGTAAATATGGCTGCAGTATGGTACATAATGAAATCATTGAGTCATCAAAACAACTAGCATTGAAGCAAGGAGTACTCCTTTGGTCAAGTCAGCGTAATTCTTAGGAATTGTGTATTGATTGATTGATGAGTACTTTATTATCGATCAAAATACATTTGCAACGAATGACAATGTATATAGTGGATCTGATTTGACATAAATTGATAAAAAGACTTCAGTACGTTGGTTTGAAAAAAGAATTGAAATAAAACAGGATTTGGTCACATCATCTGTTACAGAGTCTATATATAACTGCCATATTTAATGAAAAGGCATTTAGCTGCAGTGGCGGTAGTGTGCTTTATGATTTTGGATTTATTGCTCACTAGTCTCTTAGGTCTGCAGTTCTGGTTTTCAGATCGAGTTGGAAGGACGTTGCTATGAAGCGAGGCTTTCTTCTGGCAGTATAGTATACATGTAATTTGTAGAACATCAGTAAGCATTTCAAGATTGGCTACTTGGCGGCGCTGTGTGTAACTCTCTAGTTCAGGATAGATGATTTTGAGTGCTAGCCTTTGTATACGCTCTATTTGTATGACTCTGATATTTTTACATGTGGTTTCCCAGTCATTTTAATTAGATGTCATCTGGATTTGGATTTTGCCTTCCTAATTGTGGTGCACTAGTAGAGTACTTGGGGCCTTTTACAATCATGACACTTGATAGTTTTTGTTTACAGCAAATATCAGAAATCTGAACTTTACACTATGTTGATCTCTGGTAATCACAACAAATACCCTGCGCTGCACCGATTACCAGTAATATAACATTACATCTGTATACATCTTATACCATAAACATTGTGGGCAATGCAGGATTTAACACAAAGTTACTGCCAACATTTTGGTTGTTTGATATGCTATGCACGAGGTGTTTGTGCTGCTCAGAAGAGCTGATTTTTTGTAATAACACCATAGAATCGGAGCCGCTCTTAAACTGCACTAAAATTGAGATAGCTGTTGTTACCTGTGGTTGATATCAGAGAAGAAGTTAGTGAGATGTTGAGCGGAGCAGACACTCTGCTGTCTGATAACTCCACTCTGTCCGTCCTCTCCGTTAACTCTACTCAGCGCAACGTCATCTCCATTATCTCTGTTAATAAGAATGAGCCAACTGACCGCAACATCGATCCCGAGATTAGAAATATTCAAGTTGCTTAACATGGAGATGATAATGTAAATCCTTTTCATCTGACATGCTCCTCAGGAGTGGTCTTATGGTAAGGGTATGCCAGCAATGAAAGGTTTAGTTCATTGATGCCAGGTCTGTTCGGATCAGGACCATAAAACAGGAGGTCTACTGTTTGTTTGCACAAGCCAACACACAGAATAAATTTCCACCTCTACCTCTTGGAAAATTAGAAATCCCCCCCCCCCCCCCGCCTGTGTTGGCAAGGTTACAGAGTAATTACCCACACAGGCCAATTGAGCTTAGATTGGTCCATTAGATATGGCAGCATGAAATGTACCTATTGTGTAGTAGCAAAAAATCTCATCTGTTGGGAAGAATCATATTAACATTCATGTTCACAATGCCCAGGTATTGCCTATTAATAGTAGCGTTATGATGAGTGTATCTTTTTCCAAAATAAACATTAGTGTAGCTATCCCTGTACCTACAGCCTAATGATTGACACTTAGACACTTAGAACAATAGTCACAATTAGGTGTCTCCTTCCTATTTGCTGTCAGGACAAATTTCCATTTCTTTACAAGAAGGGACTATATAGACCATAATTTAAAATGAGTGGGAGGAACTGGTAGATTAATACATCATAAAGATGTGGTAGATCTTAAGATGAGTGGTATTGTTTAATGTGGTAGACCACAATTTGTTGAGGACAACATATTATTGTGATTATTTCACTTTGTTGCATAACAGCAACAACACAAACAAAAACAAGGCTATAAATGTACCTGGAGTTATTGTCTTACACAAAGATAAGGTTCACCGCAGCGTGATTGTAATATCTGGAAGTGCCTGTCATATATGGAATCTGGCCAGCGACTATAGTCTGTGATCTGGCCAGAGACTATAGTCTGTGATCTGGTATTATTATAATTACCTGGTAAGGACCCGACCCTGCCCCCTGGGTTTATGGTGATGTGATGAGTTAACATTTCGCTGTCTGTGAGATTCCTCCTTGCCTAAGCTGCTGTATAAAGAAAGTAGAGTTTTTCATTAAAGTAATGATAATATTTCATTTCTACGAGTGCTCTTAACCATTATAGAAAATATGTCAAGTCGTTACCAAACCCCCCCCCCCCCACTCCTGTCACAGTAAACACAGTCAAGTGAGGATATCGTTAGTGGACAGATTGAGACTTGCTACAGTTACAGTCAAACAAATGTTCGATATTGAATTGATTTATCTCTCATCTGATTTCTTGTGAGATGAGCAATAACTGCTGAGTGATACCAGATGTGCGCCTGATTTTAGAATCAACGCATCTCTACTTAGCACTATTACCACAGTAGCTCTAAGTCAGAGTGCTCAATTGAATATACAGATCTAACAAGTAAAAACTCACCTAAACCCTTGTATGGTTTGATGCACTACCAGTAACGCTATAAACATTGAGAGAGCGATTGTCGCCTTCCCAGCATGCCGCGGTGCCATCCTCACTTCTAGACTTGTATTTATCTTATGCTGCTGTTGTAGTAGTAGCCGTATGAGTGTTTAATTATGTAACATCCAGATATGTCATTTCTTTTTAAGTGAACGATAAAATGATCCTCGTACCCCCAAGCGTTCAGTTTATTTAGAATACTGAAGGTCCAGTAAGCGAGCGTGACAGCCTTTTTATACCCCTTATATTGTAAGTGATTGAAGGTTTCTTACTACGTAAGTAAATTAAGTTCAATTAAATAAAAAACAGCTGTTGCTCTGTCTACTATGATTATCACAACTGTGCCTATCTGATACCTATCTGTCAATATCCAGACCACTGAATATCGCATGCAATATAAGGATTCATTGTACTGCTGCACTATGATAAATAAATCAAAGTACAATTGATAGCTCACATGAGGGCAATAAGTCAAATCAATTGACCAGAGGTCATGTGACGCACAAGGATGAGACAACTCCTGATAATTGACATCTTGTGCCAATTGCATTCGGTAATGATAAGAACAGGGACAGTCTTTGTATGTACATGTAATTGTAGGAGATTGGTTGTTACGATGAGAAAAAGCTCCATTTATATTCATGCTAAATAAACTGCGGCTGCTATCATCGGAATGTGAGAATTACTGTAACTTAATGAATTGACAGTGGTGGCTTTTGTTTTCTCTGAATATATAAGTCAGTTACTGACCAGTCAGCAACAGTGCTATATATTAATGTAAGTTTACCTGGCGGTAACAGTTGAACAGTATGACTCCAATACAACCTTAATTCCTATGAGTATACGACTTGTTTGAACACTAGTACTTCACTCCTATCCCTCGAGATATATTATGTGGCTTTGAAGCTGATTGGGAAATAAGAAAGTTCGAGACATTGGGGATTATTAAGCAGTGGCAATTTCCAAATATCCCCCTGCACTTAGAGGTATGGCAACGCTTGTGTGAGGTGCACGTTAGGTTTTTAGGTCACCAGAATTGAGTGTCTCTAGTGTCGCTACCTCATGTTTGTGAAGAGCTAATGGTTTTGGAGTTTCAGCTGTACAAATATGGGAGAGATAACTGCTAACGACACTTTGTCTAAGGAGAATACAGAGCGTATGAGATACTTCCACGCTAAGTATATCTCATATTCTCGAGCTGTCAGTGTCATGTGGGCTGTTCTGTGTATGTGTCACCTGATTATTACGATGGTCTGCTTTGTACAGCCCTCTTGGCTCGAGACCACTGATCAGGCTAATACTGTAGCCTACTTTGGTTTGTGGAAATATGCCGTGGCGGATCCTGAAAAAGGTGAGTGGATTCAAAGCTGTCTTTTTGATATTGAATTGCTGCATAAGCTATCAGGCACATGTTTGGGGGTCATTTGGTGGCTGGGTATTAGGATTAAGCCCCATTTACCTCGATCTGAATTTTTACACATGCGCACAAAAGACTTCTGAGTTTCAACCAGATTTCAAACAGATCATGATCATGCACTGTGGTTGTTGGTTAAAAGACTCACAGCTAACACACTGAAACTATGGATATTAATCACATTCTTATAATTGTTAGCGTAATATTTGGTTGCTACCATAGATCAATGTTTATTCTGATATTTACAGGTGTGATGGAAGAAGTAGGAGGCTTTTTATCATTTGACACAATGGCTTCTGATAAGTTCAGCACTTTAGCTATTCTCATTGGAGTCTCTATAATATTGGGTTGTCTGCAGGTGATAACTCTTGGACTAGGCTTCTGTCTCAGCTCTAATGTCGTTTTTATGGCCTGTGGCTGGATGATGGCTGGCAGCGGTAAGTAGGATCTATCTCAAATGACATACACAGAAGAATCCATACTCCATACCACATTGCATAGTGAGTCGTGACGTGTGTGTAAAACTGCTAACTGGTTAACTCCTCAATTTGTCTTATGTTTTTATATTGATTGATTTGATCGACTTCTTAAAACACCGCTGCTTTGTCAGCAGTGTGGTGTGCACTAACTGAAATTAGAATTACTACTTACGAGTACGATTCTTACTGCCTCAAAAGATCGCTTGTCGACTGTCAGATTGTAGACTTAGCAAAGCTTACTAACTACTATATTATTAATTTAAGATCATTGTTTAGTTGTCTGCCTTATGAAACTGATGGGACAACTCTCTATACTAATAAGATTTGAGTTTCCTGTTTCCATGTCTCATCAAGCCAGCATTAACATCCTCACATATGATATGTGATTACAAATAGTGTTTGTATTCCTTGTTGTTAGCGCTACAGCTAGTTCCACCATTGTATTTTTGTGTACTTTACTCAGGTCTTTTGTTGGGTATGGCGGGAGCAATGTTCCCAACAGGATGGGCAAGTTCTACCATATCCTCAGTGTGTAAATCATCTAGCTTTGATTCTGGTGTTTGTACAATCGGCAAGTCATATGTATTAGCTGGTGTGGCAGCATGTGATGCTGTCGTTATGGCTGTTCTAGCTTTCATACTGGCTTACAGACAAGTCACACTGCTTCCCTGGACAGAAGGTATGAAACTTGTAATAAAGCACCTAAATATTTTCCTCAAGACCATTCAATAAAATCAGTCGATGCGCCATTGCATTACTTTTTGAAATTTTAAACCATGCTTATTACATTTCTATTGCCAGAGCGGAGTTAGTTGTTGGTGATATCTTAAATGCAAAGCTGCTGCTGATGCTGTTACTATATCAAACTGCCCCGTTTGAAGGTTTAGCTAAGGGATCAGTACATTAGACAAAGCAATAAATGATCGCCTGATACCTCGCTCTTGCTAACTTATTTTACAGAAGAAGAAGAGGAGGAGAATGGAGGGAATGGTAAGAATAAGAAGTAGGTACGAGGGTATGAGGATGGGCACATGAGGATGGGTACATAGGATCAGCTGAATCAACATTACTGTACTGGAAGCAAATCTACTGATGCAAGTTCAACAGAGTGTCCGTTTCTAAACCGCGGACTTTTACCATAAAGACTCTAACTAGAAAAATAATCTTACGTAGTTTTGATGGTTTCACATGATTATCTTTTTCACATGAGTATATAACCACCACCAGGATTGGTGTAACACATAGATTTTAATAGCAATTACTAGTAATTCTTAATAATAATAATCATGAAGTCTATGGTGTAACAAGAGCTCTACGCCTGTATTTATTACAGTAAAGCGCATCCGCTCAATTCAATATCCTCAAAACAACTACCGAAACAGCTACACTAGTATTACTCATGATCTATAACTCATGATCTATAACTATAAGACTTCATTTTAAATTTTGTGAGAAAAGTTTTTACATTATAAGTCGTGTTCAGATTTTTCTCTGTATCACTTATCTTTATTTATGTTTGCCCTTTCACATTAGGGAACTAAATGGATATATTTTTTTGAAATACTATACACCATTTGGGAAATGCAGAAAACATTAATATTAGACTGTGCAGCCTTTGTGTGGCCTAATTGCAGAACTGGCCCGGTTGCCAGGAACACAACATGTATTTCACTAGCCGTGCAGACAGAATGTGGTTGGTTGACAGTTAGCTCTTCAGATGTTGAACACAAAAACAAAGGTAGTTAAAATTGAGCATAAATTACAGATGGAAGGCACCATACAGTTTTTGATACTCTCTGCTGAATTCTGCCAAAAACAACAACAATTACCAGTAACCACTGTATTTATAGAATAGCTTTAGGGTATTTCTTGGGTAATTGCCAGTTCCCTTGTCTATTTTGCAAAATGTTTTTGAGACGTTGACAGGGCAGCAATGAAACCAGACACATGTTCTTTGATTGAGATTCTTGTTCTCAACTTCATAGTGTAGGAATTAAATGACTGACCATATATATTGATATGGGGGCTACTGGACGTAAATTAACTAGAAAGGGTATAAACAAGGAGTAGACTACTCCTTGTTGTAAATAATTTGGAGATAAGAGTTTAATATTTCCCTGTATCGGCACCAGGCTGTATAATATAATAATATGTTCTTGTTTTGATCTATATAACAGATGCTCATCAACACACAGGACTAACTTCATGCTGTTACCAGGGCTCGCCATGATGAGGTTGTACTAGAGAAGGCCTCGAAACAGAGCTTGATTCATTGTTTCTAACTGAAGACCTGTTTGCTGTGCAGTGGTATGCGCACATCTGTATGTTATTTCTACTGGGCCTGCTGGTCAGTAACCTCTGCCAAGGCCACCAATGTTTGATCTTAGCTGTCGGCCTTAGCTAAGTCATATATCTATGACCAATACACACAGGCAGGTCGGTCAAACACGTATGACCAACTCGCTTGTTACACCAGTGTGGTGTCTGTTGGAATTAAGCTCTGATGCTCTCATTTTAAACACTGATAGGACTAAAGTGATGATCACTGGTTTTTGCATATCTTTTTCCGTTGATTCCTCTGTTTTTATTATATAGATAGATGCTAGTAACAAATAAAGATTGTTATATCACTAGGTTGGTCTGATATATAGACCTTATGATGATCTTATTCATTATTCCCATTTATCATAAGTCTACGTCAAGTATTCAATTTCAATCCAGAGGCCTGTCTTGTTAACCAAAACTGTTGCTGGTATAAAAAATAGCACCATCCCTCAGCTCATTATCACCAGAACGCTTCTTTTAACTATGCCAAGATTGATGGTAGTGACATGGCATTATCAGTGGTAATAGAATATCATACCAATAAACAGAGCAAAGTGTGAGCACTTACCCATGAATTGGGTGTGAGCACTTAAACCCATGACTATTTAGTATCTTTGCTTAAACTTCTACAGCTGCAATACATTAGGGCGGGACTTCCCAAAGAGGGGAACCCCCAGTTCATTTGGGAAAGTCCCAACTATATATTATTCAAAACATATAATTCGGGGAGGGCACTTGTAACCAGAAAATCAATTATGTACAATAACACAACTAATAAAAGAATATTAAAGTCAATGAAGCTCATTACCCTTATAAAACTTTTTTCAATTAACTTATGAACAGATAGGAATGTAAACTATCTATGTCAGGCAACAAAAAACCACCCATAGCTGGTTATAGCAGAGCATGCCATAGCAGCAACCTACTGAACCTTGAACCAAACTAAATAGATTGCATCATCTTTCCTCGTGCCGTCCGCTTACAACAGCTTACCCTATTTTCCCTGTTACCTGGTTATAATATAAGGCAACAGCGTTTGTTGAAAATTGGCTAAGACAGGACAGAAAGCCAGCAGACACTACAGTATCTAGGACTAAAAAGTCCCCGGGAAACAAAAACACAATTTACCAACTATTCAAATGGTAAATCTGAATCAGTGTGAAAACCATTCTTTCTTTTAAATCATATCTGCTGTATTGTAAGATGTTTTTGGTGATTAAACACCAAACAACTGAAGTTATAACAATCCACACTAAGTTGTGTATATCATATTGAAATTCGAGAAATAGCGGACATTCACCGTATTGCCTCTAGCCCTCGACCATTGATATATAGGCCTATATTTTTATCCATTGATATATACATATATTTATGATAGATAGGGGCGTATGCCGACCAATAATACTAATGGATAATAATGTTTTCATTATGCGATGTTGTTCTGCAGGACAAGCTACACCATCTATTTCACTGTGTACACCCGCAACACGCATCCCAAGTTAATTTGTACTTTTACCCAGTCACAATGAATTTGATGCCAAATCACAATTCATTAGTTTTGTAACCCAAATCAGCTGCTATGCTAATGAGAAAAATGCACTTCGAAAATAATAATGGCACCATCTTTTCATATTACAAAGAGATGTAATCACAAAACTCAGCTGATTCAGTTGATTCATAGTCGGCATAAAAATAGCAATTTAACAGGGACAATCATAGACAAGTGTTTGGTCTATGGGAACAATGCTCTGCTCAATCAACCTGGCAGATAAAATCCCTGATAAAAAAATAAACACAAGGGGAAGTTCCCGGATTCTTTTGTATACTTAGGCTAGTCAATGAACTCCCTCATTGGGCTAGTCATCTATACAGCTGCAGTGCCTATCCCATTACATGGTTACAGAGAATAATAATGATTACATGACACCAATAGCATGAAGCAAACAGGGAAGCAACAAGCCATGTCAGAATTGTCATCAGAAAAACCTGTTTGCGCATGTTCCACACAAAAGATATGCACGTACATCATAAGAAGAACAAACATTGCCTGTTTTAGTTAATGGATATTCCACAATCAAACTTCTAGAACACTGATGAAGATCGAAAAGACACACTGATATCATCATAGTCCGTTTGAAAAGAGCCAGCACGTCAGCATGGTTAACTTATAGTCAGCCAGGGTCAGCATTGTGTAGACCACAGATCATAAACCACTGGGCTTCAAGTCAAGTTTCAGCACTGAAATCAGGTGATGACAATGTACATAACAAAATCTGTACGAAGTAATCTGTTATATACTAAGTATGGGATCAGACTAATTTCTAGCCTAAGTGGTGGATATTTGCCTTCACTCCAAGCCTATATATTGATACTATACTTTAAAAAAACAGGCTTATTTTAATTCCTGTGAGATCTCAACTGGTAATGCAACCCCTCCCCTTCCCGAATTTCTCTTAGTTGATGGGATTATTTTTATCACTTTATTGGCACCTTTATCATTATTTCTAAACAAATACATTGCAGCATATCCATTGTACACCCTCTACCATCGCTCTTGTTTCTTTGTGTCATCTTGTCAGAGCAATGAGTTATGTCAGCCTCAATCACAAAATGTTAGAGGATTGTCTATAGTGATAAGAGAACATTTTTTGTTTGTTTTATAAGTTAATTAACAAGCAACATCAGTTAGCTTACAAGGGTTGTACCGCTATTCGATCCCACTGCCCACCCCACCTCAGCACTACAGTAAAAATGCTGATGTTGACACAAGGTGATGTAAGCATAAATCTTCTCATTTTTTTATATCTTTAAGCTGTTTTGGCTGTATCATTGAGATAAATAACAAGTACAATAAAGTACAATAACAAACATCAGGGGTAGAAATTAATCGCAGTAAGAGTATGAATATGAAATCAGCTGTGCAAAGATAATAGGTGTTGTTGTAAGGTGGATGTATCTATTAAAAAATGAGTTAAGTGATATTAAAAATACAAAGTTTGGAAATATTTGGTTTTGATTTTACTGTCAAGCTGTAATTATTGATCGCTGTTAGAGAAAGTATCCGAGGAGAGATAGGAGCAGGAATGAGGCACTGAAGTAAAGTCTCTCCCCACTGTTACAATTGTTTCCTTCACAGCAGAACACTCCATTACCACCAGTGTTGAGACTAGCACAGAGGCCTAGTTGAGCACAGCCGCGTTTGACACTTGATAAGACTCCATCCACCTCAGCCACAACTTTCTACCAATGAAATATAGAATTACTTGTACCGTGTGTGCTTTACGGCACAACTGGGTCCAAATCAGTAGATTGGTGCAAACACAGGTGACACTTGAAACTACTCCATCAACCTATAATACCAATTTCTTCTAATTGAACTATTCTTTAATTTTTTGTATTTTCTGGTTCCAGGCCAGATGATAAGGACCTTTTTTTGACTACTAGTAAATTCTACTATCCTGCCATATTTTTACCTGCTGTTGCCATCCCACTATAGCAAAATCTGTCTACCAATAGCCAAGTAATTATTCAGTACTTGGTACAACCCATAATTATCAGGGTATGTTGATCTCTCACCAGCATAACATTTGTTACAGCTGGGCAAATCAGAAAAATATTGTCATGAATGGTAGTGCAAGCCTGTTGACTTCGCACAGTACTAACAGTGCACATATTACAGTATCACAGGTGTGTGTACATATATGTTACGATCAACTCACCGTGCATGTATTACTGAGCGTACATTCTGTGCTTGGTGGAGGACTGAACAAGTTGAAGTTTGCACAGTTATCTCCGGAGTTATCTCCCAACGATGATGATGTGCAGGTGTAACAAGAACCGCCTGTCAAAACATAAGTTAACATCATTAGCTATAAAAAGGTTGAGGTTGATTGCAAGTGATATGGATCTATCTATACAGGGCATTGTGGACTGTCTGGATAAATATCATGGCAATACCCATAACTAAACCTCATTCATTGGTAACACACAGAGAAGCATTTGTAGCTTTGACCTGGGTCTGGCAGATTACGTTTAACAGGAAGTGTGTAATGCAAGGTATCAATTTAGAGACACGTTCTGCATCTCACAATTTTGTACGTCATATGATCCTCCAAAACAAGGAGTACTCCTTGTACTCCTTGTCTAAACTAGTGAACTTTATAAACTTGCTAAACTGACTGTGTAACATTAAATTGCCAAGTTCTCATTATAGAAAATGTGTTCAAAATCATTTTTATCAGTAAAATGCTGACTGTAAGTCTTATGTAAACTGACAATTTAACTTCATTGACAGCTAATTTGGCTAAGTTTGGTTCTATTCTGTCTAGATTAGTGAATGTGCAACTGTTCCATGCTATGTCGTTGTGGCATGTATCTGACAAAAATTGTTCTCTTTTCCCGAAAATCAGTTAAAAAAAATCTATGTAAACAAGGTAAAACCAGGCCATTGAATTCACTATCTTGTCTGCAACCTGATATACATAAATTATTTAATAATGAAGCTCAAAAGTACCAAAATCAGAGAGAGAAAGTCCTCTGTGTACCGTTTGTTTGTAAAGCGTTGCAAAGCGATGCGGCTTCCTGATTATAAACTCCAAATGTCGCAATTCATGTAATTTAGCCATAACTCTATGATGAAATATGGGTAAAAAGTAGCGTAAGGCCAGTGATCATTCCATCAAGCCACTGTTCACAGCTTGTAATAAGCCAGATACTCACCGACAGTTAATGAGGGGAGAGAGAGACAGAATACTCCCAGTACTAAGAGATAAGTCAGTGAGTTCATCCTGTATTACTGTAAGTCAACTCTAGAACTTTAGTCAGTGAGAATGCTGTGTACTTCTTAGCAGCTGTTGTGTGAATGAGACACCAGAGACTATAGATATAGATATATCTATAGTCTCTGGTGACACTAGTAGCGTTGCGATAGCTTGTAATTATCCAATAGGATTGTAGTGTTGAACAGAAAGAATGAGTCATAATTCCTAATATCTAGCCAAGCTATTTTTGTTGCAATCAATCATACTGACTCTCGTGATCTGACTGGGCAGCTCATGCCCAGAGCTGAACTGAATGGCAATCAATGTAAATGAATTACCACTGCTGCTGATTTAGCATGGTTTGTTTGAATTGTAGCTGTAGTTCCGCATTCAAAAAGTTCATACATACATCTGTTGCACAAAGTTGTAGATGAATTTTGTAGTTTTTGATTAAATGTGTCATCGGCCTGCGACAGTACCTCCTATGTCACATCAAAGTAATCTCATAGCAATGAACAAAAATACTAACTTGACTCCCACAAGGATGTTATTGAATGACGTAACCAAGTTCAAAGTGTGAGAACCCAGGGTCTTGGAGGGTCAAGAAGGATCTAGACTCTAGGTCCGTGGCGGGCAACCTTTTTTTTAAAAAAGGGCACATTATGTAGACTCAACTCAGAAGGCCACTGCACATTTTTCAGGCATAAATTTAAAATATGAGGCATATTTTGTACAAATTTGTCAATAAAAATGCACTATTTTACAATTAGCATCGGCTTTGTCAAGTTGCATCAGAAATACTCATATTGTTTATCTAATCTACTAAAGTTTTTTTGTCGGGGATACGGTTTTGTACAGGGCTGTATCCCAGTGTTTCACGCCGTAGGGCAAAGGGCAGGATGGGAACGTGAGGGATGCTGTATGCTATTTGCATATACTTGCCAAAGTTATAAAAACAAAAAAGGAGTGGTAATCTAGAACATTTCAGCCAAAATGCTGTAGCACTTGTAAAATGTCAGCATATCAACTTTTTGATTCAACTCTGCCTTTTGGTTTCAAAATGACAGCTTTGCAAAAGACAGTTTGTAGTTTTGATATCCAAAGGTGAAATAATCGATTAAATTGCTTTTCGCTCACAAAATTACGACAATGTCTTCACTGTTCGGCGTTTTTTTTCAAATAGAAGCTCTTGAAAAAGTAGTTGGCACCAGTACAGTTATGATATGTTTGTCTAGAATTGCTTGCAAGGAATTTCCTTAAATTGTTAACATGTATGTAGCCTAGCTCATGCATGACACAGAATCAGAATGGCCACTTTTTTGATATTCCAACAATAAACTGTGCTTGCAGAGGGCAATGCGTACTTGACATCAACAAGGCGAAACGGGAAACAAAACTTGAGTGTATAATTTTCAGAGGTATAAGGCCATAATAATAAGGCCGCAAAAGATTTTCATTCTTTGAAATTGGTTACATCATTCAATAATGTCTCAATAATGTACCTCCCTTGTTTGCCTGCCTATGCCCATGCATTCCTGAATGTTCTCACTTCGCTTGCTAAACATTAAACGGCACTGTGCTAGAGGCAGAACTTGATCTGAACGGCCGGCAACCTCTCATGGTATTGCCCTATTATTAACCGGTCTGCTTAGTTCCTGATGTTGTGACTTGGGCACTACATCTGGCCCAAAAAGCTCTAGCTAATGATCACATCTCAGCTCTCATCCCATGAGAAGACACAGGGTTGCTTGAATGACCGGCCTCCCTTCCCCCTCTGCAAGTCACACCAAAGCGCATCATCCTGCAATCAGGGAATCTCTAGCTACTGTGCATTATCTGTGTTGGTGATAACTTCCAACACAGCTAATGCACAGTAGCTAGGGAATCTCAGACTCTCTGCTGCAATGCTAAGAAGCTCACTTATTTGAAGTTATCATCACGTAAACAGACGTTTTAGACTAAGAAGTGCTGCAACGTTTCAGCGTGGTAAAGCTGCAGCCAATTGAATTTATCATCATGGAAATTTGATACAATAAAATGTCCCTTTCTCGCTATGTATTCTGCCCTTTTTCAATGGCTGCCACCAAAACTCCCCATAAAACATCAAAATCCAGATTGCATGAGCTGCATAAATTGTTCTCAATTCACAATGAAATAAAATAAGAGGATGAGGGCAATGAACTAATGAGGTTTAGTTCATTGATGAGGGGATAAAGGCTAGTGCAATAAAAAAACCCAGTCATGTAAAACCAAAACAAGAGCTGAGAAGAATTCGGTTGATGCATCATATATCTTCACTAACCGGTTTTATTACTAAATATCACAATCATTGGCAATGTTTTGAAGATTCTGCTCATCTTAATTAATCAAAGTTAGCCAGGCTAGCCTATCTCGACTGATGCATGACTAGTCTGTCAGCTTGATCAAATAACTCAATATGGTATTGTGGACCGCCTTCAGGTTAGGAATCAAGGGGCTCTTCAGTCTAAGGCTGACCACATGTAACCTTAGCAATATATAATCAATTGGCAACACTGTGAAGGGAAGTCAGTAATGTATCTTTTTATTTTAATCTATGATAGGATTGGTTGGTGTGGTGATTATTTCAAGCTTTAGTGGTTTCTATGGTTGATTTCCCCTTATTACAAGCAAAGTCAACAACCATGACCATCCAGCTTGCGCAGAACACAAGTACAGCTGGATGTAGATAATATCAAGCCTAGCGGATTATTAGTTCAAGACCAGCCATCAATCACCAATTCTGTCATATCCACTTATTCATGAAGTTTATGCGTGGGTACCATCTCATTTGTAAATTTACAGAAACATGAATCATCATCATCACCAGCGTGACTTACATTAGCTGATTTATCATATTTGGCAGTTCATCATAGGCACTGCTTTCCTGATGCACTGCTACATTTCGCCAATGTATATTTTGCCAATGCTATGTTTTGCCAATCATAAGATCCTCCCTTGCCTATGATATATGACTGCAGCACTGCAGATTCATAATATGGCTTAACGCCTAAAATGTGTCAAAAAATGCAAGCCACGTAGGTACAAAGCAACAAGCTTGTGTCATCTGGCGTGCTGCAACAAGTTACTTTAATTTCTCAATCAGAGAGACATGTAGCCTACTAAGCTTTTACATTGCGGTTTTATTTACAGTGAACATGCTGTACGAAGATACAAAAGTTGTAAAAAGGATGATGTATGTAATTGTTTTGATGCTACATCCATAAATGAGTCATAACAATATAGAAGTAAAGTTAAAAGTTCTTTTGAGATTTTACGGCTGTAGCTTTATGATCTCCAATACATCTAGAGAAAATATCCGAGAAGAGCAAGGAGCAGGAAGATGGCACTGAAGTATAGTCTTTCCCCACTGTTGCAAATATCTCCTTCACAACAAAACACTCCACTGCCTCCAGTGTTGGCATTAGCACAGATGCCTAGTGGAGCACAGTAACGTTTGACACTTGATAAGACTCCATCCACCTCAAGAACAGCTTTCTACCAATGAAATATAGAATTACTTGTACCGTGTGTGCTTTACGGCACAACTGGGTCCAAATCAGATCAATTGGGTCAGAAGAGTACCCGCTAACTAGTAATCTTCGTTTATAACACAAAAACTTTTTTTGCTCTCAGTTTCTCACAATATTTTCTTGGCAGGATTGTAACTCGTCTACTTAGCTTAATTATATCAGCATCTGACCTCTCGTTGAACCTAAGATATTAATCAATATGCTGAGAAAGCTTATCATCACTCACCGTGCATGTATTGCTTAGAGTGCATTTTTCACTTTTTGGTGGATTAAGCAGGTTGAAGTTTGCTCAGTTATCTCCGGAATTATCTCCTACCGATGATGATGATGTAACAAGAACCGCCTGTAAAAACATATAAGTTAACATATTAGCTGTAAAGAGGAGAATTGTAGCTTGGTCCCATCCACTGGGCATCATCGTCTGACTGAATTAAGTTACATCGGATAAAATTGTACAACATGTCAAAATATAAGTTTGCATGATACATTTTATCAGGTTAGTCTAGTGGTTAGCGGGTTGGATCACCACTCCGACATCAGGGTTCAATTCCTATACATGGCCACTGATGCTACCTGAGAAGCCGATTGCGGTAGGGTTTTCCTGCGGGTACCGGAACTTTATGCAATGTAGGTTCTCATTGGCCAGGGCTGGCTATGAAGTGCTTGCACCCAGTGACTGGGAGGTAAATGTTTAGGAGGAAGCATCTGGTAGCTTGTGTGATCGAACATTATGCATCAAAAATCCGTTTAAAGCAGTAAAGGCATGCTAACTTGGAACCTACAAACCATTTACAAATAAATATTCCGATGCTAATGCCAGTTCCCGTGACTTTTTAAGGTCTATAGACGACCTAAATCGACGAAAAGGTGGATTTTTTGTGTACCAATCTCTCTATCTCCTTGGTAAAATATTGTTGAGTGAATTTGTTGCTCAATAATAAGCCCCTACTCTAGATCTCTACCAGAACCTTCTGACGAGTTTCCTCCCTTTTGCCTACGACAAATCGATGTATTGAGACAAACAGAGTTAGAAATTCAACCAAACCACTGTTCACAGCTTGAGATAAGCCAGATACTCACCGGCAGTTAATGAGGGGAGAGAGAGACAGAATACTCCCAGTACTAAGAGATAAGTCAGTGAGTTCATCCTGTATTACTGTAGGTCAACTCTGGAACTTAGGTCAGTGAGAATGATGTGTTTTTCACAGCGGTCCTTTTGTATAAATGAGATGCTAAACTGACACTGGTGACCTTTATTGAAGTGTTGCAATAGCTTGTAGTTATCCAATAAGATTGCAATGAAATGAGACATGTATATATAATTTCTACTATCTAGCCATAGGCATCTGGAGTTACAAGCATGTCCAGTATCAACCACCCCCTTTCCCTCTCAAGGGTGGTTGATACTGGACATGCTTGTGTATCTAGCCCTGCTATTTACAATATAAAAACACCAATAGATAAATTGTTAGCGCACAAATTGAGCTGTAGTGGAGTTCTTCAGTTCAATGGTGTAAGGTCATACCATCGTTTCAATTCACTGCTTACTGGCCATCATCATCATCATCATCAGCATCAATATTGTTTATGTTTTTTTATTAATTTACTGTGCCAAAGAAATAGCTTGTTCCTTCTGATACAACCACAGCCTCAATACATCATGGAACTGCGGTGCAAATATAATAGAATTTACGAGTTTTAATATTGCTTTATTGCTTCAATGGAACAGATATTTTTGTTAATCAGAGTGCTCTTGATTAGACTTATTGCGACATATTATCGCAAAAACATGCTTGTAAAAATATTAGCAACACTAAACAAATATAAATCATCATGTACTGAAATCTTGTGACAGTGACCATGGCAGTGACCAATCTCCTTGCAGTGACATATCCCATTTTTACTATATTTTACATTCATGATTTGATTATCATGTTTCTTCACTTCGCCACTCAGTTGTTTATCAACATAGGTTTTTTGTTTTTTCTTGCCATTTCCCATCACAATGAGTCATACATACACTGGTGAAATCAACAAAGGGATGCTTTTATGGAGGGCACTCCAAAATATCCACTAATAAACATTGTAATTATAACAGAGACTATGGATATATAGTTATAGTCTCGATTATAACAAATCTGGATGTTTTTATTCAGAACATTCCACATGATAACATACTAGTTACATGCTGTCTATTCTCCAGTGATATGCACGCCTTTGACCACTTCAACAGTTTGTTCCATTTGTACCAAGTATTTGTATGGTCTGAGAATTGTGTATTTCTCTCTAGTGTCTCTCCCTATCCAGATTAAAGATTGCTTTTAAGAAGATGGTGACTGGTTTACCCTGGGATATTTCAATGTTAAAATTCGCATGTTACATAACATGACAACAATCCTTTGTTTTATCCAGAAAAATCATGAATTAGGATCTGTGTAATTCTACATAACTACCATAACTGTGACAACAGAATTTATTTTATACGTAAACAGAATGGCATGAGTGCATTCTTGATGAATATAAGCACGACTCCATGAGTAAGCCGTTCTGAACTTCAACAGCACAACATCATTTGGTGTTTGATGAAATAATTCTGCCTGAAAGAACCTCTCAATAATATTGTAACAGCTACCAAATCTTTAACTCTGTAATTTCATGTAACAGAAAATACCCTCACCATTGGCAAAAATGCTCATGACATCAGATTCATGGTAGGGCTTACATGAACCTCAATTAAAGCTTGGTAATACAGCGCTTTGCAAGGATGTTTAAAATCCCTCTCAGCAATATGGTTTGTCTACCTTTGCAAGCTTGTGACATTATTAGAACATTCCAAATAGTGCGCAAATCTGAGTTGTTCTCCCACGCACATTAAGAACATGACTCCTTATTTATGTTACACAAATAACTTGAGAACCCACTATATCCTGAAGTAGATAGGAGATTACATCTGTCTATTGATTACCATTATATTAATGACTGTACAGTCTTGCCTCTTTGAAAATAGCATATACAATAAAGCTTAGTGAGTTTTTGTTTAAAATATGCAACTTGTTATAGTTATGTTGTTACATGTTATTGCCACCCTCATGTGAGCCTGTTTTGTCAAAAGGCCAGGGTATTTAATTGTCCAATAACAACTTGGTGTTAGTCATAAAAAATCAATTATGATAATATGTTTACGGTGTTTGTATACATTATGAACTGCATCTTCAAGTGGAAGTTGACTGCTTATTGTTTATGAAAGGACAAGTCAGTCTCCGGGAGGTGGGCCATCGGGCGGTGGGCCATCGGGCAGGGGCATGAGTCTGGGGGCTCAGGCTAAATCAGTCAGTCTAAGTGCTCAGATGGCTGCAAATGAGAGTTAGTGGAATTTCCTAAAGAAAAAAAAAACGATTTTTAATTAGTGTTTGACACAAATTATTCCCATTATTAATAAGTCTATGGTATTTGATATTACGTAAACACCCCAACTCACACTTACCACCTGCACATACAAGTATATCTTTTACTGATTACTAGGCCATTCTGTTGATATTCTGTAACAGGGTTGAAGCTTATGTCTTTCCTCTCCTAGCAAGCCTATCTATCAATACTGTGCTAATCCCAAATCTGAACAGACTCTACCGATTAGGTTTAACACCAGATTATATGAGCTAACAACGAGCCATCAATCACCGGATCTGTTGTATCCAGACATAATGTGTTATACGGTAGGTTGATCAGACCTCATATCAGATGTTCCGAAACTGCAGGGATGATGATTATTAATTAATAATTACAAGATTAGTCTTCACCAAGTTTATTTTTGTCTGTTGATTAAAATAATGTTAGCTTGGTGATTAAAATTTTAATGACAGTTGATTAATCAATGATCCTAATATCTCCTCCTTTCATGGCCAGCCACCACTTTTTTGCTTCTTCATATCTGATGGCAACTTTCCTCATGTAGGATATTTCCTATTTGAGAGGTGACCTTAGATAACTACTGGAGTTTAATTTCTTTGGAGATTCCTCTTCAATGTTCCCCAAAAATTTGTTTAAGTTGGCACACCAAGTTGACCTTGAGTCTATGAGCTTGAGTGTACGATACAGTCTGAAACCCTAATACTGACCAAGACTAAGTTGAGGTCAATTTAGAGTAAATATGCTGTATTATAATTAACCAAATTATGCAAAAAGTAATTGTGACGAGTGAAGAGTGAAGAGTGAAGAGTGAAGAGTGAAGAGTGAAGAGTGAAGAGTGAAGAGTGAAGAGTGAATGTCCTGAAAAGTTTGTTAATGTTTATTGCAACATATAATGGAAAATAAAAGTACAAATATTAGAAATGTCAGTTTTTTCTGTCAAACAAACAGTGAGTAACGGTACTGAGTAACGGTACTGAGTAACGGTACTGAGTAACGGTACAGAGTAACGGTACAGAGTAACGGTACTGAGTAACGGTACTGAGTAACGGTACTGAGTAACGGTACTGAGTAATGGTACTGAGTAATGGTACTGAGTAATGGTACTGAGTAATGGTACTGAGTAATGGTACTGAGTAATGGTACTGAGTAATGGTACTGAGTAACGGTACTGAGTAACGGTACTGAGTAACGGTACTGAGTAACGGTACTGAGTAATGGTACTGAGTAACGGTACTGAGTAATGGTACTGAGTAATGGTACTGAGTAATGGTACTGAGTAATGGTACTGAGTAATGGTACTGAGTAATGGTACTGAGTAATGGTACTGAGTAATGGTACTGAGTAATGGTACTGAGTAATGGTACTGAGTAATGGTACTGAGTAATGGTACTGAGTAACGGTACTGAGTAATGGTACTGAGTAATGGTACTGAGTAACGGTACTGAGTAATGGTACTGAGTAATGGTACTGAGTAATGGTACTGAGTAACGGTACTGAGTAATGGTACTGAGTAACGGTACTGAGTAACGGTACTGAGTAATGGTACTGAGTAATGGTACTGAGTAATGGTACTGAGTAATGGTACTGAGTAATGGTACTGAGTAATGGTACTGAGTAACGGTACTGAGTAATGGTACTGAGTAATGGTACTGAGTAATGGTACTGAGTAATGGTACTGAGTAATGGTACTGAGTAATGGTACTGAGTAATCAGTGGCGTATATTAGCACTCACGGCCCCCGGATTTCCGTGAGTGGCTGAATAGCTCAGTATGTAGAGCGTCCGCTTTATAATCACTGATAATAAGATTGTTGCGGGTTCGAATCCCATCAAGGTCAGTTTTTTTTCAAATGGGTGCTTTATAACTGGAGCATTTTTACCGTAATCTTCTACTGCTATTGAGTTGTTTTCTGAAAGTACCCAACAGCTCAGTGAGCTATTGAAATACCTCTCTGCTTGCACTTTTTTGCTACCGATATGCAAAAATTTCCGTGGTGGGAGGGCGCTTAAGTGCCCCTCCCACACCCTCCCCGCCACGCCTACGGCGTGTGGATCGGGCTGCGCCCGATTATTATGCTCATCTCTGAAAAGTCAGTGAGTGAAATTTTTTAGAATATACGCCCCTGTGAGTAATGGTACTGAGTAATGGTGTAATGGTATTGAGTAATTGTACTTGTTTCATCTAGAGAAAGTATCTGAGAAGAGACAGGAGCAGGAATGAGTCTCTCCCCACTGTTACAATTGTTTCCTTCACAGCAGAACACTCCATTACCATTGGAATTAATATCCACACAGAATGGATTGCAGGCACGTGTAACACTCGTTAATACTCCATCCACCTCAACTACTGATTTCTACCGATTGAAATAAGACAGGTCAAACAGAACTCATTGGTATCAGCAGATCAAATCCATCATCTAGTAATTTCTGTTGTATCACACACAAATGCTACCTTCTCTAAAAAGAAATTCCCATCATTGCAAGCGGTAGGTACGAAAAACCGAACCACGAACTCACAAGCTACGAACCTTTAAAAAACCGAACCTTCAATGTGTCTGATAACATAATTTCGGCCAATGATGTTCTTTGTAACAAAAAGTCAAAACTTTAATGAACAGTTATCCTCTCTTGCACTTTGGCAAATGATAGAGGACAACTCCAATCCCAGCAGAGAGTTTGGGACATATGAGCAGGGAGAGTGGGAAGGGAACAGGGAGGGGAGCAGGGAGTTTGTCCCCGACTGAACAAAGAAGGGGATTTTGTTCTAGATGTGACACCAGGCTAGATCATCGCCTGAACGATTTCCAGATTGAGACAGAGGTTCCGGAGAGCTGGGAGCCACCAAGTTCAAACTTAGTGATTATTACCATGGTGGTGCGACTGATCCTGGATAATTGAGTGATTATGCACAAATGCACGCAGTGATGCTTTTACTTACTAAATGATGCTTGCAAATACTCTGTTTATGTGATCATTGCACTGTTTGAGTGATAAGGTGATCCAATCAGATAACATATTATATGCGCATTCAAATAAAGGTAATGGTTCAGAGAAGAGACTGTTGATGGTGTTTACACGTGTATTCAATGAACTTATTTGTATATTATGGTGCCTGAAAAAGCGGCAAAATGAGAGGCAGAAAAAAAGGCCTGAGGGAATAGTAATGGCTCAGGTGGATTAATACTGAAGTGTGAGCATTCATGGCTGTGAATACACGTGTGATGGTAGACCATCGGGGACATAAAGCAGTTCCTATCCACTCGTAGTGGCAATGTACATTGTTAATGACAGTAAGCTAACTATCAAGCCATCACTGTTGCATAACAGCTATCACTAGGATTGTGCTGTGACTTCTGGTACTGTGTAACTAAAAAAACAGAAAATATCACATTCAAATTCAAAGAGAAGTGTTTGATATCATATGTCATGATATTATCAGTTAAAATCTAAAACTCACTTTTTGCTCACTGCGCTCTACTCATAGCTTTAGGGCAGCATGAGGCAAGCTCCCCGTTTCTTCATTGCCGGTTAATATTATTTGCTTTTTTTATGGCTAGATGGTGACTGGTGAAGCTCACACCACATTACATTATCAATCATGCTCGACTGGGATAAAATGAATAATACACCAATTAATTTTGGTACATACCTGACCCAACTTGCAGCTTAATTACTATGTAGTTGTTTAACACGAGGCCGTTTCAGAAGACTAGGATATTATCATTATCAGTTTACTCCAGGCCACCACATCTTGAACCTGACTTCGTTACACAGCTATAGTACAGCATGTTAGTCTGACCATCGGACCAAAATAATAAACTTGTATTCTGTGGTACGAGTCAGAGAAACCAATAGCTGAGGTTGTAATGAGTAAGGGCCCGCATGGATATCTACAAACACAAGATTTCTTATGTTAGTTATTACAGAATATGCAGTTAATATATAGTATTTGCCTAACCACTTTCATACTAGTAGGATCATTTCATAGATGATGAAGCCTGATCAAGCTAATGTAAATTTCAGAGAGGCAACACTGATCTGATATCTCTTAGAGTAGCACAAAATGCTGTATGTAAGACCTAACAGTTAACAGTTATAGTTATATATATAGTAAATAAGCTCAATTTTTTATAGAAGAATTTTAATGTATATTAGAGGTCCTACTTTCCCCCTCATGCTTTGTTTGAAACCAAAGAACAGCCATGAACTTTCAAAACAATATTTCAAGATAGGCCAACACCCATAGTACATACTTGTTAACTCTGTTGAGAGGTGATGATTCAGGAGGCAGCCTTCTGCTCCTCCTGTGACGAGTCAAAGGGGCTCCAATTTACTAAACTGTGACCATTTCTAATAAATAAGTGTGGTGTGTCCTCCATTACAGCCTTCTGTAGTAGCTCCACATACTTCCATCATTTTCAAACTTGCAGGAATATATATAGTCAAACCATTCCTCTCTCCAATGCAAAAGTTCATTTGGATTCATGATGACTAATTTGACAATGGCATCTACTTGGTGTGTACCAAACTGTGCCATCTTGCTCTCCATAATTAATTTTTTCATCAAGTGACCTTGAGCTAGTCAGTGCACCTAGTTAGGGTGCACCTAGTTAGGGTGCAATGAGCACTATTAAAAGTCAAAGTTTGATGTCTGTTATATTATTGGTCACTTATCAAAAACATGACATTTCATTGGCTACTGACAATTTGAACTTTGAGCAAATTGATTTAAGCAGGAGAGGATAATCCTGAGTTCGGTTTTTAGAGGGTTCGTAGTTCGTGAGTTCGTGGTTCGGTTTTTCGTACCTACCCCATTGCACGGTACATTGCAAGGCAGGCATTTTTTGACTTTTTACACCTTTGGTCAATTAATCACAGAGTAACTTGCTGTGTGTCCAACTGGACTATGAACTTATCTAAAATGACATCTATTCTCCCGCTAACCAACCATGGCCATGGCCCTACCACTTTTTCAGGAGGTCAATTTTGAAAAAAAACCCTAAAATTGCCACAAGTGTTATGAATACTCATTGACCACATTTATGTTTGTCAATAACAGGTGCTCATGGGATACAATCACAGTAGGGATACAATGATGTCCCTTTCTGCTACACTAAAACCCGGGGCCAATTTCTTGTCAATTTGTGTCTCAAAAAGGGCTAAAATGCCTTAAAACAGCCTCTGATTCTAGAAGGGAAGGCGCTAGAGTGCCCCTCCCGCATCCTCCCCGCCTGGCCATACCACATCAAAACCTATGGATACAGCCCTGGATTCTAGTTAAGAGACAGTAAATGCTGTGTTTCCATCAAACCACTGTTCATAGCTTGAGATAAGCCAGATACTCACCGACAGTTAATGAGGGGAGAGAGAGACAGAATACTCCCAGTACTATGAGATAAGTCAGTGAGTTCATCCTGTATTACTGTAAGTCAACTCTGGAACTTTAGTCAGTGAGAATAATGTGTACGTCTCAGCAGCTGTTGTGTGAATGAGATACTAAACTGACACTGGTCGTTTTCTAGAAGCATTGTTAGCTCCTTTTTTTGTATAATAATTCAATGATAAGTTAACGCAGTTAAATGAACCAATGAGAAGTGATAAATAAGTATCTTCAAGTTTTTACAAAGGGTGTAGCAACTAATGAGTTGAGATGGAGTTGGAGCATTCCAAAAGAAAACAAGGGAATTTCCCTTGTTTCCATTGAAAAAGTCCCTCCTCTATCCCTTGCATTGGGAATATGCAATGCACCGATCCAAGCCAAATCTCATGCAGCACTGGATACTGACAAGTGAAAGTAATAATAAATTAGTCATGCTGGCCTGCTGAATTACGATGGGAAACAATTCAATATAAGATGATAAACGACATCACATGGCATACCTTGTTTTTTTTGCTCAGGATTGTAATTTGTCCTGCTAAGCGCCATTATGGGTAGATGAATCTTTGCAAAACATTTTTACATTAATTGTCATTCGTCCTAGTTTGAGCCCTAAAAACTCTTGCTATTATCACCCCCTCCCCCCACCCATTGCCGTATCCCCTCCCACCACCAAAAGCCCTACCCCCTCCCACCACCCAAAGATCTAACCCCACCCCCGGCCAATGACCCTGCCTCCACCCCAGGTAATGCTTTTCACTAAAAGATGGTATATATCATGTAATTCAATGATAGCAGAAGTGTTTTTTTTATATGAATTGATTAATATTGATTATATCTAAAAACTTTTGATCTTGATGAATGTAAGTAGTCTAGTCGTGCTATTCAGTTGCAGACCAATGGGTGTATCTGTTCTCTTCTTCATATTGTGAGGCAAAATTTAGAAGTCAAGGAGTCAGTCCACTTGGACTCTATATTTGTTATTCAACTCACTGTAAATCAGTATGCTCAGTATTTTTTCTCTCTTATTTTTGTATTCCTAGGAAAATGCGCTGTGATGCCTGTTGACAAAATCGAGAGGAGCATTTTATCTGGCTATATATCATGAAATTGTGCGTATCCATCCGAAAAACTCAAAAATATGTAATTGGAGATGAACAATGAACTCCCATTCTCTCGGAGGGAGTTAAATGTTCAAGGTTAGTCTCGGATATGAGAGCGTGTTCATTAGTCTCAGTGAGATGTTTGATCTTGGGATTTCAGTCTTATGTTTGTTTTCCTTGCATATTGCTTCTATTGCAATTGCAGGTGGGTCTTGTCTATTTGAGCCCTGAAACTTCTTCATATATTATATCAATTCCTATTCTCAGGAGTTATGTGACCATCAGCCATGCTATGACAACTCCTATTTCGTTAGTATATTTAAGGTAAAAGTGTTTTAAATTATGACATTCAGACACTGGCGGTCTTTCACTTAGAAGGAGTGATGATTATTAAAGCCAGTTATCACTACCACTTTGCACTAAACCACGGCTAATTTGGTTTTTCAATTATTCAATCCTTCACTCAAACTATAATCGATCCATCAATGAGCGAGCTATTTGGAAAGATACCCGAGGCAACATTGACCATATAGTGATTTTTGCAGCTTTTAACTGGAAGAGGCCCTGGAATGCTTTCAGCAGCGTATAACCCCGAGTGGTTTGTGTTGTCTCATCAACACGATTATTGAGCTGATTGGCACAACCATGAAATGTGTGCTTGGAATAGGGCTCAGTGTTTCCGCTGTTTGCCTACACATTCATTACATTTCCAACAAAGTGGTAATAACATTTATTACTGACATATTATGGTGAATGTTAATCCTGCTCAGACTGTCCCTCAGACATACCCTCAGCTGTCTGATGTCCCTATGTACGGGTTACCAGCATGTTTTGGATATACCTGTTACATAACAATGAGGTCAAAGTATGAAAAACGTAAATTTGGATTCATTTATCCATTATTATTCGTCTAGATCAAAATATAACACTAAGTTACAGTAACCTCCATCCTATTCCTTGATAGATACCAGTAAATCTGATGTTATTCACTCTTTACTGACAGTAACCATGACCATGTATGATATGATACATGCAATTGCAGACTATTGAAAACAGATGATACATGTTTGATGGTCAGCAACAACATGTCCAAGGCAATTGCTGACCAATGAACTTTGGAAATTCTCTGAGTTTTTCTGTGTACAATCTACTGTTGCACTGCCTAAGTCAACCAGGGCCCCAAGTTGTAGGGCATATCAAAAATAGACATCATGTCATCTTATATAATTTATCATCACATTGTTTTTTTCAATTCTGGAAACCGATTATCCTGACCAGCAGCTTTATCAATGGTATTTTTAGGTACGTATGTACTAACAGAAATGTTCATCAAGTATATCAGCAATGACTGCTGCAAACTACTCAATGCCAATGAACAGGAAACTGATGAATTACATCTGACTTTTATAGAATAAGTGACTGTAAAAGTTGCATTTTATATTGGTGCATTAGTGGTTTAGCCTCGGGCGTTATTAGTAGCATGTGCTCAAGTTTTGAAACGCCAGTTCGTCCTCCTCTTCTTTCATAAGACAGTGATGATACCAACTAGCTCTCATCATCCACGGTATTCTGTGAAGAATGATCGAACGCAGCCATAAAAGCTTGAAAAATCCTTGAGTTTGAGGATAAATATTTATTACTGAATTTTGTTAGAAGAAATAATACAAGAGTTTTGTCTTATATATTCTTTGATAAATGAGACTTTCAAGAATGACTTCAAAATACTAAGATAAATTCAACATCATATATACAACATCATATTATTATGAAATAGTAGCACACATTTGAAAATATGATTGTTATCCAGCTCCTTGCTGTAACTGAGTCTTTGCAACAGCTAGAAAAAATATCCGAGAAGAGCAAGGAGCAGGAAGGAGGCGCTAAAGTAAAGTCTCTCCCCTTTGTTACAATTATTCCCTTCACAGCAGAACAATCCCTGACCACCACTATTAGCATCAACACAAATACCGAGCAGTGAACAGCTGCGTACGACACTCGAGACTTCACCGTCTACCATCACTTCCAGTTTCTACCAAAGAAAGATTGTTTTGCATGTTTTGCTGACTTGCAATATTTTTGCACAACAGGGTCTTATTGAGGGTTTCAGCAAATGGTATATGTTGACCAGCCAGCAAAGGTTGTTTGGCAATTAAATTACGATGAGGATTACAAGAAATTTCCGCCTAATCGATGCCAGCAGTATACAGTGACACGTTGATATGTAGCAGACAGATCTGCCTAAGGAATACTGTGCTGTCTGAACCATGAAAATAACAATCTAGGGTGAAAGTATAAAAGTGTATTAATGAATTTTTAAACAAATTTCTTTTTTTTTGTTTGCGAAAGGTGAGTATAGCTGAAGCTAGTCAATTTTTAATGAACTTGAAGACCGCCGCACAATTTTCAACCACAAACCAAATGATAGTGCAGTTTAGGCCCCCAGACGAAGGTAAGTGAATTTAGTTAGGTCTTTCCTTTGAGCAATCCCTTACCTGGCATGTATTGCCCGCAGAACACTCTTCAATCGGGGGAGGATTGAACAAGTCAAAGTTTGCACAGTTATCTTCTGAACCAGCTCCAGTCGATGATGATGATGATGGCGATGATGATGAGCATGTGTAACAAGATGTACCTGAATAAATATTAGCTACAACACATATATTATAACTGAAACTCATTCCTGGGCTCATGATCTGACTTAGTATGAAGACCAATCCCTCACCAGAAGCTGCTTGCATGTGGTCACAGGGCAGCTCATACAAGCAACATGTATGAAATAACTGTCTCCTTGTGTGCCTTCCTGTACCATCTAAGTATCAAGCACCTAGCGAATGTTGAACTGGTCTGCAACCCAACCACTTGACTTCCGTGTACCTCATGAGACTTTTTTCCCAGTGCCTGGCCCACCACACCCTGAATGATCACCCTTCTTTTCACAACCTCCTTCCCCTTCTTTCAATAATAATCAACTGTGGTGGATCCTACGCAGAAACAAATTTTTGCGTTGCACAGAACCGTGCACAGGGGAGGTACAGACAGGCCCCGAGAAGCACAATTGAGCCACAGACATTAGACTCACTTTTTACCTGCCGCCTAAATAGGTTGTGCTGTTGGTAGCTTCAAAACTAGACATAAGAGCAATGTGTGATAGAGCTAGGCCAAGAATTATAGTGAATTTGAAACCATTCTCACCCTCCAACTCAAATTACCCAAATCGTCAGCCTACTTACTCCCTTCTCTCAAAAAAGAAGTCGGTTGTTGACAAGAAATCATAAAACGCTGATAATACACCATCCAAACATTCTGTGAAGTTCGGAATGTGGTTCAATAGCATGGCTAACAAGGCTGCCAACGGTTTTATGGAGAAAGAGTACGTTTTGTTGGGATATAGAAGCTTAGCAGGGAGGGTATGGGAGAGCCGCTAGCGCCTTCCTGCAGAGGTCCAAAATATTTTTTTAATTAAGGGCTCTTGGGTGTACTTGAAGCCATTTACCAATGCACAAAAGGTTTGAGTACAAACTTAAAAAAGCGTAGATTACCACAATTTTTTGGAAAAAGCAGTAAGTAGAATTGGAATAAGAGCAGATCAACTGATTTAAAGAGTAGAGTTGGCAGCCCTGATGGCTAATCACTACTAAAATCATGAAAATGCTCACCAGCAGTCAGCGAGAGCAGAGAGAAGCAAAATGCTCCGAGAACCATGAATGAAGCCCGTGAGTACATACTGTATGGATAACTCGAGAACCTCAGCAAAGGATGTGCAATCGGTTGTTTAATGAAATTTATAGCGCAAAATGGCATATTATTACTTCAAATATCATTGGTGTATCATCGGTGTATTGGTAATCATCCAATGAAGTTGAAGCGACGATCAGTTTTGAGGTTATAAATGTCTTATCTAGAATATTAGGATCTTTCTAATCATTGTTTCTGGGCAGACAAATCTTAATAAGTAGACCTGCGGTAAGTGTAAATCAGTGATTCCAATTCTATAGTATATCCTTTGAAAAATATGCATGCCCATCTTTAGGGTGATGCTTTAGGGCTTTTTTTGCAACATGATGTATAAATGCGGTGGGCCCTAGTGACCGAAATAACTGATAAATCACCCAAGGCATCAGAACACCAAGCTTGCAGGAGGTGATCCTTTTATACTCTACTTTAAAAATATTTGTAAGAATACACACATATATACTTTTGTTTGTTCTTGAGGTCAACATGTTATTATTTTATTTTTTATCACATACTGATATGGAAACCTCAATAAGAAAGGTGCAATAATAACTGCCCCTCAGGGAAGCATTAAAGGCAGTAGTGTGACATTTTCATTTCAAAAACAGAATGCTGGTACTTTTTCATTTTTTAGTCTCATTCAATATTAGATGATGTCCTTTCGGGGTTGGGGGAGCATTTATATTCCCCAAAGGGACCCAAGCATTTATTTTTTAATTGTTGCATCTGTCAGTTATTTTTGATACAACACTGCCTTTTAATTTCAAATTAACCAATATACTTTAGATCGTTGACTCAATTACTACCATGATTTAAATGGTCAAATTACATCATTCTCTGCTCATTAGATGTGTAGCGGTACCAGATTGCATTCTGTCCTCATAAACGTATGACCATTTGTAAAAAAATTGTATGTTTATGGGCGTTCCTCTACGGGATTGATTATTGCCTAACATGAACTGAATTTGGCATACATCTGTAAAAGAGCTACACAACGTCTCTCCCAATTCACCACCAACTGATGCCATCGGTAAACAAAATGGGAAAAAAGCTCCGCTTGGCTTGTCCAAATTCATCAATTTCTTCCTCAGGAATTAACAATCTGTATTTTACCTAACCCAAGAAAACATTGTCTTCATCAGAATTGTCGCATGTTTTTATGCAATAAAATCTCACTTCATTGTTTCAGATATATTTTGCTGCTACTTCTATTCATGCAATAGAACAACCAGAGATTCCCTCTAGGCAATGGGGGCTGATACACACCCCACCTTTCATTATAGTTTACTTGAAAGCCTGACCTAAAGATTTGAAGTTGAGGTTAAAGCTATGGCTACACATGCCGTATCTTCCATAGGATTGGGGCATAGGATAGCTAAGTTAAATCTGGCAGATGCCCCAGTAAGGCTAACAAACATGTTCATTCTCTCCGTAGCAAGGCCAGCAAAGCCAGCAAAGCCTGTTGGTTAGATCTAAGTTTTCCATAGGCATTGAATCATTGATGCCTCTTTGTTTGGACACCAAATGGATAATTAATTTAGACAACGTTTTTCCTCACATTCAGAAGACCTTGTAAAAATGCAGACGTTTTGCTAGAGCTTATTATGGCAGTCAATTGAATATGAAATGCTCAATTTTTTAATGACTTGCGAGTATATTTTTAGTGTCAGATATCGTAAATAGCACAAAATGTGACAATATGGACTGTGGACAAATGAAATTTGACCTAAATTACGACCATCTTTATAATGGATATTGACTTGTGATTGACGCATCTTGTTTGACTGCTTCAGTCCTGCTGAGCTACATGAAACAAGCCCTCCAATCAGATAATATTTCTCTTTGTATGTAAGCTCGTTACTGGTCATTCCACACAATCACAGCAGTGAACAAGAAAGAGGCAGCAACAGGAAGAAGAGGTTGAGGTAGTTTTGCTCCCCACTGTTGCAGTGCTCACTATCACAGCAATACACTCCTTGTCCATCCGAGTTTGCCTCAGCACAGATTAGCGAACAAGATCTAATCACAACAGACTCAAATACAGTTTTCTATAAATATAAATGCAGGGATAGTAGAACCACGTACGTCAGACATGTGCTCTTCAGAGAATAAGGTCCCATATCACTTCCTTCCCTGTACATAATACAAGAAAATGCCAAGAAGGACATACAAACCTAGTAGTTGTGTTAAATTAATTTTAAAGTGTTGTAAAAGATTGTACCTAACTGTAGTACGTGATATCTGCCTGGGTAATATCACGTGATCATTCAGTGATATCACGCACTGAATGTAACTGGTGCCTTGCAAATATTTGTATTCAAAATTTGTTCTTCATGATCAACCTGATGGAAATTTTATTTCAGTACCATGCATTTTCCAGAGCATCCTGTGGAAGGAATCTTGTGCTTATTGAACAGAGTCACTTCTGCACAGTCATCATTATCGCCAGAGGTACACGAGTAACAGCTCACTCCTAAAATATAGGATGAACTGCAACCACACTGATATACATTGTTGTATAGATGTGTTCTTAACAGGAGGCTGAACAGTCAAGGAAGGATACGTTTTTTGAGAGATAATTATTTATTATATTTATCATACAGATTAAACCTGTCTGTATAATAAATAATTAGGTAATGAATAACTATAAATAAATGAATAAATAAATAACAACAACAAAAATAAAAAAAAATTATGTAATGCTAATTTTATGCTTCGTACTTGAGCTGCATCTCACCTACAGCAATAACTTGTCCATCAAAGACCTATTGAATCTAGGAAGGAAGTCCGCTGAGCAGGGAAATTATTTACACGCTTGATCTCACAGATCTGTGCTTCAGTTGTATTCAGTAATCTTTCAAATAAGTATTATATCTTACATAGCTTTGGACTTTAGTCAGATATGAAGTGACATCTAGTATACCAGTTGTTTCATACAGTTTAGACACCAACCTTGCGTCTTCATAGGAAGAGTGACGAAAATTGAAGCTAAAACTAGGAGTGAGAGAGGAAAATACATCATAGATTGAAAAGATGACTTTTAATTAACAAGTCTCACAGAGAAAACATGTTGGGTCAAACAATGTGTCACGTTATGGACTGCTATGTGAGCCGCCTCTCAAGGGAAGATGATTCATGCTCAACACACCTTTCTCTGTAACCTTTTCCAAATTGTGATGGTGTCCCTAAAATTATGACACTAAAGTGAAAGTCAAATTAAAAAATGAGACCAATTTTTTTGGCTGAATATTGCATCAAACATACGTCGATCTTACAGGCATGAGTTAAAACCTTCAATCTGAACATTATTGTTCTGACATCTGTCAAACAACTTTCAAATATTTAAAGTTTTGTTTGATCTTCGAAACTTTGCTTCAAGTTTCTGGGAGCAGCTGTCTGGACAAGTGAGGGAAAAATGTTTCCTATGTTGAATGTCCCCCCCCCCCCTTCTCCCGTGAGTTGCAGTAAGCAGTCCCCAAAGTTAAAGCATTTATTAAACGCGCATTCAGCCCAAAGAAAAATATCTTGAGGTCTTCAGTCTTTAGATTGCACAGCGTACCACAAATCCTTCCGCTCAGCCGCCCCAGTTGAGCAAAGCAATGTATGATTTCCTGTCAGTAACGTGAAAGAAAGGACTTTTGCCTTCACAGTTCAAATTTTGTACAAGTAGTATTCATATGCTGGCTCTACATAGTTTGAAATTTATGTAACTATGTGATTCTGTCCAGTTTGGCTGTTTTATTTACTTAAATTCCCAAAAACACATCATATGTGTGCGTAAGGGAGAATGCAGAGCTGGAATAGTTCAGCAGTGTTACTTGGGGAAAGGAGGTATACCATTCCTTGTAATAAAGAAATGGTTAGAGCTCAGAAGATAAAAGTCTGTTTGACTTAAGGATCTGTCAAATCTCCAGGTTATTCAAATATGTAGTGAATTTTTGACATGAGTGAATGATCACTATGTGCCAGGACCAACATACTGTATATATAATTGTATTTGTAAATAAGTTATGAGGTACGTTTTCTAAATATCGTTTCACTCTTTTGCAATGTCAGATATTTTATGTCATATATAAGTGGTAGTTCCTTTGGTGACTATATGATGAAAAACAGCAGGCTGCATGACAACGATGAATGACAAGAATTATGTGCTTTAACCTAATGACGAAATACGCTCTGGTTTGCACGATTATGGCAGTTTTGATATTTCATTCAGAACCTAAATACAGAAGCCATTATTACAGCAATGCCATGTTTGTAAATTTGAACTCAATTCTACTGTATAGACAACCATCCACATTTAATTCATTATGTGCATTGGGACTATTTTGTTGTGAGGCATTCACACTAGAAAAGGATTGCGCAGCGTCTGAGCCAGGTGCTGCAACGCTGCCGCCAAGTAGGCTGCCAATTATTTATATGGCAGTATTTGTGTAAGTTTCAATGTGAATTAAATTATTATTGTTACTATGACAATTGCCATGGTCTTACATATTCCAATATTACTTTTTTCCCTACAAGATGTTGAATTCTTGCATTAGAGAAAAAAAACTCTCAAAATCGCACCTCAAGTATAGAATCTGCCCCATGATATTTCCCCTTTACTAACCAACACATAAAAGCTCATAACAGATCAGAACAGTATATCTTCGTTTTTAGCAAGTTTTCAAGATAAGCCCAATTGAGCTCTGTTTTCCTATGCTGGTGGTTGGTTGTTGTAACGGACTAGGATTACACTAATATAGGCTTTTTCACCAGCTTGTATAGAAGGAACCCTTACATCAACAGGTACCAGATTATGTTGTGTGGTAACATGGCACCATTGTTGTAGATTTCCAACATTGTGTTACGTATCAACAAAATTTTATTGGACATAAATTCTAATAATGCTAACAATGTTCATGTAGAGGCCTGTAGTGACAACATTGACAGTCAACTTTTCCTTTATGGGCAAATTACAAAGAAAGAAAGAATGAAATAAAGTATAGTGATTGTTTTAATTAAAAACAAAATGTGTGATCGAAATTAATATTACCCTCTGGCAGCCATCATCGGAAACACCACATCAAGTACGACACTCAGATACACGCCGAGAACTGAGCGACAGGAAAAAAGCAGAGAGAGAAATGGAGACATTCGTGTTATTCCGTAGTTCAGGTAAGCAGACTAATTATTGTAGAGTCTGTTGTTGATAGTTCTACATCTCTTGATAATAAGCTGAGCAGCCAGCAATGATCTTGAGAGATTCTCATAATGTCGTCGCTCACCTGTATACATAATGAGTAGCTCCTTCCTCATCTCATGCGCTGTTGATACTAAACAATTATAAGCCGTCTCCATAGGCATCACCTAGGAAATATCAGATGGAATATGGGTGACACGAAGAGCTGAATGCTGGAAACTTACTTTATACCAGTAAACATGATACCACTACCACCAGGTGAGAGGGATCTGCGATTTTGTTTTTGTTATGACATACATACTACTGCTTAGCATAGCTGAAGCTGAGTGAACTAACACTGTTTATAGCGTAATGTACCTCCACAGGGTTGATGAAGTGTTGATTCAGTGCAGCTTGGGACAGGGTATCATTACTCGATCCACACTTCTCGTCTTCAGTCTTCCTCATTTTGAGTGAGCGAGCTTCAAAACATAATCAATGCATGCTAATATGTTAAATGTAGTTATAACCTGTAGGACCAATGGCTTTATTTGGCCTCTTTAATTAAAGTGAGGAGAAAACTGCCACATACTTAGTTTTCATGTGTCTTACTTATCAAGAACCAATGGTTTGTGTCGGTTTGGTAGATTGACTCTCTGAAGTGGCTGTAACATTGGCAGTCACATGAGAAAGATTGGCTGATAGAGTCAGTTCCTGACTATAACACTTGTATATTATTGAACATCTAACCAGAGTATTGCGGATTTCCAGCTCTCTTGATAGCCTTTATTCTTTGTTTTATACATTTATCTTCTGAATTATCCGGCATCTTCAGAATATCATGTTCTTCAGCCACTATAACCTGTGCGATCTCTGTCAACAAAAGCATGTTTGACCCGGTCAATGAGTGTTTGAATTCACACCTAATTATTGACACACCATTATATTACTGTAATGAAGCCTAAATAATGTACCATTACCAGCTAAATAGATGTAATGCCATATTGATCAGATCCATTGGAGCAGTGTTTTGGCATAAACAACAAATCTCTCAATTTCAACCCCCAACAATAACATGTCTTTTAATAATAGGCGATGCATGGCACACAGCAACCAGAGAGAAGTTCATCAACAAATGGAAAGACCCAGACAACAGGTATACTTTAAAGCCTAGGTCTATGGCAATGTATAATAGGTTCCCTTAATTTTTTGGAAAACCTAAAATAAGGGTCGGGAGAGCCAGTAAAAAACTACCGGAGACCCCTGTATTGGATCAGACCTGTGACCTAGCCTTCAGACAAAGTTATTTCAACTGTTAATTACCATGATAAAACGGATCTTTCATGAATGCAGGGACATCAGTGGTAGAAGAAGTGGGAAGTGTTGGTAATGACCACTTCTTATCGTCAGAATGAGCTAAACTTTCATCTTTAGTTAGGCCTGGATTCAGAGTCTTTGCTGTGCAAAGTGCAGCATCACATTTGGCAACAATACTGCGCACTGGCTCCTCAGACATTCCAAAGTCACGGCGCCCAAAACTGTACTGACTTCTGATGGCAAGTATTGTGTCTTTCACAGAGAGATGGGAATCCCCTGGTTTCCCATCGCAACTATGTAATTTTAGAATGATGTGCTCGAAGCTTTCTATTGGTGCAATTTCTTTCTTTGATTTCTTAGACATTAATGATACAACTTGGAAGTCCTTGCCATTCTTTGCAAGCTCAACCTTAACAAACATCTTCTTTGCCCACAAAACAAACTGCTGTGCTCTTGTCTCAAAATTCAAAGAGGGGTTTTCTTGGATTATACTTTGTGGTGATGATGCGGAATCATGAGGTCGTTGTTGAGTCACCCTATGGCTACAGTCCTTCGGACTCTCTTTCTCAGAATTATCATTGTCATTATCATTATCTCTTGGTAAGGACTTGTGGCTGAGAGTTGCGCCAGAATGAAACTCACTGCTCAGCCCACATTGAGCATGAAAAGCTAGTATCTGGAAATCCTCGTCATACATGGGAGTTGTTGGTGTTGAATCCCTCTTTGCACCCGACGTGGTTTTAGGCTCATAGCCTGGCGAAGACGCAAGATTTGACCGACCAGAGCCTGGACTAGTAAATGACAAATAATCTCCAGGGATGGCAGATTTGATTTTTGCTTCTTTTATATTCATCTTTGTCTGAACTTCAGAATTGACACTGCAATATGGCAATAATGCTGGCATTCCAGCATGTTTGAGAGCTTCTTCGGATGGGATTCGCTGATGGAGGAGATTATTAAGAAACAGCGTATACAATTCATATGTGAGAGGTCCAAATCTTTGCCTCATATTTTTCATATTGGTGGAGAAGTTTCCTGATAATTTTGGCAAGTGCTGAGTAGTTATTGATCTGGTAGCCTCACTCTTGCATCCGGGTTTATGGTCTAACCGCCGATCTTCTTTATCAGAATGGGATTCAGTTTCATCTTTCTTTGGTTCCTCTTTCTTGTCGTGAAAACTCATTGCGGGCAACAAGGATTTATAATGCCCTTTTATCAACAAATGACGAAGTCTAGGGCAATTATACACTCTGTCGTACCTTTCTGGTCGGGTAAAAGTTCTTGTTAGTCTGGCTTATCTGCAATAAAATTTCTCTGTCAATTAGAAAAAGCGATGATTTACTAAAGCATTTAATCGCTATCAGTATCACATAGCTCAAAATTATCACTCACCAGGTATTTCAATTAAACAAATTCATTCCCAAATCGGCGAATTCAGAATTGAAAGTATATTATTTAGTTTCATCAATGAATGAGCTATTTGGGAGCGAGAGCCTGGCATTTATCGCTCACTCACTGAATGAGCGATCACGATCACGTTGTGATTTTGGCTGTTTCTAATTCTAATTGAAAGATCCCCCTGACTGATACTGAACTGACTTTTTTTACTCCCTGATATCAGGGAGCATTCTCCCTCCTGCTATGATGATGATGGCCCAAGGAGCACTAATTTTTGCTTTAAGTTGAATATGCTGTTTGTATCCGAATCTTCAATACAAATTAAGTTATTGCTGTACTGACCTGACAGTAAAAAAGATCAAACAAACCAAGCAAATGAATTTGGAAACCTTATTTTTGACTTTATTATCTTTGTGAAGTGAGTTCTGCTATTCTATTGTAGCCTCAAAAAAGTGTTTTAGCTGGAATGTCGTAAATGTGTTTTTACTTGTCTATGGTAGCTAGTAAAATCTACAATCCTGATTAATTCAATTGTCGAGGGTGTAATGGAACACCCGATGGGTATATAGGATTATAGGTTTACATCTTGTTAGTTTCTCTTTCAATATTGTGACAAGGTTGGGCAGGTAGAGGTATTTCCAGATTTCCCTCTGCACTCTTCAACTCCCAACAGGATAGTCTGTACCTTCAGCTGAAAGCAGGTATGAAACATATACTTAGTAATAGGGCCATTTAGAGATACGAGGGCATGGTTGCTGTATTTATTTTAACATTTCTTTTGGTCAATTGTCACTGGGAGCAATGAACTAAACCTTCGTTCATTGCTGGGAGTGTTGTGTTGTGTGTGCGCTTCTCTTCTCTCTGTCTTCCATGCTTCTTTCTGCTAAACGTTACTACCTTTATTCATTGCCAACCTAATCTTAAGAATGAAGTATTTAAACTATATAGTGTCACTTCCTTTATAGTTTCTGACTGCGCACCTAATCTTCCTATGACTTAAACCATTCTCCCTGCCTAAATAGTTGAACATTACTCCTTGCTTAAATGACGAACTAGAGAATTTTTCAACTGTAGTTTTTTATTTTATACATGATGATATTTCTTCATATGTTGGAATCACCACACATACCTTATACTTGTGGAATCAGACCAAGTCGGTGTCCATTTCGATAGATTGTCAAACCAATGAGTGATAGGTCAAAGGAGAATCATTTGCTCCCAGGTGATAACTTGTAGGTTTACCTTAACTTGTGAGACAGCGAATTTGTGAAAAAGGATTATAAGATTAGGTAGAAAATTTAGATTGAGAAAAAATAACAGGCATACATAGCTGGAATGTAACATACTTGCCTGACAAATTTCAGAGGATAGCCTACCTTGCAATAGCCTTGGCTGGTACAACCCCTTTGGACCTTATATATTGTCTTCAACAAGCTTTAGAAGTGTGATGAATAACTGAATAACTCAGGAATCTCATCATTGCTACTGGCCTGCTTGTAAAAAAACTTGTGTATAGCCAAGGAGTGCGGTTCATTTATATCAAAATGTATAACTTTGTCTATATGAGCTTCCTTTACAATCAGTAGGTCTTATAGTATGACAACCTTGGTGCTGTCTGCAGTGGTTGATTGTATCATTTAGGATTTCGGTGCACTGCTACCAAAAAACCTGCAATGAGTGTTTGACAGCCGAACAACGAGTAGTAGCCATCTTATCATCCCAACTGGATTGTAGCAGCTCTTTTGTTGGTGCTGAGTTGTAGTATCGTTAAACATTATTCTACGACAACATCCATTACATTTTTTTATTTTTGCTGTGCAAATTATTTTGATACTGCGGAGGCAGTAGTTTTGCACAACTGGGAGCTTCTGTGGGTTCAGGATTTTAGTGTATAGGAAGAATTCATGTGCAACTGTATTGAGCTCTTTCATGTCTGGATTAGGAACCGTTAATTGCATTAGGCTTGGATTAATCTATTTATGTCTAATTGACTGGTCATGCCAATGAATATTGAAGAGGCTCATTCATTCGACTTTCATGTTATTACTGCATAATTATTATACAGTCCTCATTTGTAAGCGGCAATAGTCATAATTGTGGAGTCTGATTGCATAGGAATAAATGATTTAGTCTCGAGAATGATGCGATTCTGGTACCAATGTTCTTGATCATTCATTCAAAACCCTAGCGATTTCTTCCTCAGGTTGTCAATGATTCAGGTATTAATCTTGTTCCGTTTTATTATAGGATTACAAAACATGAGGTGATCTAGCTAATTGATGGACTGTGACACATTTTGATAGTGATACTGAGAATTACACATTCTGTGACAGGTTGTTTTATGTCATTTGTAGACTGTGATGTGGAGATGGCTAATAAGAGGGCATCAGACACCCCTCCCCATTGTTATACTGTATCTGTGGTAGGCCTGTCTGGTACTGACTCTATTAAAGGTAAGCAGACACAACCTCTGTTACACATACCAGATTTTTGTATATTTTATGCTCAGCCTTTCTATATTGTCTGAACAAGCTGGTTTTGATGAGCATGTTTTGTAGCTTATGTTGTGTGGCTTCTCATTGTAACATCCACAGAGACAATTATGTAAGACCTGTCAAAATGACCTCTGGTCGTGTTTCAGGTGTTCATAATGCCTACGGAAATATTTATGGGTCTAAGGACTGTAATACTTGTCTGCCTTCTTTGCCTGAGGGTTCTCTTGGCATACGAATAAGGGTGTACAGACTATTATTTTCTCAGTTTAATTCTCAATTGCCTTGGGCTGAGTGACAAAAACTGACTAGTCACTACTCAGAGCAAAGTTACTAAATACTCATTGCTCATAGTTAGCACAATGCTGTGAGATATACAAATAGATGCACCAAGTTTGGCATGTGTAAAAGATTTGTGACATCAGATAAGTTTGTTTATAAAATGTCAACCACAGTGTTTATCAGTGGGTAGTATGTCCTATTATCCCTCCTCTGTTTATTCTTACTCTTTGGTAATGTGTCCTACTATCAGATCAGAGGTTTACAGTCTGTTGCTACTGAATACTTTTTTAAGCCAAAATTGTATGAATAGCAACCTCTAGTACAGTTTTTAGTAATCACATGAGGAAATTCTCACAATATATCTACAATAGTATGGTTTATTTACTGTTCCTGGTTTGGATGATTATCAGCATACATCGCAGCAGCGTGCCAATTCTAATCCACAAATCAGTGAACTAGGGATGAAAAAGGAAATCAGTATCAGAAATCCTGAGACCAAGTTTAAATTGTTTTTTTTCTTCTCCTCCCTTAGGACCGATTGGAGTAGGAAAGAGTTGTCTGTGTAACAGATTTGTGAGACCAGCAGAAGATGATTTCTACATGAACCACGAGTCTCTGCTGAGCGCAGCAGATTTTAACGGGCCAGTAGTTAATAATAACCACTGGTTATACTGGGGGCTGACCAGTCGACTGGCAGACGACGGAGCTGAGTACTCATTCCATGTCGTGGAGCAGACTGAGTTCCTCGATGACACAACATTCGCTCCACTTCGGGGCGGTAAGAACGATAACTATCTCAAAAGATGTCCGGAAGTTAAGCTACAGTCTGGTGAGAAGCTGATGTATATCTGCAGAGATCAGCTAGGTAAGGAGACGAGTTATGTACTGTTATACCTATCAGCACTGTAACAGGGCTAAGATGTGTATCTAGTGTGTTGTATGTTTATGTACTTCATAGAGATAAGAAATGTTTAATGGTCAACACGCCTAAAATTCCAGCATACCTACATGTTGGTTTGCCATGTTGCCGAGTTTTGTAGGCCTTCCTCTTTACCAGCTGTGTTGGCAATGTATGTAGGAAGTGTCATTAGTTTAAAAGGAGGTTAATTTTGATGAGTGGTACTCAGCCAGGCCGATCAATCAAACGACCACAATTATTTTCATAGCGATTCTTAATCTCCACCCTTATAGGCTGCTACCTGTGCCGGGTACTGAGACACTCAATAATTCTGCTCTAAATTAGAGACCTGAATAATATAGTCAGTGTCTGATGTGCTCAGAGATTTCTGATTTCCCGATATTTTAAGATATTATATGAGACTGGCCCCAGCTTTCTGAGTATATTGAGCCTTTTCTCTGGATTATCTAACATCATATAATAATTGTCTATGATTAGGTGTACGGTACTTGTGGTATGGTTAGAGTAACTGGTGATTAGATTCAGCCCCTTGACCTGTACATAATCATGATACACCCCTATCAGAATCACCTGCAGTAATACTAGGTTTGGGCTGGTCTTAAACTGCTCAAATTCCTCTATCAAATGCTAGGAATGCCTTTTATTTTGTGGATACCACCAAAAACGCTGTCAAACCTGACTTTTCATCAGTTCGACCTTAGCGTTTTGTAATCAAATTGAAAAGACATTGAGTATCTTAAACTCGATTTCAACTTCTTATTCTGAACTGTAAAGGTTTTGACATTTAGGAAAAAATCGATACTTGTAAGTTGAGCCAAGAATTTAAAATATTCAAATTATATTGTGAAGAAATATTGTGTCATGTATGAATAACTATTACATCATCTTAGTGCAATAGTTGGGACAATAAACTGAGTTTTTCACTTCTCTTTCCTTGATGGCTATTCTCATCCCCATTGATCACCACAAAATCTCCTCAGCAGCATAATACAAGAATACTAAAAGGCCATACTGTCCTACTACCAAATATTATAGATACTTAATTGATAATACTAATTAAAAGTCATTGTTACTACTTACTACAATGTCATATAACACAACAGGATGTGGCCTAAGTCCTGTAAAGGGTTGTGATTTTTTAGTGACTCAGTATTGCCAAACTTTCTTTACTTAACGTGTCTCATGAATGAAAGTCACCTAGACATTGAAAACAGTGTATCTATTCATTGAGGAGCCAGTGCAAAACTTGCTATTAATTTTAATTGAATCTTAACCACTAGTCCTCTTGTTCACAACAAACACAATAAGCAATAGTTTATGTTATTAAATCACTCTACTTTGTCTGTCAGACTTGGTTGATGATCGGTCTGTGGAGGCTGTCAGACCATTCTGCAGATGGAGAGACACATAATATAGCAATACAAGTATGAAAAGCAATCAGAAAGAAATACCCATGGTGTTATTTTGTAATCTGTAGTATGCGTGTGTCCAGATGTCACTGCGGGTGAGGCCATTGATGGTCAATTTCAGATGGAATCCATTCTGATTTTAGCCTATCTAGCCGCACTATCTACCCAACACCACTATCCTAATTTGCTGATTTCTCTCTTACTTTCTCAGGTTTGGAAGAGCAGTATGAGAAGCGTAAGTTCCCCCATGGTAAGGTAACAGTAGACGGGTTTATCTGTGTGGTGGACGCGTCCCGCAGTCAGCAGAGACCTCTGGAGAGTCAGCTAGAGTTTGTCAATAAGATCCTCGTCTGTCTCGTCAAGACTAAGAAACCCGTGGTGGTCGTCGCTACTAAGATGGACGAAGGAAGTGACGCCATACTCGTTGTGAGTTAAAAAGCTAAAAAATCCTTGCGTTTAATTAATATTTCAGAATCACATTCCCAAGGTGTTGAGCAGATGTCAATACATGTGTCAGAATCGAAATGTAGTCCTTGTATCTGAGCTGATCGCGTCGCTGAGTGACCTTGTCATGCCATATTGCTTACATCAGCATCGAGTCGAACCTAGCGATTGACAACTTGTTTTGTTTTTTAAATGCCCCTGTGAGTCACTGTACGCCTATGAGATGACTCCAAAGCTGCTGCAGTTAACTTTTTTGGAGTTTGCCTTAGCTGATAATACCCCTCCCCCCTCCTTTTTTTCTCTCTTGGAATGTAGGGGTTAGCTTAGTCGACTAAGCTTCAATAGTATTATTGTGCGTAAAATTGATTATGTTTTGTTGCAGGAAATTCAACGAATTCTCACGAAGAAGGAATTTAAAGGCGCCATATCAGTTGTGGAAACTTCATCATTGAATAATGTAAACACAGATCAGCCGTTCATGCTGCTCGCATCGCTAATAGGTGAGTAAGCGTAAATAGTGTTACCGTTACTGGTTATGTTATATCACACTAAAGAGCCCCCTTATACTCCTTTCTTGTCAATTAAGCCAATGTCACTTAGGCGTCTCCATCGGCCTACATTTCTAGATTGTTTTCAATGACTCGGGAGTCATCAAGGTTGGGTAGGCCACACTTTTGAGTTTTCTGTCTGTGAGTTTGGGAGTTTATTGATGATCCTCGGGGTATATGACCTCCTAAACCCTGCAGTTTGTCATGATTTATTATCTACTTCACTTTCATAACTGGAATTATCAGAAGTTTTTTGAACCAGAACTATGCCAAGTGGATTGACATGCCGGATTGAACTATTACAATAAACCCTACAAAATTGCTGATAAGTGTCAAAGTGTAGAACTGCAGACTTTAAACTGCAGATGGTTGGATAGCTAGTGACTGTACCGAAGGTCGAGTCTGTTGGGATTTTTCAACGAATAATAAGCTTACTGCATTAATAGCGGTGTTATTGGGCTCTGCGTGCATGTCATATAAATTAGATTTAGATAGACGAGTGATACAAAGTTAATATCTCCCAGTAGACTCAGTGCCCGGTGTGTATAAATGTACTTAACTCCGAACAAGATATACTAGATTATATCCATAGTCTCTGTCCGGACTACACTACTATACCTCTGACAGTCGCAGTCTAAGTAATTCATCCAATTCAATATTCATGGCAGGTTGAAAGGTGTTTTATAATAACGTGAAAAATGTTAGAAAAGGATTAGGATAGTAGGAAACAAATATAACCTCTGCCTAGACCAATGAACTTGTTCATTGCCTAGACTTTGAAACGTGAAAGGATATAAGAGCCTTGATCAAGGAGTTAAAGACTAAATTAGAGGCTAACTCCTTGCCTTGATTAGGCACAACATATGTGCTTTTAGTGACCTTCATTTGCCAAACTCCCTCAACATGACATTCCATTTTGTTATATTACAGATTTTTATGCTCAATTACCCCCAATCTTTTCAGTGTAATTTTAGAGGTTGTGAATGAAAATAATAGGCTATTGTCTGCTTAGGTGTGAAACCCATGTATATTAATTTATAGTCTGAAAGCTGCTGCAAATGACTGTAAACACATTCCTAAGCCTCGACATTCCACAGGCTGACAAAAGGCAGCCATCTTTATATGTTTTAATGAATGAAAAGAATTAGTGAACTGTGATATCGAATATCACAAAAATTTCCCACAAACCTAAATTACCTCTTCAGCACTGAGTTTGTTAATCCTGAGGTATTTTTAAGGTATCAAAATAACAAAAGAAAGTCTAGTCTCTAAATATTAGCAAATATTTCAGTCTATTAACATCAGTGAAGGATGTTTATAAAACAGTCATAGAGTTTCCAACACAATCAATGCTCACAGAACAAGTTTGCTGACCACGTCCAGAGTTTCAGCATTGACTTTCTTATGGAGCTGGTTATTCAGCTATACAGTCCCTCTCTTTTAATAAGGAGGCTGTGTGGAGATTTCTGTGTAATCGGACATCCTGGGTGGGCTGGTCATCAGGTCACATCAAATGTGGAAGTGACCATATATAGGGGGTGGATGTGGAAGCGACCTTGTACAGGGGTGGATGCGAATGTGGTTTTGTACAGGGGGTGGATGTGGAAGTGACTGAATACAAGGACGACTCTAATTCACTACAAGGACTTCCCAGGCCAACCATAAGTAATAAGTCATATAAGATTGTAATTACTCTTCTTCCCTTTGAACTATTAGTGGAACAAACCAAATTACCACACAATCATGATCTAATAAGAGAAATCAATGTTCCTTACACATCTCTTACAACTTATTGAAATCTTCTCATTTGTATATTTACAAAATTGCCTAATAGGCTGCCAGATCACAATGCCCATAGACATGCAAGGCAAAGGAGTAGAAAGAAAAATTTACCCTCTATTATGATAGAACAGTTTTAGCAGTCGTGTATTTGCTGCATCATTGCGTGATCGTTTTGTCTCCTGATTTTTAACATTGTGGAACTAGAATATACCATTTCTGACAGCTCGAAGACCAACAGCTGCGAAACTAAAGATGTATTTGAGGAAATAATGCGTATAAATGGACTAGAATGTTGTCACCAGATTGTTGTATACAGCCATGGTGTCAGTATAATCCTATGTGACTTGACACATACCAGATTAATCCTCAGAATGGGATGTCATTCTGACTGTGTATTACCAAGCACTTTACTCCTCCACAGCCCACAAGCATGGTTGTTCCTGCCTAAAATCTATGAAATTACCTGGGGAAGTTTTTTTATCTCTGCTTACAATGTTATAAGTGGTATTCTCTTAATTAACCATGACTCATGGAAACAAGGTGATACCTTACGTGATCCAGTTATGACACCCGTTTTAGAACTTGTCTTCTCCCCATCTTCGTTACTGGACTACTCTTATTCACCCTAATTACCCTAGGCGGTAGGTTTGTTTGTTGATATTGAAGGCTCAAGTCTTCAGAACTGGACTACTGAACCGAGGTTAGATGGGAGGTTAACATACACCTCCAGCCTCCTAATGAAGACAAGACTAATTAGGTACGGTTCACTACAGCCATACTATGCGGAATATCCCTATCTCTTCTCAAGATCTGTTTGTCGCTGATGGATTTTTAACCCATGTCAATGATTTGGAGGAGAAGGAGGGTTGTTGTTCATACTCTGTCCCACATGAAGCTGAGACTCCGTGGTCTAGACAGGATAAGAAGGAGGTTGTTTGGTGGTGATGGTGCCATATGAGTGATGGATGGCCGTTAGTTTTCAAAAATAATATCTGTTGATTGTCTCACACGTATTTTTAGACAAGACAAGGCCGGCTAAACCGAAGATATTATCATATGGTGAAGCGGACAGATTCCATCAGGAGAAGTTGGACACAGCTAGACAAGCGTTTGGGAACGTACTCAACACAAATATCAAAGTATGACAATTTATAACCCGCCGGTTTTACAACCTTCCAACTATGTTACCTAGAACTTTAGCATTCGTCGTCGGATATTTCATGCCCATTTTTTCTTGGGAGCCATAAATGTCAAGTTTTGTCCATTTATTTAATGCTCACTACACAGTCAAATAGAACTTGAGAGTGGAATTTGAAGCTGTAAATATCTAGTTTCTAATATCTGTTTCTGCAAAAGGCCAAGGCAAATTACAATCGAGGGATTCAATGACCATTAAAATATTCTTCAAAAGTTATGAGTGCAAATAACACAGACTCATTCATAAAGCCTGACTTTATATCAGCCAAAAGTCTGTATATTTATGGCACCGCAGGTAACTTTTCAGAATTCACGGAGTTCCGATTCTTTGATCTGAGATCTGGGTGGATGGTTTTTATCTTAATTACTACCGTTTGGCAACTGTAACATATTTTGCTGGATAACCGACATGGGTTTCCACGTGTCCTCACAGATCACATACATATAGCATTGTCATCACTTCCTTTTGGCACAAGATGGTCTTACTTTCCCTGCCAATGATTGCTCTACTGAGTGTATAGCTGGGTCTAGATGTCAGACGAAGACTTCCTTCTGTAATATATCTGCTTATACTCACTAGACTGCCAAAATATCGATGAACTCAGTTTTGTTTGTATTGGACTGGTTTTAGTTTATTTTAGAGTTTGATCACTTCAAGTGTGTACTTGAAATTCCCGATCCATGATAAGTTTGTTTAATGAATCGATTTCTCATCCACTCTCAAAAATTCCCACCATGGCCATGAACGATCATGTAAAAGTACCTAGCACACCTGATGATTGTATATCTACCCATTTTGTAGGACTATAGATCATCATGGCTGAAATGTAGTCGTGACATGAAGCAGTACGATGACTTCAATCACTATGTCGAGTTATTCGGATACAGAAAAGCCAAATCTATGTTCAATAACAGAGTGGCTCTCTTACGCTCAGATTTCGTGACTAAGAGAAAAGCTGAATATTTGTCCAGAATTCCTGGTATACTGGATGAGTTCTTCCCCACTGTTACTTCTGTGGCCGGCAGGTAAGAATAATCACTGGTTAGAAATATTTAGACAATTTCAACCGCCCCACCTCTACCCCACCCGATTACTTCCATAAATAAGCCGGGTGTAACCGTGATAGAGCAGAGTGTAGGAGTCTGGTATCTACCTCTTACATTGTTTAGCGATCTGTATGTTTGAGAAGCAAACCAGGTAGATCATGATGAGGTTATTGGCTCTTCTCCACGTGGTAGGCCCATCTAAAGTATTTCAGAACAGGACAATATATTTATAATAATACATTAATGGTACAACTTGCGGTTAGTCTGTAACTAAGCCATTTTTATTGAGGAAATTGAACCTTACCACCTCATCATCAACGAATCAAACATTCATCTCTCTCAATGATGTCACAGATTGCTATTTATAATCACTGATTTCGTCACATATTTCCCTATTTCTTACATAAATTGGCAAAATTAATGCATTAGCACATTTTCTCTCTCTTTTGTAAGCCCATTCTAATTGTGATGCTACTCAACTGGCAATATGATAACAGTAAAATTGCTCTTGTGTGTAAAATAAAAATAAGAGAAGCTGTGAAGTAAACGATTGTCTGGTGAGAAATACGAGCTATTGTCATTGTGTTTGTCTATCACAGCACGAGTGTTTGCAGAATGAATTGAGGCTAATTTGTGATTGTCCCCACGTAGTAAGAGACATTCTCTTCTATTGTTTGCCCGGAGGAGTGTGTATTTACTCCATGTGTGGGAAAAGAGTTATCTTGTAGAAAAACAATAAACAGTATAAGTAGCCACTTTACATGGAACAACTCAACTTTGCACTAACTTAGTGGTCTAAGGTTGTGATATTGGATATCAATACAAACATGGCCCCACCCAGGCCCAGCCACTGATTAATCTTACACTGAAATATCATTGTTATGTCTGTCGATAAGTGCAAGGAAGTTAGGCTCACACTAAACCTGATAGGAAAGGAAATTCTTTCAAATCAATAATGTTTTTATTGAATTTTAATGTGCATAAATTAATTACTTTTACCCGTGGTCTATGCGACCTTGTTAGATTTTAGATCCTCATATATCACTTATCATCGTCCAAGAGCACAGTCTGTCATAACCTCAAAGTTTCACTCACCTTCTCATTTTTTAATGCAATTAATTTTATAATTTTTTTTCAGACCTTGGCATACATGCATTCGGGTGATCCTGAGTCGGCCGGACTTTAACCAGAGATTTGTGAGGACCAGGGAGAAGTGGCATGAGGATGATGAATTTCTCGAGTCTGGGGATCAGAGACTGCCGCTGGATTTACTCGCTTCACAGGAAGTGGAGGCCATCTTTACTCAACATGTCAACGCTCTCATCGCTGAAGTCAAACGTCTAGAGTAAGTAGCAGCTACTTTATGATTTAATGAGAAGAAAACTTGCATTAATACGTGAGAATTTCACTGCTAAGATTTTGTACCACATCTTAATTTCTGGTGATCATGTATTCTCTAGAGCGAATATCTGAATCCTACTAGTTACTGTTCGATCTCAGTGGAAAATTACGGAATTGCTTCACCTTGAATTGCATTAAATTGACACCAAGAGTTGTCCACTCAGAGGACATGCGCAAATGCTGAAAAGGTGGAAGGCTGTTATTTAGTTTGATTGCTAAAAGCAGCTCTAACACACCTCAGTGCGCGACTTTCTTAATTCTTGGTATGAAAATTACAGCCCTGCGAAGTCCGACTAGCTACTTGCTTCATAAAGCAAGATCAAAACACTCAATGCACAAGAATGTGTTATCCTGTTTGAATTATGCTTTGGATTGTGAATTTAATTATGCACTGCACACTAATTATGTGCGACTCTGATCGCCATAATAATATCATTGTTACGCTCTCACAGACCAAGCATGGTAAAATCGTCCTACACAACTCAGTCATGAGTTAGTGTTCATCCTAATCATTTAGTACTCTGAGAGGCTGCGGCGAAATTTACTTAACTTTGGTGACAAGTCGCTGCAACGCGGACTGAGTGTCGTGCTGATGACTGGAGTTTGTGTGTAATGGATACTACTTGTGCTTGCTGCAGGTATAGAAGACAGTTTTATGAGCTGGCCACTATGAATAAGAACGTACTACCCGGAGCACCGCTCAAGGAGATGGAGATATTCTTTGTGGGACGGGAGTGTTATGATAAGTTATCTCATCACGACAGAGCTGATGTTTTCCTCCAGGTTATGATCGAGCTGAGAGATAGAGCAAAGAAAGAATTTCTGGTGAGTGACTCAAATAAGATATAACTTATTTATCAACTTTAGGATGTTACACCACTATATCTTGATGAGTGTAAGATTAGGATGGGAGTTGTTCGGTATAGTGATGTTATCAATATACACTGCATGTGTGTTAGCGTTCTCAGTACTTACTTGGTGGTTAAAACTAAACCTTGACTAGTTATCAGACACTTTATGAGTCAGAAATAGCGTCTGCCAATACATGTTGAAGAACAGTAATATGAATCTTCAAGTACATCAATAGACCTGAGTACCTTCACTCTTGGAATTTGCAGCAACAAGACATATTTGAGGGAGGGTTATAGCCCTAGTCTCTCCTAATCACATACCTGAGGCTTCCCACACACCCCCACACATCATGGTAAAACTCTCCGCTCCCAGCTGTTGATGTTCCCTCCGTTGCTATGTTTGTAGGAGTTGTTATATGAAAGAATGGATATATTTTATAAGTACGATGATCCGGACACACCAATCACCCAGGAGGATGTCGAGGCGCTAATGAGTATGCTCAGAACAGAACCAAAGTAAGCAGAGAGTTATCAGCTTAAACCAATCCTATCATTGACGGATTAGGCAAAAAATGGTCAACTTTACCTTTGATTTCACTAGTGCAGATGTTTTTGCAATAGATTGTAAGTCATGTTTGTGAGTACTTCGTCTGTGAGATTTTACACATGTTGACAGGTTTATGTAATTTTCCTCAATTACGTTGAGTGAGCAACTGTAGCGCATCATACATAACAAATGCTTAGAAAGTTAAAAAGCGTAACACAAGTTAGATGCGGCCTTTGAAATACACAGATATATCTCAATATTTCAGAACCTGGTAAAAATTTTAATGACCCACATTGTTTTTCTTACCTTGATCAGATGTCGGGCGCTGAGTCGCTGTGAAGAAGATAGAAAGGTTATAATGTTGAATCACCTCGGCTTTCTCCAGTATCCAATCAAAGAACAGTGTCCATTCAGGAATAACTGTATGGAGATAGCTCTACAGAAATCCCTCGCTCTTAAACAGAAAAGGTAGGTGCTGATCTCTCAAGTCAAAAAGAGTCGGAGGATCTCTCAAAGGGACAAGAGATAAGGAAATTGTATTGTTTTTTTGATCATAAGGAGTCATCTTCTCTCGAAACAATAAGCTCAATGAGAGGGTAACTCCGAAAAAAGATAATGAATAACCTGTATCCAGCAGGGAGGGCGGAATCAGGGAGGGTCGAAGGTGGTATCCCATCCTCCCAGTTCCTGAACATCTGAAACACTATACTTTGCTATATTACCAGAGACAGCTGTGGCTGGCAAATTCTTGTAAAACTAAATCTCGTTGCACAGACAGACCTTTTACGAACTTCTTCAATGTAATAACACTTTGTTGTATTCAACGAATTTAATGCAGACATCGATATGCATAGATGACATCAATCTATATTCTATTTTATCTACTTTGTTACAGATCACAGACACATGGCCCTGTTATGAACTGGTCACCTAATCCTGATGAGAAGAGTATCAATCTTATAATCATCGGATCTGATGGACTGGCAGCTGATTTAGTCAGTGAAGTCAGAGTAAGTCAGCCATTCTAATGGTTTAGTCATGTTTGTATCAAGACAAAATCATGAATATATAAATTGACCGAAAACAATACTCAACTCAAGCACTGTAAAGAATACCCACTCAATTGGTGTTGCACACATAGTTTCTGCGTACTTATCTTATCAAATGCTGTCAAATATCAGCTTCTGCAAGCATCTGTTCATTCACCTCATTCTTATTTGTTATTTTAGTATCACTACCAGGATGATGAATATCACTTTGAGAATAATGTATACAGTCTAGATTATAGGACTATAGATGGTGATGTCAGTCTTCCACACAACTCACTAAAGACTCCTGAATTTGTACCTCATGGTAAGTTTTTTGTAAGCTCAAAATGAACATCAGCTATTAATAGTAGTAAACTATAGTAAAAAGAGTTCATCCCATGGACTTTCTAATAAATAACCTATATGACAGTATAAGGATTTCATCCCTAACATTGAAACCTATTTCAACGCTCCTCTTACCATGATTGAATGACAATTCAGCCCATCCAAGCCAGTACCTGAAAAATGATCTAAGTCTGTATCAGGTTGTGGCTATCTTGTTGTGGAGTGGTTATGATACAGTTTGGTAATGTATGGAATATTGTTATTCTGCAGGTTGTATATGTGTATACTCATCAGCGGATAGTTATGAGTTTATATTAGACACAGTAAATAAGACATTCCTATCAGCCAGTGATGATAGACTACAGTATCAGGGTTTACCTGTTATACTGATGCAGGCCTACGATACAAACCTGACAGAGAAGGGTATGCTTATACTACAAGATGAGGGCAGGAGTCTGGCTCAGAGGTAAGTCCATAGACTAAATATAGTAAGTCTATGGGTAAGTCTGACAATAATAATGCTGTCATTGGGAATTATTTATTGCTGCTGACAGATTCGCTAATGAATTTAAAGGATTGTATAAATATTACGGAGGCAGACTGGCAAAGTGCTCCTATTGACCTCAAGCTGTAGTTAAGTGCTCCTGGTTTATATTGATCTTGAGTGTAGCTTCCATACTGCACACCTGTCATAAGTAAGCTCAGATGTCACAAGCCTTTTTAAAGCTGCAATGCCAATATTGATTTAAAGGTTGGCTCATATTTTCTTGTAGGATGCGATGTGATTTTGTTAATCTGCCTGACATGATGGACATAGATGAAAGCTTGATGGCTCAGAGCCCATTTTATGAGACCCAGGTACCCAGAGCCATGAAGGAGATAGTCATACAACACAATGTCAATCATGATTCTGTAGATGCTGCCTTCGGATATAAACCGCCATTCGGTGACATCAGGTATATTTAGATGATGTTATAAATAATGATGTTATGCTGACAGAATGTTTAGACAGTCTTACAATAACAGTGGAGTACACTATGATACACCATGTGTTAAATTTCAGTCGCCTTTTCTTCTTTCCACTTTTGTTACACAATAGCTGTTTGTGTAACAAGTTGCACACACCTCATATAAAATGTAATTATTATATCAATCATATTGTGATAATATATGATATTATAATAATATATGATATTATAAAAATATATAATATTATTATAATATAATATTCAATGTCTTCTCTACTTACAGACTATTGATGTGTCATATGTGTAATGACCCGTACTCCGTAGACGCCTTACTACACCCCTTCCTTAGTATGCAGTCATGTAACATAGTCACTAACGACAGGTACCATGTCATACAGTTTGACACGTACATAGCGGATAACAAGCGTAAAGTTGAGGTAATATTAGCTTCATATCACGAGGCGACCTTACTGAGGGATGAGTACTGTCACGGATATATCATGTGTTACTCGGTGAAGAGGAAAGCTTCATATTCTGTGATTGAGTGAGTAACTAGACATATTAGAGTAGGTAATTTGCAGGCCATACTGGTGGGTGTTTGTTGGGATAGGAGTAGCAGCGCCCCTAAGGAAGCTACTTGTATACAATGAGTAGCCAAAAACAATCTTATGTATAGCATGTTTCTTGTGCATGTATAATCTGTGAACCGTACTCTTATCTCTAAACAGTACTCTTATCTCTAAACAGTTCCTGCTTACTGATACTTAAGAGCAGATTTGTATCATTATTCTTGTGCTGCTAATATTTCAATATATATATGATGTTGTATATTTTAGATCGTTTGTGTCTAAGATACCTCGCGTTCCGAGTCTGGTGGTGGCTGTGAACGATACGATACAGACAGACCTGAGTATGACTCTCACTACTAAAGGAAGCATCATGGCTGAGAATAACGGCCTTCTGTTTATCACTACCAATGATTTCCACAACCAATGTAAGTAATCCTGACAATGTGTAAGAAATACTACAGACTAGGGATAGATTCCCAGGGTTTGAGAGCCAATTATATCCAACACAGATTTCTATATGGTGTTAAAACAAACTACTAAATAACCAAATATTGAAATATGACTTGACTTTATCTATGAGTTCTCTTCACTAAAAGCTTTGATTATATTCTAATAATCTATTAAATTCCGAAAAAGTGACTGCAGTGATTGGCTCATAAGCTAAACTGATGCATATCCAAATATTAACTGTTCTTGGCACCTTTGAAGACATGACTGTGTGCTGACTAGTTATGTTTGTCCTCTGTGAAGGTGATCAACATGTAAACAGGGTACTTAGGAGTCAAATTGTGTTACAGCAAGTTATATGACTATAAAGAACTTATCTTAAAGTGGTACCAAAATACCTGCAATCACAGACTCTCAGACCACGCAATGTTCCAATTAACTGCCACTCCTCATAATGACGCTCAACCAAAAGAGTGGCTAATTCCTTACACAGCAGTTCCTGGTTGTGTATTCATGTTACAATTTATCGTTTGACCTCACACTTATACAGTCTTCACATATACACCCATGTTCTACTGTGATATCTGACTCTCAATGCAGTGAAAGTATTGAGTTCATCCTGCTTGGTCGTTCTGCTTTACACAATTGACTCTGATATATTGTTTACAGCTCCATACAGTCATTTACTGGGTGAGGTGTGGGACTATCATCAGAGAAGTGCTATGTCTATGTCTGATTCATTCATGAGCAGCACACTAGAGTCATCATATAATGGCTCGTATCACAGTGGTACATACAGCCCTCAGGAACCGGCTCAACCGTAAGTATAATCCCTCTTTCCCTCCTACCATATATCACTAAACCTTCATCTATTCAAATCTAAACACTAATAGCACTACAATACAATACTAATAATTATAGGATTGTTAGAATATGCAAGCACATGTCCTTAGTGAAGAACTCTGTGTCTTCCTATATATTCTGCCTACAACAACAAAAGAGTTCCTGGGCAAACTTTGATATTTACATAAAATACCCCAAAAGCGAAGTTAACCTCTTACACCCCCATACGCTTGGCATACGATACAATGAAGTTTTGCGTATGCATAAATTGTTTGATATTGCTTCATTATACATTATGTTATTTTCTCGTCTTATTTCTGTCACTTAGTGCCCACTTATAATTATTTCTGGTAGGTGAAATCGGTCTCGTAGGCACATTCACCCACTACCAGGCTATGTAAATACTCTGTGATATTTCACAGAAGGTGATAATTATACAGATAGTTTTTGTCTCGTCTGACACAACCATGACAACCTGAATAACAGATCAATGAAAGCGTTTATGTCTGTTGATCAGGTATTTTATTATTGTGACATGTATTGTAGAGTGGCGATAAGACAAGGAGGACGCAAACAGTGGACTGACTCCAGAGGCGGTCTCTACCTAGGAGGTAAGATTCTACTGTTCTTTTATTTATCTTCATGACTTAATCTTATTAATCAACATGACTTCATATGTTTGTTTGGATATGATATCCTGCAACAAATCTGCATCATGTGTCCTAAAAAGTTTTTCACAAGAAATGAATTAAAATTTATTATGTGAAATCAGGAAGATTCATATCACACAAGACCAAAGGCTCTCTGTCAAAGCTGGCCTGGAATCAGTCACTGGAAGCATTTCCCTGTCCTGATGATGATTCTGAGAAAGAACTCAAACCATCCAAAAAACACCTTCTAAGACGTCTGTCATCCAACTCCCTCCAACTTGAGCTACTTGATTATTACAAAACCAACCAATCACACTGGTTCAGGCCGGCCAAGTCACAGAAGCAGCCTAAGAAGCAGGGTATACTTGTCGTTGTTTGAGATGTTTGGATCATTAGTTCTGTTCGCTTTATCAGTTGATATGTTCCATTTCGCTTGCTTAGATTAGCTGGTTATATCAAAGCTAGTTTGTTGTTTGGCTTTAGCTGTGTTGAGCTCAGGTGGAGGGATGATGCTGTATCGTTGATGACTGTGAATCATTATTTAAAATAGACCGTTCGAGGGAGGGAGTTTTCTTATGAGTAGGCTGGTGTGTGCAGCTACTGATGTAATATGGGAGTTATGCTTTTATCGCACCTGCACAGAGCACACCAGTATGCAATGTTGTAATATTCACTTTCGTACACAGGAAATACCTGGGCGGATAATAACGAGATATACTATAGGGATAAGATACACGCCCCGCTGGCGGAGAGAATAGAGATATTAGACTATGAGGAGCCTCCCGATGCTTTGTCTGATACTAGTGAGGAATATGCCCTTGTTCATGATGCTCTACCGGCGGGTAGAGTGCAAAAAGTTCACTCAACGCTGAAAAGAGAATTTAAACCAGGTAGTCATTTTTTTTATTGCACCATCATACTATTGTACCACTTTCATATCTCACGCATGTGGTATTAACTGCAATCCAAATTAGCAGCTTCTTTACTAACACATGACATAGGATATTTTCATGCTGCATATAGGAGTGTGCTAACCCATAATAATTTTGTTCCTTATCTGATATGACTGATCTGGCTAAAGACAGAAGATCAAATTCGATCTCAATCTATTTTAGATGTGTTGTATCACTAGTTTCACTCTGTCCCTCTAATATAAACGCACCTCCTGTCAAAAATCATCAACTACTTATAAAAGCCCACACCTTCACAACAATATTCCTACTTCTAATTGTTAACATGTTATATTTGCAGCCTTCCCTCACACAGATTCTGAGTCTGATCTCAGTTCTCTTGAGAGGAATGGGGTGATGCGTAGCCCTGTATCCCACAGACGGGGTTTGAGTCCACTCACTGGACATCGACTCGCCAGCCCACAGACAGGTCGTAGAGCTCTCAGTCCAATGAGCCCTAGAACTGAGGCTAACAGCACTCCAGAGAGAAAATCATCCTCACTCCCCAGAATTGTGTTCAGCAGAGTAAATATGGAGGGCAACTATGAAGGTCACACAAACACTAGTAAGTGGATATGTGATATATGAGTTTGTGCGTCGTAGTATTTCTTTCCATGTAATGTTTTTTCTATCTGCTACATCAGAGTTTTTCAACCAATCCAGCGTTACTGATATTTTCTAAGTCCTCATTTAATCAAAAACATGATAGAGGTGTGGTAACCATTCGAAAAAATTATGGGACTGATCTACTTCTCTGTCTAGTTGTAATGTGCGTTGGGCACTATCATTGTATAGAAAGTATATAGATAGATAATAATACCGCTCCGTATTACAGTGAGGAGTGACACACCATCAGAAGGTAGTGAGAGTGCCGGAGATGAGATGGTGAAGAAATCAGGAAATGAAGTGAAGAGAGTGAGATCTCTACGCTCTCTGAGACGTAAGAAGGTGGACGGAGCTGCCGGCGACGAGGAGACAAGCTTCTTAGAGAGGTTCAAAAATACCGTCACCACCTCGGACCCTGAGAAACAGAGAAAGAAATCCATCAGGCGTAAACAGAAAGAAGAGGTGAGAGAAAATTACTCTCTGCAATATCATAACATACCTTTCAGATGATATTATTTGAAGGGAATATAAGATTTTAATCAGCTGAAGCTGCAGAATGACCCTCTTATCCGTTCAAGCTACTGGATGAATAAATGACCTTTGCTCAAAAAGTTTGTTCTTATTTACTTTAGGAGAAAGTTTTGAGAGATAAACAGAAGTATGTGAGGCGTAAGTTGAAGTCTCGACTGAAACGTCAGAGTTACCTCAGTAATAAGGGTAGTGGTATGGTACTACAGGACTACGTACAGGCAGAAAGCCAGCTAGTACCCAAGTTTGTCGAGCTCTGTGTCAGGTTCCTCGAATCTGAAGGTGAGTTGTGTTCTCGTGTTTGACTAACCATTACTTATTTTCAATGACATGAAGTATAGCTAGCTGTAGTGTAGTATCTGTGACTAGATGGGACATAGATTAGTCTGTTGCTTAGTAGCTGTAGTGGTAATATCTATGATGCTTGTAATTGCCCACCCCTTGCAATCAAAATTGATAAATTTCTCGAATCATGGAAAGTTTCAAATTTTGAGGAACAGTAATAGAGCTTAGCCAAAATTTCATTGCCAGAGAATCAAAGAGTTTTCAATGAGGGTAAGTTTTTTTTTCTCCGCACCGAAACCGTAAAGGAACTTTTATTGAGAGGCTTACTGACAATCACATGCTGTGATACTGAGTGATTTTACTAACAGTACCAAAACATTTTAAACTAGAAGTGTGACTCCATCTACAGCCGATTTATGTGTGATCAAAATCCAGTGTGATGTTGGCAGTAACAGTTTGGTGCACTGTCTGTCTGTTCCTGCTCAATGTATAGGTTACTTGCATATTTGACAGTCTTGACTAAGACCTTTTCATAAATTCATACAATGAACATCGGCAGCAGTTCTTTGTTGCTAGAGTCATCACCTTATCTGAACAGCAAGGCAGTTCTCCGCCTGTTTTACTGGTAGAAAAACATAAATTATAGAAGATGTTAATGATTTTTTCTGCAGCTTTGTTGACGGAGGGAGTGTATCGTATACCGGGTAATGCATCTAAAGTAGAACTTCTCAAAGAGATGTTTGAACACAATAAAGAGTTAGACATCAGTACTATAGATGTCGGAGTGAACGCAGTGGCCACATCTCTTAAAGGTTTCTTCAGCGATCTAAGTGAACCACTCATACCTTCTCACCTAAACGGTGGGCTGGTTGTCGCAGATAGTAAGTCATCACATTAGAAACTGTTCGTCTTAGTTCATCTGCTTAGAGTATATTCATCATTATTCAATCAGGCCAACTTGCCACAGAATACAGAGAAAAAAAGAGAAAACGTTCAGTGGGCCAAACATTTTGTATTAACCAGGACTGATTTTATCACTTTTCAAATATATAATCTGTTTTAACAAGTTAGACCATGGATTTTTCACCCTTGTTATTTAGGCATTAGCACTGATACAAATAATAACTTAAATGGTGAGAACCCGAAGTGTCGTGGCTCAGATTCTTTACTTTGTTGCACAGCAGCTTAACTACTTATCATTTTTATCTGCCAACCAGCTCTTTTGTTTTTTCTTTGCCGATGAGAAAGGAAAATAGTTGATTTGCCATGTCATAGTTTTATTACCTACCATGGTTTGTTCAGTTTCCATGTGTGCTCAAGTTTCAATCATAAATAATGAATTTTCATTGATGATTTCAGGTATACCAGAGAAGACAGCACGATTACTGGCATTAAGAGGTGAACTCAAGAAGCTGCCATCTGCCAACTATGAAGTATTGAGATATCTAGTCACACATTTGTATAAGTAAGTCTTTACTGCTGTTCTCTTCACATTTCTGTAAGCAGGTATTCGTGAATATTTTTTTCTATCGCACAGCGGTATAAAGCAGTTGTTATACTTAACATTATATAAATTTAATTCTTGACAAACAAAATATTGAATGTGTTTCAATTATGTTTTCAGAATAACCAAACATAGCGACTCCAATAAGATGGATAGTAAGAATCTGGCAATATGCTGGTGGCCAACCATCATACGTCCCGAACTGACAAACATTGAAGCTATGAAGAGAGTCACTGAGGCTATGCAGGAAATCACTATCACTATGATTGAACAGCACGGATTTTTCTTCTACAATGAGCATGAAGTGTAGGCCTTCAGCTTACACTTTGGAGTTACATGTCCCTTGATATTAAGGGACAACTCCTTGTAGTAGTCACATTTTGTAAATTTTTGTACAGAAAATGAACTTTCATATTTATTTTGAGGCATGTTGTTATTTACACGCATACTTATTAGTCATGATACATGTTACAGTTTTGGTGTTCAAGATTTCATCCAAGAATATATTCTCTTGCATTCGGTTATATAATGCTTTGCTGAGATCTAACTATTATTATATCTTAATGATTTTTCCTACTCATCTTCTTGATCAAATAGAATTAATGCTCCTTTATTCCCTTTTGACACTAATGTCAATGCCAAAATCTCCAGACTTCTTATTGACTTTGCCCCGTAGCTTACTTAGTGACCTTGACCTTGTGTTTACGCATACCTTGTTTACCTCCTGCATGACTAGTTGTCTGCAGAATTTAGTCTTCCAGGCTTTATTTAATGCCATCTGATGTATTTATTCTCTCTTGAACATGTTATCGCTTTCCTTTTATATTATATAATTGAAGTTAGCACATTCAATTTTGTTGAACAAAATATAAGCCAGAACAAACTGAATACAAATGTTGCATCTCATCTTGAAAACTTCAGCCATAGGAGTAGGAGGTGGCTCAGCTGGTTTGAGCGCCTGTGTCTCAGCACGAAAGCGGTGACGGTCAGAGGTTTGAATCCCACTGCAGACTATTGAGGTTTGGATGCCTCCTTGGTGTGCTCTGTCCTGCCTCTGAACTGGCTCAGGAATTTCATCCTCGCCATTCAGCATTCGCATCCAGTAGCTCGCCGCTCATGACCCACTGGTCTTTTTTTTCTATCAACCATATGACCATAAACCGAGTATAATAAATTCATTCTTTTTGAAAGCTGTATACAAACAGTAAGGTTACTAATGGTACCAGTAGTGTTATCTCCTAAAGGCGAGCCTCACTGAAATTATTGAGCAGTACTCGCTGCTTCGAGCCTGTTCTTAACTGTTCCAATGATCATCAAATTTGATTGGCTTTTAGAGGCGAATATTTGGCTATTTCATTCATTCCAGCATTGAACTCACCCTTTCTCATTCTCTGGTAAGTTGCATTACAAAGAAATAAAGTGTTCAGCCAAGTAAATCAAAGTTGTCTTCTCTCAACTAATTTTAAAAACAGCAGCATTGCTCTCAATGTTCTGTTAAAACTCCTATGGCTACAAATAAATTTATTTTTTAATTTCCATCTCTAAAAAACACCCATTCTCAACCTTTTTAATGATGGGATCTTTTTTGCATGCCATTATTTTTCTAGGGAAAATCAAGATGAAATATATAGAACTAATATTCCCTAACCACATGAAGAAAAAAAAGTTTTCTGCAAACATGAGTTCTAGTGCTGTAATCTATAATAAGGGGCACTTTGAACTTATTTTTCCTTTCCTCTACACCCAGGCAAATTTGAGTGTCAGATTCAGTGTAGTATATGAGCCTCTACCTGAGATGTTCGAGAATTCATTCAGACCAACCAAGGACTACTTTCTTTTTTACTCCTAGCTAGACCTCTACTCCAAAACCTGGTCCTGGGTCTTTGGTAATGTTTGACTTGACTGCCCCACTTGAGTCAAACATTACCAAAGACCCTGTGACCTAGCTACTGTTAGTTCTAGCTAGTAGTAGTAGTCATTCCTTGGCTGAGGCTTGCTCAGACCTTCCAGCCCATTCTGATTCAACATTTAATCAGCATTGATGCTTCACTCAGTGACCAGTCCAGTCATCTAATTGCTAGCCACCCAATGCCAATCAATCAATGCATTCCTTGAGTCTGATGCGATGGCCCTCAACTGCTAAAAATTGATGGAAAAACATTCGTCTGGAATCTGCAGACATTTCTCTTGGTATGAATGGGAAAAAGATGTCTATGCAAAATCTATGAGTGTAAATTTTCACCTCTTGCTTATCAAGTATCTGAAAATCCCCCTCTCCCTGTATCACTGGGCTGGCTAGGGATTACTAATGAAACACCCATCATAAATCATTAGGCTACTTAAGAAAATTGTTTGTTGATAAGGAAACATATTATTCATGAACTCAAATACATCAGAATTTATTTTTTAGATCCCTACTAAACAACTGATACAAATGGAGTCTATGAGAAGAAGCCTGCTATCTCTGTCGTGTAGGGCAGGTTGTCTTAAAACCCTGAATACCCCTGAAGCGACCACATTCGGGTTAATAAATGTCAGGTTTAGAAAGAGAAGAGACATCAGAAGAGCGCCTAGTAAACTGTACTATGTTAGAGAGCCAACTCCAAAAGAGCCTGTCGAGTTTGAAATGATCGTAAACAAATATAGGATATATAAAACAGAAGTTGGTTCAATAAAGTAAGTGTTTCCAACAGACCAAGGATCCTTGATGCACAATATGACAAGGACTACTGTAATGCGGCTCAGATAATGGAGGCGAAAAATGAAGACATTCTTCCAAATTTAACTTTTATTTGTGTAGCTCTTGTATAATCAATTGGACATTGCGGCAACCAACTCATTTCTACCATCACAATTACCAACAACATTTCAAATGAGTATCTTAGCCACTATATAATCCATACTCACATCTCTTCAGTATGCATTGTCCCAAGAAGGAACAAACCTTTCGAAATCTCAAAACTGTGATGTTAACATGTAAATATATGTTTCTTGTAGCTCATTTTTGAAATCTTTGCCAACACCAATCAGTGAAATGAGAAAAGAAAAGAAGATTGAAGACAGTACCAGACTTAGGCAGAACTTAGATATAGCTGTTGAGATCAACGATCTATGGAATGCAGATATTGCAGATCAAAGGTATTTCAACACACAGTCTTTTTTTATGTAAAAGGCATTGCTCTATCTATTCAATGTGGTCCCTGTCATTATTGTGTTGTTGTAGTGAATACCATCCATACCTACCCTGTCTGTACTGGGCGCCTGCGATTGGCTGATATTCTTTTTGTGCTGGGTACATCCTATGGACTAGTTTGTCCCGGTACCCATATCACTATTCTCATTACTATTATTGCATATGTAGAGAGCTGAGATTGGCTGAGGAGGCAGTACTCCAACAGAGAGAAGATGACTTGATTTTGTCTAAGAATCTGCAGGAGCTCGAACAGCAACAAATTTTAGCTAAGGAGTTGTTGTCTCAGAGATCAGTAAGTCAATCAGTGTTGTAACATCGCACTGTTGAGGCACATTATGTGACAACTGTGCACTACGTAACAACTGACACAAACGTAACAACCCATCATGCACAGAGCGTAACAACGCGCCAATCGTAGCAACATATAACCCAGTCGAGACAATCCGCGAACCAGATATTTGTAACCCAGATAATGCTAAGAATGCTTAGTTTCCAATCACTTACAACATTCCTCAAAAACATAGTCATAAAGGCTTACATTGAGTACTTTGCATATGTCAGTTTAAATACGCTAGCAATTAAACCAGAGACTATAGATAATAGATACAGTCTATAGACTATAGATATAGTCTCTGATTAAACTGCCAAAACCATTGATGGTTGAAAAAGTTTGTGTTTGTCATATTTTGTGTCCACCAGTTGCATTTTTGCGTGTTGCTACATCTTGTGCATGATGTGACGTTATGTGTATTTCCTGGTTTTGCGCATTGTTCGCCTTGACGTTTTGTCTAGATGACACATAATGCACCTCAAAAGGAACATCAAATTGTTTTCTTCCTGACTGAAGTGAGATTTTCAGCTTCCCAACCCACCTTAAGTTTACCAGTTGTTTTTTATTTGTTATGATGATTGATGAGAACTTCTGGTCATTTGTAAGTTATCTGTTTCAAATATGTTGGTCGCCAACTACCTTGAATATTGAATTGAATAATGAACATTGATGCTCTCTTGTAAACTCATGAATAAACTTTAGTCATTATCATCTCTCATTGTGATATCTATTATTTTCATAGCAACGTATGGCTAACGCTCTGGATGTTGAGAACCTGGACGAAGCGCTGGATGAGTTCCTGGATAGAGAACCGGTCAGTCATAACTTTGCTATCACAGGGAAGGGTCAAGTAGTGAGGTCACTAGACATAGATCAGAAGCTTAAAGTGTACACTGTACACAAGTGATGGTTTGCCGCTCTTTGTAGCTGAATTGTCTCAACAGAGATGCAGGCCTCTAATCATGACTGAGAAGAGGTAATAAGACTGAAGACTATATTGTGATTAACAGCAGAGAATTTGTATAGCTGATCTTTTGATTTGGTTCATAGCACTGCCTGCATTCTTCAAAACTTTCAGTGGTGACAGTCTGTATTTTTGTTAAAGAAGAAAGTCAAGCTTAAAAAATAACAACATGCGTGAAGGCATGAAGACTGGTTGATTCTTGATAGTCACAGTATGTATAATGGGATAATTAATATCAGATATGATATTCAGTCTTGATCTACATCTAGAGTGAGATCCATTTTGACCATGTTTGTAGGCTGATCCATTCCACAGCCTCGTAATCCTGCCAGATAGATCTGAGGCTTTGGCACATTTGTATAATTGTCCTTCTTGGTTTGAGTGTCTTTTTCTCTGTAAACAAAATAAATGATACATTCACACTCAAATAAACGATATTTCTTGTATTGTTGCTAATTCTAACTCTACCTCCTTTGAACCAGCGATGAGATTCTTTCAGCTTAACATATGTTTGGTATATAGTTTTTATTATAAACTGTAGTTTACAACGACCATCAACTAGATCATAGAGCTGTGCAATCGAGAAATTGTGCAATACAGCTTCCACTATATAATTGAGTATGCAGTTTCCGAGTTAATTGTCTCCTGTTTGTAATAATGTGTTACTTACTTTGGTAGCCATGTTTGTGTGATATTATCTCGTCTCATGTTACTGAGATTAGTCTGTACAGAGTGGGTGACTTTAGTTCTTAGATTGGCCTACAAGTGAGAAATATGTGTAACCAAAGAGTTGTCTTGTCCTTAGCTTCAGATTCACTAAACAATATTCTCAGCCATTATCTGATTTTTGAACAATGTTGTTATCGTTGATGATATTTCAAAACAAGGTATGATGAGGAAAGGTCGGTGACACTGATTGCTGCCCATCTGTAGTATATTACTCAGCATAAAAGAAACTTACCAGTTTGATGGCTTTCCTTCTCAGCTCCCACTCATTCCAATCATATGATTTGACAATGTTTGGTTCGAGTATATGTGTGTCTGTTTGAGTTCCACTGTCACTCTTGGTAACTGGTTTCTCTATCATCTTCCCTTTGTCCTTTGCCTGTCAACATCAGGAGATTTATATGCAACAATATCATACTTTCAGGGCTACTTATTCCATCCATTTCAATCCTACATGATGATATGCTAGAGTCTCCTATGGAGCTTTATAGATAACTCAGTGCTGGATCTTACCTGGGAATAAGGTGTGATTGTTGCAAACTGCTGGTGAAGTTCTAAAAGTTGTATTAATTCTGGACTTCTTTTGGCTGCTTCTGCTCCCATTTGTAGATAGCTGTAAAATATACAACATGCCATTCAAATATGTGGTGTATGGAAATGTGTAGGATCTCACATGTATAATCCTACATGTATATTTGTCTCCAAATGTGTTGTAGTGAATATAATATTAAACAAGCTAAACTATCCATCTAGGTCTGCATGTACTCACAATTCTATACTGAGGATGAACTCTTTTGCTGCTTCTTTAGATGAGAAGGCATAGTAGTTATTATTGTGCCTGAGTACTCCAATACCTGGGTTAGCCGGCAGCAGTAATCTATCATATCTAACTAGACTGTACCCACAGTAACCTCTATACTGTAACGGTAATCTGTCAAAGTTCTTAGTTGTCTCTGGATAGAGCCACTCTGTGTTTGGAAACTCCTTACCATTCACTCTGCTGGTCGCCGCACCGGTCTGTAAACAGCATGAAATCTAGAGGTTTGATTCTCCCCAGGAAAAAAAACACAATTTGCATGTGTTTAATAGTTCATACCATAGACAAAACACACAACAGTGATGTGTGTTTTGTCTCTGGTTTATAGAGTAATTCACAAGGAGGGTATGCAAAGTGAAATGTAGATGACATTTGGAAACTGTCTTTTGCTATGTTTACCTCATTGATTCTCTCCTCATCACTCTTTATCCTGACATCAGACATGAACGGTTCGAGCATCTCCTCAGCGAATATCTCACGATGACCTCTCACAAAGGGATCAAGACTAGCCAGGATGTTACTGAGTACTGATAACAGTACCATCTCATCCTGGAATCCGCTCCATATCTGGGCCAGGTGTATAAACTGAGGCTGTCAAATCAAACAAAACACAAATGGATAAAGAAAGAAACAAATATATCCGATGATTTAATTTTATAGCCAGTTCAACACTTCTCAGGAATCGCATAGGTTTTTCATTGACAGGCGTTAGGAAAGCTTGTCAAGACAGGCTTATATAGGCAATAAACATTGTACTCAGCAGGTTGATGCTGTAAGTGTGTACGTGTATGAATATGATAGGATTTTATAATGTTTACTAACATAGACTTGAGCTGTTGGAACGGCAGTCTTGGATTGAACTGTAGCTTGGAGTTGCTCCATCCTGGCTGCTAACTGAGATTCTAACATTTCTACTTGTTGTGCACAACCAATCACATCATGCTGTAATACAGTATTACATACTAGAATACCAATGATAAACAAAATACCTGGTAACAGGATTGTCATCTCTTGCTTCATAAAAATTGAGGTTTCATATTAATTTCACTGGTCGCTAGTCAGTTCCACGACTCGAACTAGATAGCCCTATCAATATCGCCCTAGTAATAGTGCTTCAAACAGGATATAAGATCATACCAGTAGAACCCTGAGAAAAGCCTCGTGTTGTCGTGAGTTGATGAGAGCTTCCTTGAGTAGCTGCATAGATAGACCACTAGGCGGCTCATCTCTCTCGTTATAACAGATCTTCTCTACTATACCAGTATACTTATAAGCATCTCTCACAGTACGCTGTATCTCTGTATCTACATTCTGTGTGGTGGCTGGTACTGCTTCATTTAGAATACCCGGTACTGTTATATTAAAAAAGCAATGATTGAACTGGCAGGAGATGGAACATGTCTTACTTGGTTATCAAGCTAAGCAGAGTTATTTTACCATCAATGTCATCCTCACTTTTGTCAGTACTGCAATGCAATGATTATACACTCAGACAAAGTGAGCCTATGTTGATCATATCACAGCTACATCCCAGAGAGCCAAGACATAGGTTGGCTCAGGGCAAGGATTTGATTGCTGTGCCAGTTTAGAGCACACCTGGCCTCCAAACAAAATCCAGTAGTGTGTGAACTATCTTAATTTTCAAGCCGGTGAGCTGAAGGCCTACGCACTCACCAAACGAGCCTTTTCCTACACCAGTAAACATCAATAACACTTACAGTCATCGATTCCCTCTCCACCTTTTCCGCACTCCTTGTTGAACAGACGAATGCCAGTGACGATCATTGTCAGCTCCTGGATTTGTCTCTCTTTGTCCCTCTTACTCATGGACATGAATGTAGCTAGCTCTGTCTGTGGGAATACGCTCTGTAGGGCGGCTGTGAACAAAATAAGTGCTTTGACATTGATGCCATATAAAATCACATCAAACCCATCATTGTATTTGGATATGTCACATTGACAGTCCCATTTGACTAGGAGAAGAGCTTCACAATTTGTTGACATTATTTAAAAAAGGGCACTTACCTGTTGCCTCCCTGACGACAGCAATATCTGTTGGGCTGCCGAGTCCTGATCTCAGAAGGACAGCTGATACAATCTTCCTGTATAAACTCTCCAGCTCCTCTCTGGTCCTGGCTCTGCTGTCTGTAATCTCTCTCAGAACTGGCTGAAGCCTCGACTCTAATACCCTTCTGTGCTCCTCCAGAAAATCATCTGCAAAATCATTTTGGTAAATCTAAATCTAAATCTTATCATTAGATGAAGTGATTCAGTTCGAATCATAGGACCCACTCCGTTTCTAATAAAGGCTATGGACTTGAAATACTTATCAAAGTGCAAAATTGAAGCATGAATGGTGAAAACAAAGCTGAAAAATTGTCATGCCTGTTGTCGGTTTGCAAAATCTATATTATCTTAGATACAAAATACTTACGCCTGCTTGTGTAATTCATATCAAAGTAAACCTGCATCTTTATAGTATCTAGAGATGGTGACCTCACATTGAGTAACTTCTCCACACAAAGCTGGAACACAACAATGCCTTGAAAATACTACACTCAACTACACTATCAACGGAGGATGTGTTTTTTGGTATAACAATCAGATTGTAACATGCGAATCAGTGATAACGGTGGATCAAGTTATTTGGTCTGGTACAAGCTACGACCCTCAAGCTCGTACACCATGTTCATGAAGAGGGAGATTTGTTTTGTTTATTATGATATACTTCTGATGTAGCTGTTCAGAGGACGATTGCTGATTATTGCATAGCCTCAATACACCAGCTCTGATACAGCGTGAACACAATATAATTCAACAACATTTCATTCAAATAATATCCCACCTTGATAAGCTTCTGTACGTCATCTTTAGTAAGTGTTCTGTCTACATTGAACTCATTATTGGGATCGAGTACAACAGCTTTGACCATGAAAGCTACCAGAGTCTCAGACACTGCCTGCCCTTTAGCAGCACACTCAGCCGCTATCTCTCGGATAATATTCTTAATCACACTCTCAGCTTGTGCTCGCGACATGGCTCTTCAACAGAAGGAATCAAAGTGTGAAAACTAACGATGTTGTTGAACATGAACAAATAATGCGGACATTTAGATCCCTCACTGCTTGCATTAAATCAGTTTATTGTACAAGATTAATTTAAATCATGCTGATGTAAGCAGGATTTTAGGGGCAATCCTAGGAGGCTATTTGCTCACGTCCTAGCTAACTCGTCAACATAGTTTGATCACTGTGGACGGGCCAATGAAGGGAGTTCATTTGATGGACTCTGCTTATGGTCAATTTCTGCATTTTGATATATTTATATATATTATATATAATCAAGGTTTAAAAGTCCTGCTCCTTGGCATAAATATGACAACACATATCACTTGCTGAGGGTGTAAAATAGTGAGGATGATAATTATCTTAAACCCCAATTGTTTGTGTTTGACTATACTTCCCAGTTGGTTTGTTCAATTTTCACTAATTTTCAACTTGAGAAATTGACATGCTTTCCATGCTGTTGTACCTAGGTCCTAGGATATCATGTAACTTTACTCTCCTCTCAACTGAGAACAATTTGTTCAATACTACCATTACAATATCATAATTACCTCTGCTGAGTGGTGCTTGTAATAAACGGGAAGTTCAGGAGAGGCTCTACTGGAGGGTAAAGGCGGTTCTCTATCCAAACTAAGTCTCAAGGAGGGCACATAACACAAAGTGAAACTACTCTGTTATGGAGTTACCATAACAACATGAAACTCATTCAGTTTTGAGATAAATCAAGTGGCATAATAGTCTTTTCCTTGTAATGCGGATATAGTTTATCATGTGACAGGATATCACCCTACAACTTTCCCAATTCACTTTTGTGATAATAATATTGATTGTGGAGGTCTGTTTTACATTTGCAACACTAAAGTAAAGAACTGGCAAGATGTTGGACGGAGGACCAAACATAATCGTTCCCTTGGCGGTCATGTCAATCATATGTGGTGTTATTGGGTTTGTAGCTCCATTTCTAGTGCCAAAAGGACCAAACAGAGGGTGAGTGTGATTTCAGCTTCTTATAAATTAATAAGATTTCCTCATCTAAACATCTTTTACTCCTAGTATTTTGTGAATAGATTGCATAGATAATTATGGGATGAAATTTTCATCACCATCTAACTGCTTGATCTGTCTAGACTTCTTGCACAGAGAAGCTTATACTTAACTGTCCAACTTTCCAAGCCTAGGAAGTCAGTACTCAGTATATTGATGCTCCCATCTTCTTCTACTACTGCTGAGTTACCCACATGGATTTCAATAATTTGAAATACTGAACTGAGTAAATGATGTAATACTGCAACTCTTAAAAATGAGTGAGAATTGGCTAGTAGTGGGACGGGTTTCAACCACACAGATTACTCAGGTACTGGGTAGTCTTTCAATCAAATGCTCCTTGCTTAAGTTAGTGAGTGAGCCCAGGGACCCTGGTGAGACCTGCCAGAGGTCTGTAGTTCCCAAGTTGCTCACTCCTTGGCTTAGCTAAATAAGTTCTGAGTGAACAATATATATGGGATTGACTCTGTTTAATTGTGAGACTTTATGAGCAAGAACATGATTGTGTTACACGAAAATCTTCCCAAGATAAGTGAGTGCGTTGGTTCGGTCGGTACAAACGAAACCGGATTGAAGGACCCCAACTCTTTTTAATGCTGTCCACATATCATCTAGTCTGTACCAGGATGGTTTCAAATGCAGCAGAAAAGCATCTCACAATTTTGAGTGTATATGTCTCTACTCTTCATCCTTCTAGAAAGTAGGGCCAATACTGCGAGTAATCTCTTTAAGTACGAAGTACATCCAAAAACACTCAGCGTAGAGATAGATTGATAATGGTATCGACAAATGAGCTGTTTTTGTGTCATTATAGGACATAGTCACACCAGCAACCAAAAGCCCGTGTTAAGTTACATATTGAATCTCATATAATTAAACGTAATCTCCCCAAGAGCAAGAACCTAAAGAAATAAAATAGCATTCTGTAGTATTTGGTCAAGTTGAAACTATGTTGATACAACAATAAGAACACATATTGCAACCTAAATGACTTTCAAATCGGAATCACTGAGTTATTTCCGATTATTGAATGTTTTCCATGTTTTTATTTGTAGAATCATACAGACTATGCTGACTACTACTGCTGTCTGTTTCTATATATTGTAAGTACTCATCCACTAGTCATATCTGTAAAGATAAGAGCAAACAGTGTAACAGTGTGTGGTGTCTTAATCTAGGAATGGGTTTCTATTGAGACCTGAATTCATCAACCCAACCAATTGATACATAAGCTGCAATGCTAATGTGATTCTTCACAATTTATTTTATATCTATGCCGGAGTTTCGGACAAATTCTCTGTTGCAGTTAAGAGCTTTTTTGGAATTGCCCTTTATTAAAGAAAGTGTGCATAACATTGTTACTGGTTAGAAAGCCTCAATTATGATTGTTACTTTAACAGTATCTAGCAGCAGCTAAAATACATTAAGATAGTCCGCTCCTGCTTTATCCTTTACATTATATCCAAAAAAGTCTCAAATTTGACACCCTAATGTTCCATTGATAGAAGTGCATGATTTGTTGATATAATATATAAAACGAGTGACAAATACTCCACCGGAATCTGGTAATTTGCCGATTCCCTGCAGGTCACATGACTTGTTGTGTCACATGATAGTAGTTTCATAAAACATAATGCTAGTTGCTGCTCGATACTGACTGTTTTATTAATTTGGAGTTATCTTTTCATGTAAGTCGCACCTCAAGACTAATGATAGTGGTATAGTAAGCATAAACAATAATTAATGGTTAATGAAAAGAATTTTGCGCTAATCTACAATTCCATGTGTGCCTCGTATCTCTAGATATTTTCACAATTTCTGATGTGTATATTTGTCTCTGTTTACAGTTGGTTATGTTGTCTGCTAGCCCAGATGAACCCACTTTTTGGACCAGAACTTAATAAAGAAGTGATGTACATTGTACAGAGGCAGTGGGGTAACCACGCACCTGCTGGTAGTGGTCACTGATGATTTCTCTCCATCTTATTTAATCATCTAACATTAAGAGTACGGCAGCTCAGTATGCCTCACAAATGGATCTTATTTGAAAAAGCTGCAATTACCTGTGAATGGTGCTGACTTATTATAAACCTGATAAAGCACATATCAAGTGTCGGAACATTGAGATTGAGGCAGCGTTTGATTTAAGATCTTAGCAATACATCATTATTTATTCGCAATATAACTCTCCAGTAATGCAGACTGAGATATAGTATATATTGTGCCAAACAGAACTATTACGTCGTAGATTGTGCTCCTTCCAAATGGTCAACGACAGAGATATTTTACAAGTATATTATCTTTTATCATAATTCACTAAAATACACTGACTTCATGTCTGTAATAATATCAAATTATGGTATGAATGAGATTGACTTCTACCTAGTGGGTGATACAGTGAGAGTTCCAAATATTCTGCATCGAGAACATCTATTGGAGTGCATAAAAAATAGCTATATTGTATACCGTATAAATATCAAACTTGTTTACTGACAGATGTAATGACAGAATGGTTGTATTCAGAAAGTCAATCGACTTATTGAATTCATTTTTAAAAGGCCAAGTATAGTTTGTTAACTTGCAGTTATCTTGAATGGTACTAGAGTCATTTTAGCATACATAGGTTAGTCTGTGGGGTTCGCTGATAGATCATGACCCAATCTTTTTACGGAAATATACAACTCATCTATCGAGGAGGTACCCTGTCTTAAATCAATGTATGAACAACTCCCAAGATCATACAAAGCGCAGACTTAACTTTACTTTGCTGCTGGTACTCTCGCTGAAAGGTTCTTTGTAAGTAATCTCATATCCACCCCTATAAGTGGAAATTAGAAATATTGGTTTAGGTTGTTTTTCCAAAAAGACCATAACTGTGGGGGCTTTTATTCTGTTTAAATACTACAGAGTAAATACAAATTGTTTCCTGTGGCCAACATGGTGGTCAGTATGAGTATACATGATTAGTGTCACTGTCGGTTTTTGTTGCTCATAGTGTACCTATTTTTTTTCTGTGCATACCAGACATACCACAAAACCACAACATGCTGATGTAGATTCACATATCAATTAATATTAGTCATGGTCATAATGTTCATAATGATCAGCGATGACAACATGAGGGAATCAAATTTGCTCAGCTAATTTTCATATTTCTTATTTTCATACAGATGTTTTAGAAGTGTTTGTGGTCAATTTTTCACACTTATGTTTAGAAATGTGTAATGAATTAATCTTTTTATGCGCATTCATCCATACATGCCCAAGAATAATGATTTTACCGCTAAAAGCTCACATTAGCATACTTAAAACCCAGCTTATCACAGGGAAAGTAGGGAGGATTTTCTTTTCTATTCACACATTGATAACAGCAAAAGTGACATAGTCGGAGCTGTATTGTCACTTTAAAGCGAAGAGTGAATTATATAAACACTCTCATCTTCTCGCAAAGTAAATATTATAGTATCCTCAGGATTTTTGTTGTTATCACAATCTGCGCAGTTGACAAGTCATCACGATCGAGATTTGAAGGTGATACTAAAGTAGTCTTCGATTTTATCATAACATCATATGAGCAGGAAAGCCTAGAGTTTACAGTCGCTGCCAGCCTGCTACTATCCAGCTGTTGTGGTGTAAACACAGATCAACATTAAATGAAAAACTGAAGATTGGGCAATATACAAATCTTGTATTATGTCTTAGCATTCGGTGACTTTTACGATTTACACATTTACACAAATGGATTTTACTTTCAGAATTATCATCTTGGCGATCGTTCTCTGCACCACAGGTAGGAATAATCATACTAAGTATTCCTTACAATGGTTGTAGATTTCAATATTCATATAGTTTTACATAGATTTCATCATTTATTTGGTTACACTGTCTAGTAATTTATCTCATTTCTTTTACTGCATTTATCTCCCAAACCTGAACAAAACAGGTAACTTTGTACTTCAGAAGGCTATCTCATTCATATTTCTACTTTTCATTCCACGACAAGCTGACCTGTACACTTTTTTTTACTTTGTAAATCAGACCATCCTACTGTGAGTTTGTGTCAATGAGAATAATTATGATCTACTTATCTACCCAGAAGTATGACCTTATCTTGTTTAGACTCAATCTAATATCCATCAACACCCTGTACCACATCCCTCTCACTATCAGTGTCTGCCAGGAAATGTGAACTTATCTAGAAACCTACAGCAGTGTGTTAATTTGTCATGATTGCTATGCTGCCTACGTTGTATCTACTTTGTTTGGTTGTAGAGGCCGAGTTTTGTTATCGTAAAATACACGGTGACGATGACACACTGCCTGGTGGTTCCGTGTGCCGAGGTCTAATCGAGAAAACCTCCTTCCCATCATCTAGAGCCTGCTGTAACAGCGATGATGGACTGGCATATTCAACTTCATTGGTGAGTTATAACAAAAGAGTAACGACTTGTTGGTTATACTTTGTTATATCATAATTTCTCGCTCTTGTTATGGCAAACGAAATTGTCTTTTTTACTTGTTTTCATTGTGATTCATTACATGGCCCTTCTCTTCTGTTCTTGTTTAATATTCATTAGAACATGGCTTTATGTAACCAAAACTAGTACTGTTTGTACGGCCCTTCATTAGGATTCAGTCAAATACTGCTAAACTTCATTATTCGCCCAAGTATCCAATCCTAATATTTTCAGTAAACATCTAAATTGTTTATAGAAGAACGTATTGAATTGAATTATCTCTGAAGCATTCTGTATCAGAGATAATTTCCTGTATAAAAATTAGGTGGATTAGAGTGCAGTGCTAAGAATAGAGAAACTGGTCAATGACAGACAAGATATTGATTTGACAAAGGTTGATTATTGTGTTATAATGATCTGCCTCGGGCTACATCCGTCATAGAAAAAATCAAGCCATCTCCACAAGATTGGGGTTTGGGTATGCCGGCAAAGTGTATGTCTATGTGGCTATCTTAAAAAATTAAGTTCATTTAGCCTTTGCTGTGTATATGTGATAGGGAATGACTGTAATCCATAACAACATGATCTTTATTTAGCGTACGGTGATCATCTGAGAAGACAGAACTTAAAATTTCAATTTCAGCAGCAATGGTTGATGAAAATCTGTATATATAGGGTACCAATCTTTTTTTCAAATAATCAATTTAATCGGTCCTCGACTCCTCGCGCATGAAAATCTAAGGGAAGTCATAAGCTAGGGGCATCACATAAATGTGCAAAAGTAATGAAATTAAGACATAGCAGAAAAATATGGCAATCCAGTTTTCTGGCTCTCAATTTCAGATAACTCTCGGTAAGAGGGGTAAGAAGTATAGATGCATACCTTGTACTACACAAGAAGGGATAATCCCAAACCTGCTTCCCAGTGGATCAGGCTGGTCTGAGTGGGGAGAATACACTCCCTGCTCTGTCTCCTGTGGACCTGGGTCTAAATCACGACAGAGATACTGTCAGGAATCAGATCCCACACAGTGTGAGGGAGAAGATAAAGAAGTGAAGATCTGCGTGGATAGACCACGATGTCCAGGTAAGGAGAAATACAGTACTTGCTAGAATATGTAGCATATCTATGAATGTATTCTGCCTGTGCTGTGAATAAACTGATCGTCTTTCTTGCATACTTTTTTTCCTGCAGATTGCTTTGCTAAACCTGTTGATTTTTTTCAGAAGGAAATAATGAGAGATCATCAGAAAAAAACATTTCCACAAAAAATTGCACTGTTACTGTTATTTGTATATAAGTAAGATGATCTCTACTTGGTTATTCATTTAGTAAGTTTCACTGAGAAATGGTGCGCTGTCTTCTGGTAGTATTGTTGATCTCTGCATTTCTTGAATGTTTAGTGAATGGAAACTGGGGTCCTTGGCAGAGCTGGACAGATTGTACTCAGTCCTGTGGTGGGGGGATGAGGAACAGGACTAGACTGTGTAACAACCCCAGACCTCAGTACGGTGGACTAGACTGCGAAGAGGAGGCAACTGAGACAGGGATCTGTAATGTCTACGGCTGTCCAGGTAAGAGTTCATGTGGAGATGTATTATACAACCTAAAACCTGATATTTGATTTGACTAAAATTTCATATATCTTTCTAAAATAAATCAAAGTAATATTCAGAATAGGGTTCAATGCGCATGTATTATCAGGTACTGACTCATGCAAATCTTATATCTCCAACGCGCAACGTAATATCTGAACTAGGTGGACATTTTATGTTTCATCAGTGATTCTCGACTCCCATTTACAATCACAATCCATGGCAAACTCTGAAATTGCCAAATTACAATTAGGCAGAACACGTAACTTTCAGATAAATAAACTATAACTGGCTGGTTTCCTTAACTAACTCTAACTGGCTGGTTTCCTTATCTCTAACAGTTGATGGAGGCTGGTCTGAATGGACTGGTGGAGAGGGTTTCTGCAGTGTAACATGTGGTAAAGGTCTAATCACCAGACTAAGAGAATGTAACACCCCGGTGCCTAAACATGGAGGAAAGTACTGTGCAGGCAAAGACTCAAGAACTGAGTCATGTCAGGTGGATGTCAAGTGTCCAAGTAGGTTTCATTTTGTTTGTTATAATTCTATGAAATTTCTAGCTGATATAGTTGTACTAGGATTTGATTGGTAGGTGCCAATAACTCCCCATCATTTATGGCAAGATGTGGATTACATGGCCAGTTGCTGTTTAATAAGGTTGTCCTATATTCAAATCCCTATATTTTAGGTCTTTTTACTGATAAAATTGACCCCCCAATGTACAACAGCTGTGATATATCTTTCAGTTCATGGAGCTTGGAGTTTGTGGTCTCGTTACGCAAAGTGCTCGGGAACATGCAGTCAGGGTACAAGGTACAGAACCAGAAAATGTGTCGCTCCTAGACCGAAGTTTGGAGGAGAAGATTGTGTAGGGATAGCAGAGGAGATACAAGAATGCTATCATCATTATCCGTGTCCAAGTAAGCGAGATATGTAATGATGTGCTCCGAGTCGGAGTTAAAATCATTAAAAAATATAGCAATAGCTAGAAAAATTGCATAAGATATAATTTTGAGATTCAACTGTAAAATTGCTGACGTGAAATTAGTACTTTACCTTATAATAAGTATCTCTTGTATTGTAGTTGATGGTAATTGGTCACAGTGGAACAGATGGGGTCAGTGTTTAGGTAAGCCGTGCTCGACAGAAGAAGGTATACAAACAAGAACTCGCACATGTACTGATCCACAGCCGCAGTTCTTAGGCAAGAAGTGTAACGGCACGACAATCGATTCTAGGCGGTGTGTCAATAATGAAAACTGTCCAGGTAAAACAATCATGCATTGTGTTTTATTGTTGGTAATACCATAACTTCATAGTATGAGTGAAGATATTTTAGCCCATAAAAACACTTGAGAAACACAAGTTGAAGCGAGTTTGTGAGAGAGCTGTCTGCTTTTCCATCAAAGGTTGGTCTGTTTCTGGTTTTGATGCTGATAAACTGCCCTCTCCAAACTGTGATGCTGTTTGTCCCCAAGATTTTGATGTTAAAATTATTATGAGATGCTAGGTAGACAGGTAGACAATAACTCTTGTTTTCAGAAAAACTTAACACCTAATCTGCCCCAGCAATCAAGACACACCACAATTTGACAGCCTGTGTACAAATTCATGACCACTAGTAGAATTGCTAAACACAATTTAAAAAAAGCAAACATTGTTAGTTTATTTGTGTCGAACAAAAGGCTATATAGAATTTCAAGAAACATATGTAGAAAACATAATCATCTCTCAAGTGTCTGCTATGTTATGTTTGTTTCACAGTACATGGTGATTGGTGTGGTTGGACAGAGTACAGCGAGTGCAGACCTTCAGACAAGAAAGCGTTCAGGATTAAAACAAGAGATTGCCTCTGTCCTCGTCCAGAAAATGGAGGACGACTCTGCATTGGTGAGTTATGAAATCATTTGCGAAAGCAAGAGATGACTCACTTGTGTAGCAACTAGTAATGTGAAATTCATCGGCAAATGGAGTAAGCTGTCTGACGATTTTACAAACTTATACGGTTGTTTTTGTATTGGCTTTGCATAGGTATATGATGCGAGATTCTTTTTTTTTATATATAATTTCATTACACTCTAATATATTATCATGACAGCTGATATTCTGTTCCCTACAGGTGATGACTTTAGGTTAGAAGCATGTGCTGATAATACAGGGGAGATAATAACTGATGATATTGATGATGGTTCAGGGTCAGCACCAGATGATGAGGATTTTATATAAGACAATAACCAATCAGTTCACTGCTGTGAGGAGGATATGATAGATACAAAAAGCATTCAATTACAATGAACAAAGCTGTCCTACATACCAGTTGTGTTGTGATTACTTTGACTATTTTTGTATTGTAGTATTATTTGTTCTAACATATGCACACATTCCTTGAGCGGACTTATAATTTTGGATATCCGCTGTGGAGCCGATTCTTTGCCAGGCATTCCGTTGGTGATTGTTTGTCAAAGTTTTTTTCATTGTGCAAAGTTTGAGTTACTTTCTTTTTATTCTAACAAAATGAATCAACAAGAATAGCTGTCGTTTTGTGATTATTATAAAATATATATTCTTAGGTAATTCATGTAGTTAGCTGAATACCTAAAGAATCTTCTATGTACAAATAACAGAAAATTTAAAGCATGACCTTAAAATGAGTATTAAATATAGAAAATCAACATAAGTGAGGTTTTTTGTTGGGAATGATCTGCAATACATGGGCGAGCAACTCAAATCTATTGTAAACGGACCGGATGATGTTTGAGTGTGTAGTGAGGTGAGGTGAGGCAGTTACTCTCATGAAATTGGAATGAGCAAAACAAGAAAAGAGATTAACCAAAGATCTGATACTTTATAAATAAGATTGTCGAGAACAGAAGCAACGTTCAAGATTCCTTTTTACATTTTGGGAACTTCATATTGAGATTCCTTACCCCACAAAGTAGCATGAGGGCATTCCAGATCCTTGAGTTTACAAAGAGATTCATGATTCCAAAAAAAGTAAAGTTGCGACGATATCTTGGACTGAAGTATTTGGTGAGGTTCGATTTGGTTAGAAATAATATGATGATACCTTGGTCACCGCAGCACCTGGTTTAGGTGGAGGTAGAGTCTCTGTAGACTTCAGGTTTGAGATAGATGAGGAAAGTGCAGCCTTTTTAGGCGGAGGTAGATTCTGTAATGACTCGGGGGCTGATACTGGTGAGATACGAGCGCCTTGTTTTGGTGGAGGTAGGTTCTCGGTGGACTCAGGGGTTGATGTTGGTGAGGGACGAGGGAAGGTATCATTAGAATCTTCTCTATCATTCATCTTCTCCTGAATCTGTTTCTCCCTGAGAACATAGATTAAGATATTAGTCCATCGTTATAATAATAAAAACAATCCTTGTTAATGAGAGTTGTCTCCAACCGAACAAAAAGAAGATAACTAAAACACAAGTGAAAATAGCTGCAAAATATATAAAATTATTATTGATAAACTTGCATGTTAACCAGTCATCCATTTACTTACATATCTGTTTGTAAATAAGAAATGTGGATATGATAAAAAGTTCAATTGGTGAAGCCACCATTATAATTCCTTTTTAAACAAGCAAGCGGTCAGTTATGGGGAAATAAGAATTCAATAATACTCAGTTGATTCAGATTCTCAGCCCTTATGGTCCCTCAGTATGGCAGCTTTCACCTTACATGACAGAATGAGTACCACTCAATGATTAATAGTAGAAGAAGATAGCAACAGTAGTGATGGAAGGTTTTGGGATAATGTTATGATTGGAATTTAATATCAAACAGTCACTAGGTATGTCCATAAACTGAGAGTTTCAAGCTGACATAACACCATATACTATTGACGCCCTGGTTCATATCTAAACACCTAACCCTACATGCTTGTACAATATTCTGTAGTATTTTACTCACTCTCTCATCTTTTCTCTATACACAGCCGCCTCATCTCTGGCTCTCCTTCTGTATTTCTCGAATGATTTCCTGCGTAGAACAGGCAGACCCTGAAACCTGTGCTCGGCTGTCGGAGGTAGTGAGTCTCGTCTCTTAGTCGATTTATAACATGACTTACTCTGGTTATGTATTAATGACTTACAGCCTTCCTCGGTTTTTAGACTGTAAGTATAAGGGCATGTGCTCACTACATCCACGATACTATAATATAATATTACATGCTCATAGTATAATATTTTATGAATTATAAGTTAAACATGAACAACGTATTCATCTTGCTATTATTATCACTCAGCTCAATCACTTTCTACATTGGGAAAATGCCGGTGTATTCTCCATTCCATAGAGAAGTATGTTATGTACACATACCTGGCTCTCTGATAGCTCATAGCTTTCTCTAGTAAGAGCTTACAATCATATCTGTCATATGTCTGGTTCTAAAGAAGAAGAAAAGAATAAATATATATAAACTGAAAAAGGGATTGCACATTAAAAATCTTGTGATGAAAGTTGACGGGTAAAATTGGTGTTAGTCTGCCCTTGAAATGATGACTTACTGAGAAGATCTGTTCTAAAGAATTTGATCATATTGGGGTTGTCCATAAACATATAAATACTATTTATATGTTAATGGGGTAGTCATATGATATGTTGGAGCCCATATTTGGCTTATTGTTCAGTTCAATGATTTTCACATGTATGTAATTTGTGATACACCTTATTTAGAAAGTGATTTAGTGAGGGTTTATTCGTCTTATCCACCAATGTAAGTATGATGTAACTCACATTTTTTAGCGAACTGAGTAGCTTATTCTCTTCCCTAGTTATATTTTCTGTTTTCTTCTTCCTCACGTCTTTAGTTTCTCTGGCGGAGTTGTCCGTACACGACATGTCCACCAGGCCATATGTTGTGTTTATTTGTCCCTGTGGTGGTGTCTCCTTGGGATTATGAGACTTAACACGGCTGAGCTCAGAATCATGGACTTCACTGAGAACAACAAAATCATCAACATTCAGCTCCTCAAAGCTGAGACTATAGTCAGGATGATTCCTAACAGCGTGAGGAGATGGGGTGGGTGAGTAAGGAGTATCACCATCATCACTAACAAGGCGGGTTACAGTGGCGGGTTTAGATATCACCTTTTTCTCGGAGGTATCGAGGGTCTTGTTAACGACACCGACAGCCCTCTGTTGAGCCATATGAGCTCCAACTTGCGAGCTGAGTGAGTTCATCTCTTTGACAGCGATATTTAGTGTACATTGTGCCATGCTTACAGTACGAGGTACGGCTTGTTTAGCTTTGCTACTCTTTCTTCCTCCGACATGCGAGGGCAGAGCATTGTTAGAGGCTTGATTGAGATCAGCACTAGATTTTAATGTTCGTAAGGCAGCGACTCGAAGATCGGTATTTTGGCCTACCTCATCAACACAGCCTTCCTCATATAATCTCTGAGCTGCCGGAGGCGTCACCTTCGGCTTAGTTATAGCCCTTTTAGATTTCAACGGGTTGACAGTAAATGGTTTGACAGTTATTGGCTGATTAATGCTGACTGAGTTGAAAGTTTTATCTGACTTGGTGATGTCAATCTTCGGACGATTAGATATCGCAGCATATATCTTGGTTTCTATGCTGTCTGCATCGGATGAGTTCTGCTTTGCCCCAGTTCCTTTTCCCTTCTCACCGTCACCAACAGGAAGCCTGTTTGCACCAGTCACAAGTTTCCGTTTTTCAGATATCGTCTTAAACGTTTTGGGCTTCACAGATTTAGATCCGAGAGGTGCAGTCTGTTTAGATTGCCCTTTCTTCTCCACAGAGATCTGACTGTGCTTCTTGTCTTGTTTTAGTTTAGAGAGAGCCTTATCCCAGGAGCTCTCAATGACTGTTGACTGTTGAGCAGTAGAAGGTCTATTTACCCTGTAATCTCTGCTTCTCTTACGTGGAGGAGAGACAGCCGGGGAGGCGGAGCTACTAGACGATCTATTTTTAGATCTACCTCTAAGTGATGTTGATGAGTAGAACCGGATCGGTGACCTGTGCCTACTTAGTGATCGGCTCCGACTCCTGCGATACCTCAGGCTGCTTCTGTCAGAGTGATGTCTGCTCCGACGACGTACAGGAGAACGAGAGTCACGCCTCAGATCAGTAATCCTTGTCCTGTCGCAGTGAGAGAAGCGACTGCTCACCCGGCAGCGTCCTCTATCAGGTGACCAGCTGCCACTGCGAGATCGACTCCATGATCTGCTTCGCGATCTACTGCGTGATCTGCTTCGTGATGTACTTCGTGATCTACGCCTCTTCTTCTTAGCTGGAGATACCAGACTATCTGATAATTCACCCTCTGTGGTTGTCTCCAGGGTAATGAGAGGAGGCTTTTCAGCGGAGACATCAGAGGTCTTCTGTATACCGAGTCTGCGGAATATAGAAGTAGAGTACAGTGTGCCGAATATCTCAGAGGTGAGCTTGGAGTCGAGGTGACTGACACTACCCCCCGTCTGAGTTAGCTTGGAGTCGAGGTGACTGACACTACCCCCTGTCTGAGTTTCCTGAGCTGTGCTCTGCTCTGACGTGATCTTAGTTGTAGTCCTCCTAGTTTCAGCAGCATTCTTCAGAGAAACCTTCTTGGAATCTAAGGTTCTCTTACTGTCAATTTCGCCACCCTTACATTTTTGGTGAACAAACTTGATGAACGTTAACAGTTTATTTTCTTCTTCGATGGCCTTAGATTTTCCATCAATCTTGAACTGTGCTAGCTCCACTAAAATATAACAATAATTATAGTAAACAGAAAAATTGTTGACAACAACGCCAAACCGAAATGCGTTACAACGCAAGCAAAAACTGTAGTTATTTCGTTCAAAAATAACTTAATCTAATTAATAAAATGAGGATCTGACTATTTTGAAATTGATGAGGAAAATATCTCTTTTTTTTGGGAAAAATAGCAGTTGCTGTAACTAGAGGATGGCAATTTCAAGTATAGCGATATGTAAAGAAGTTGTTTCATGTCTTTCTAAGTTAGTAGTGGTAATGGTAAATTATCATCATCATCTTCATTATTTAATAAATTGTATGTGCAAGTGTTAATAGACTATGTTTGAGAGAAATCTTTGCAGTTTAGCCTCCTATAGCTTATTATAGCAAACACCAAAAGGTAAATGGTTCGAATTCTTTAACTGTTCCAAATTTATACAATTGTGGTACATACTTTTTTAAAGAACAACCTTCCCACTGTATGGAGTGATCATATAAAACCAATCTCAGTAGGTCATTGATATGTCAAATTGAATTTGTTTTCCAGTAAGGATTTTGATCACAAATTTTCAACACTTCTATTGTATATTTTCTAATTCTGATTTTTGGCCCACTTGAAGTATTTTCTTACTTGTCAGCAAGACAACTAGACAATGTAGTCAACAATAGCAAATAAGCATATGGAAAATAGATTGACCATTTATAATTAGGACCAATATTAAGTTTTTCCCTGCAACATAAAGTCTCCTGTTTTCCAATCGAAAATAGTCCAGTTATCCGTTTATTGGTACATTGTTACAAAGATCACTGTGAATGTGTGCGCTCAAATTTTTTTTCACATTAACTCATATCAGTGTGAACACTGTGAAAATAGTGTGCATGCCTAACGCACTGCACTACGCTTCATATAAGGTTATTGACTGAACAGATTAGCCAGATGATAATAATTTACACGCTGGTAATTGGGTATTTGACATTCCGCAAACAAAGCCTAATTTAATATCAGGTCACCTCTCACCCAATAATCAGCGAGCCCGCGTGTTTAGTCATGCACAGGATATGATGTATATGTTGACAAATGAATAGATAAGTGCATACTTTGAGATATTACCTAACATACTGTAAGACCTAAAGAGATGAAGATTCATTGAAGTGAGTAATAATGATGAATCACTCAGGTTTTAACATGGAGTTATGCCTACTTGTTATATCATATTAGGCACTCGTTTATAGTGTGATGTGCTAGAGGTGGGTCTCAGACATGGAAATTTTCAGTTATCGCTTCTCGGCCTATTGGCTAAGATCAAAGTGTAGTATCTGTTCTAATCAGTTTAATATCTGATTCGTGGCACATTGTGTCACTATGATATTAATCTGATTTTTGTAACTAGGCGGCGCGCAGAGGCTTGCTTCGGCGCTGCCACGAGTTGTCCTGGTATTGCAGTACCTCCAGGCACGGCTCAACCCTCCACACCCGGAGGAAAAAATCCAAAAATAAAATAAGACCCCTTAAAAAGTGAAACCTACACTGTATTACTGGAAAGTTCAAAAGTGTGCGGATGGCGATTTATCTTGGTATAATAATCATGGTTCTGTGATTTTGTAAATCAAACCAACAACCTGACTCAAAGCTATGTTCATCTTGGATGTCAGCGAGTCAGTCCAAACATGGTTAAACCAGCGACAATAACTAATATCCATGTCCATAGTCTCTGATTTAACCTCATATCTTACACTCACACTTGATAAGTCTCTGTAGTCTGCGTACATTCTCCCGTCCTCCGAGCTGATTGACTAGTTTAGCAGTTATCTGACATGTGAAGTGATGTACTGATACTTTACTCACAGCAGATTTATAGTGTAGAGTTACTCTAACTATCTCATTATCTATATCATCACATCCAATTCCAGCAGAACTACCACCCAAATATCTACATAATATACACAGTAAGGTAATATATACAAGGTAACAATGAGCTAACAGATAATAAGCAATGTACCAAGCAACTAGATTAACTAAGTACAGTGATCTTATAAATCTGCTCAGGTTAGAGAAAAATTCAATAATATGTTATGCTATTTCTTGGTCATACTGGGTAAAATATTTACTGTAATTCACAGTTATCACAGTTATCACATACGCTGCTGGAACACCATGTAGCAAATACATAAAAAAAAATCTATGACGTGTAATGCCAAATATCATGTTTTAAAATTGGAAATAATTATATTTATAAAATATGTCTAGTTTAAGATGAAATTCCTTGCTGCAATATCGTGCAAAAAAATGTCCCTGTTTTATGAATTGACTTTATAATAAAATAATGGAAGCCTGAGTAAGAGCCAAACCAATGAGTATCAGCTAATCTTTGGTCAAACCGTCATAATCAATTTCATACCAACTTTTCTTAAAACATGTGTTTTCATATTTCTAAGGGTTATGTATCCAAATAGGATTAAGGACTAACCTGTTTAGTTTGTGAGTAGTATATACACACATACACTGATCATCACATGGACAGGTATCCCAGAAGCAGTGCTCATCTTTATCTCTTATCTCAGTATTAGATAGCTGGGACAGAAGTATAAATTTAGCTGTTGTGTCGGGTCTCACTTCCCTACTATTACCTGATAACACCACAGCTCTGCTGCTCACTATAACATAGAACGGACCTAGCACTGGTGAAAAATATATAGTTTTAGGTGAAATAATATTTTTCTTTGATATTTCGTTGCATGGGAAGTGTGCACACCTAATATGGTACGCTCACAGAGATAAAACATACTAATATTTAGTTAAGGTAATGTCAAAGACCGATCCGAATATCAACATATCATATATCGTTGGAAAGCTGCCGAGCTACGGAAAATGAATACATGAACAAAAACTTGATTTGATGACGTTGTGTCATTAAAGGGAGGAAATGAGGCAGAAAACGCTGTTTTTGTCAAAGCAGATGGGGGAGTCAAATTAATTGCAAGAAATTTCAAAACAGGTGGAATGTATACTTAGAGATTGAGTTCATAGTAAAATTTGATTTTCTTTGATATATGACTAGTCTTAACTGACTTTTTACATCACGCCATACAACGCATTTTTTTTGGTGAAGCCGTGAAAATATGTGAAATTTCAATCATTAATTAAGAACAGATCATAGGCTCGAAACAAAATTAATTATGATTTTCCCTTAGAGTACACTTCAAATGTCATACATATTGACTTTCAACAAATAAGCTTGCATATTGCTAAAACAGTAGACTGTCGAATACACCTGATATTTTTCGCAACTTTTACATAACATCAAATGTGCTGTCCAAATGACCATTATTGTGGCCAAACAAAGTTTTTTTGAAAGCTCTCACATACGAAGCCGCTTTTATTACCTATGGTGCAAGCAAGAAATGCCAACAGATTTTTTCATTGCATCTTCGTTTTTCCTGAATTTAACGCAAAAGAATGGCCAAAAACACCTCAAATGTCCCAAAAAATAGCTGTTTTTTGGCATTCTTTTGCATTAAGTTCAAGAAAAATGAAGATTGCAGGGAAAAAATCTGTTGGCATTTCCTGTGTGCACCATGGCTAATGAAAGCAGCTTCGTATGTGAGAGCTTTCAAAAAAACTTTGTTTGGCCACAATAATGGTCATTTGGACAGCACATTTGATGTTATGCAAAAGTTGCAAAAAATATTAGCTGTATTCGAGAGTCTACTGTTTTCGCAATATGCAGGCTAATTTGTTGAAAGTTAATAGGTATGCCATTTGAAGTGTACTCTAAGGGAAAATCATAATTAATTTTCTTTCGAGCCTATGATCTGTTCTGAATTAATGATTGAAATTTCACATATTTTCACGGCTTCACAAAAATAAATGCATTGTATGGCGTGACGTAAAAAGTCAGTTTAGACTAGTCATATATCAAAGAAAATCAAATTTTACAATGAACGCAATCTCTAAGTATGCATTCCACCTGGATTGAAATTTCTTGCATTTAATTTGACTCCTCCATCTGCTTTGACAAAAACAGCGTTTTCTGCCTCATTTCCTCCCTAAAATGACATAACGTCATTGAATCAAGTTTTTGTTCAGGTATTCATTTTCAGTAGCTCGGCAGCTTTCCAACGATATATGATATGTTGATATTCGGATCGGTCTTTGACATTACCTTAAGTGTAAAGTATAAAGTGTATAGTACCCAAACCCATATAATAGCTCTATGAGTGTGATAGAAGTGTTTAAAGGCGGAGATGGTGCTGATGATGTTTCTACAGTGAACGATGATATAGATGTACAGGACACTGAACAAAACTTCAGTTATGCTGATGATAACATCATGCAGTGAGCATGGAAAGATCTTCACAGACAGTTTAAAGATAAGCGTTAGAAGTATGGAAGTTGTAGTTACCTGTATCCTCGTCCTGACTGCTGTAATCCACAGCTGAAGCGCTTGTCTTATCTAACAGTTCACCTTCTTCTATCTCCTGCTCATAGACAGGTGTGCTCTTATCTTCATCAGTACGCGCCCATCTGAGTGAGAGACCACCCTCTATGATACAGGCTGGCTCCTCTGAGCTAGAGCTCACCTTTTAACAGCATGATAGGACATTTTGAGTAACGTTATGGTCAACAGTCAATTCTCAAATTACATTATGAGTTAAGTAACGCCAGGCATAGTGTGAGCACAACGTAAGCATTGTAGAATCCTTGCGAATCCTTGCGCATCGCTAATAACAATTATGTTTTTGTCGTCACCACCAACAGACTATGTTGATGATTGCTGTATTTGACCTAATCATATTATAATATATATTATATATATATAATATAATGTATGTCACCGGTTAGCATAATTTGTTATTACGTCAATGAGAAAAGACCAATGAATAAGGAATTACGCCCTCGTTTTCTAAGGAATGACAACTTTTACATAGACTAAAGCATTGCTTACCTCATCTTCTTGCTGACTTCTGAAGCCAGGTAGCTGATCTGATACCTGATCATAGAGCTTTCTCAGCTTACTCAGGAGATCCTTAGCTTGTAAGGCATCAGTATCTCTAACAGGACTCTCAGATTCGACGAGTTCCTCTATGTTAGAGACAAGATTCTCTGGTTTCTCAAACACAGATACCATATCACTGTTGAACACAGGGTCACATAAATCCAGTGCATCATCTGATTGTGTGAGAGCTTTCTCTAAATTCTCAATATCACATGCCTCATTCTCTAATTTGATAGAAATGTCTTGATTGAGAACATCTTGCCTTATTTCTTGCAGTGGAGCTTCAGTATCATCTGCTTCTGAGGCGGAGAGAGAGAAAGAGATGGAACAAGCATGGATATGTGGACAACAAAACAAAAAAATACTGAAATTGCAAGCACTATTGTCATAGACTTAAAATAACATTATGACATGACAAGTCGTGTGACCTGCAGCGAGTCATCAAACAAAAAACCCAAAAAAAAATTGTGGGGGAGCATTTTAATCCGGCTATATCTGAGAATGTTATGTTCATCCATCTTTGAAGCTGTAATATGTGACATCGTTGGAGTTTTGGATGAGGTGAACCAAGTTGCATTGAAACTGTAGGCATGGTGGTTCTACGTTAGGTTTACAGTGACAATAATCGCAGTAGTAGACTTACTATTGTGAGGAAGAGAAGTATGAGTTTTCTGACAATCCAGAGGTGTGCTGCAGAGACTAGCCTGTATGACATCAGTATTATAAACTCCTCTCCACTGGGACTTATCTGGGGTTAGGGAGGCGAGAGGAGCTGTAGTGGTTAGTGAGGCAGGATGTTCTGTAGTATATAGGGAGGCAGCGGGTTCTGTAGTAGGTTTAGCTCCAGCTCGCTCGCTGCTCAGGATTTCACTCACAGGTAAACTATTATGGGCTGCTGACTTACTGTCAGAGCCTGATGACTTACTGTCAGAGCCTGATGACTTACTGTCAGAGCCTGATGACTTACCGTCAGAGCCTGATGACTTACTGTCAGAGCCTGATGACTTACTGTCAGCGGGTGTGGATGACAGATCAGACAAAACTTCTGAATTCTGCTCGCTCAATGCTTCGATAATTGTATCACGGCTTTGCACGCTTTGATTCGACATCTTATTAGCATCCTCCAGTAAATCATCCATTCTGCTCATGAGATCATTAGTATCAGAGATTATAGAATGATTATCATCTTCATTCATTGATAATAACTCCGTCTCAGAATCAACTTGTTTAGCCTGTGATGCTGCCGCAAAATCACCCAGGCTTGTCAGGTGTGGGATAGCACTAGTATTCCTCAGACTATTCTGGTGTGGGGTATTGGTAGCTCTTGTAGAGCCTGTTGTATCACTTGACAGGATATTACCAAGCTTATCTGCGAGGTATCGCTGTGACAGCCAGTTGAACGAGGTTGACGAAGTAGCCCCTAATAATGTAGTACATAAAAGTATGAAACTCATAGAGCTGGGAGGGAGATGGACATTTTAATCAACCTACACAGCTTTCCGTTGTTATTACTTGTATTGCTTATTTCAACTGTTTCCTCCATAGATATTCACTAACACCCTGCAAACATCCATAGTTAAAATTAAAGCAAACAAACAAAATTATCTTTTATACTTCGTTATACGGAGAATAAAAGGGCTGAAAAAATGAATAAATACATACCCACAGACTTGGAAGGCAGTTCATCATCACTGACATCTTCATAATGTGAGGTGGCAGATGATGTGTTAGTAATAGGAGACATAATATCACTGCCTAGGATATCGTCCGCTTTACGTGACGCCATGTTACTAGATGGTAAATCATGTGACAGCTGAGGTAGTCCAGCTGTCGTATTGGCAGGTGCAGTTGGCAGGTTTTGAGTCACTGTAGGTTTTTCTAGTTGTGTATTATCAACTTTATGATACTGGGAACTGAGGCTGAGGTTTCTCTCACCAGCTTTGTATGTTGAGTCTGATATCTGTTTCACAACGATCTCAGTGCGTGATTTTGATGGACACTCCCCTGGTGGTGATGCTTTGATGTGAATCTCATTATACTCTGACAGGGACATTCTTCTCGTTTTATTATCAGTGAGTGATGTACCAGCAGTGTGTGCGTGGGGACCTACAACAGACCAGGGATCCTGTGGAGGAGGAGAGGTTGGGAGAGGAGGAGATGGAGTTGAAGGGGGGCTACCAGATGGAGTGGGTGGTCTCCAAGGAGCGCTTTCATAGGTTATGGTCTCTGAGGCTAAATCTGACTCCGGATACGGAAAAACACTTCCAGGACTAGCTGCTGTTACTCTGCCAGGACTAGCTGCTGTTACTCTGCCAGGACTAGCTGCTGTTACTCTGCCAGGACTAGCTGCTGTTACTCTGCCAGGTGTGGATATGGGACTGCTGCTTCTGCTGCTATGAGATACAGATAATAACTCCGAGGCGTCAGACATGAGCGATGATGTGTCACTCATGTTGTGCTCCGATAATATATCGGACACTTTGTCCAGGTCTAATGTGGCGGTGTACTCAGGTTTCCTATCTCCTCTCATTGTCGGTTTTGTTGAGGACTTGACAGACTTTTTCAGATCTTTAGGACTGAAAAGGTGGACAGAATTCTTATCCAAGTTAAATGAGACTAAACGCTTTCTTCCAGATGCTGGTTCTGGGTCCCGGATAAATTCTGTATTCTCTGATTTCTCATTAGCAAGTTTTGCTGATTTTTCTGTAAATAAAAGCACATAAACCAGTTAGCATGCAAAAAGAGGAAATGTAGACAACATGTACACATAGTAAAACTAGTCAGCATGCACACAGAGGAAATGTAGTCAACATGCACACATAGTAACTCGCAGCTTTAATGTTACAAGAAACCGTGTCTACACCCTAGCTTTAATAAAATGGCCAGGTGGGTTATGCGTAGGGATTGTTCAGTGTCATTGTGGTGTGGTCTTTGGACGCTATACTGTCACGCTGTCAGCTGACTAGCTACTTCAAACGGAATCATCAACCATAACATATAAAAATACAATATTACTTACTTGGTATTTTGAATGATGAGGCGAGCTTGTCTGTGTACTTAAACAGCTTCTCTGAGCTTGTGACTGAATAACAAAGTGAAAGTCAAGCAATTAAGATATGAGGATATTGTGAGAAAAGCTAAAACATTAAGCTAGAGGATCATATCATTTAGGGAATAAAAGCAGAATATGCATGGTAGCCTTATTTAGTTACACCTTCAATCTCCAATAGTTATCATAGTGTTATCTTAGTGGTGAAACAAAAATTCAATTGAGTATGAGCTAGAGAAAGCGAATTAATTTTCTAGAATAGAATTAGTCATCAACTTCTCAAAGTGTTTGGGAAAGCAAAAAACAACCCCATGTTCATATTAAAGCTGTCTAATAGCAAAACTGATGGCGATCATAGAAGATCTCATTGTCAGCGTTGTGCTCAGGTCTATTGTTATTGTAAAGCAAGAACTGATGAAACGTACACGTACAGTGTTGGTTTCAGAGAACTTATACTGGTATTTCAGATGGTACTCGTGCGGGTCTTAGCGATGAGAGTGTGTTATCTCCGACTCCCCTGTGACTAATTAACACTAAAATATCTTTGACTAGAGTACCTTTGACTGATACTCTTTTCATTTCTGGTGTAAGTATAGCAGCCTGGTAACTGCTCTAGGCTTTCCAGGGATAGGCTCACTGCTATACTGACAGCAGATCATCATTATAGTGTTATCTTTAGCAGGGAGATAACATTTTAGACCCTTGGTTTTCAAATCGGTCATCTCATTTGATACGTCTTTTTGTGAGTAAAAAGAGGTTTTTTGTTCATCTGGCCTCCATCGCTTCTAGACCCTGGGTACTTTGAAATTGGTAATGTCATTCAATAATGTCTTTGCACAAGTGAATTAAGTTTTGATCCTTGCCATGATATTGCTTTGATATGAACAGCTCTTGTTTTTTTGTTTTTCTAAACACTCCAAAATAAAAGAGCAGACAACAGGAGTCAGGGGTGGAGGAGTAGGAGGTGGCTCAGTTGGTGAGAGCGCCGTCCTATAACATGCACATGTTGAAGGTCGTGGGTTCGAATCCCAATGGCGCAGATATTCCGGCCTCGCCATTAAGGCACTACAATTTCGTCGCCCATGCTTAGGGATGAGGCGAGTGATAATCTGATTTTAATCAACCTTTTTAATCAACTCTTATTTTTTCACTAATGGAGGCTCAACAAGAGACAACAGAAAATTATCGGATCCAGGTCATATTTGAAGCTGAAGTAAAATTGTAATTACCACTATTTAGGTGTTTTTGTTTGGAATCCTTGTGTTTCTTTTTCTTCGCCTTCAGCTCAGAGTTGTCCGGCTGCTTCTCCATCATACCTCTTATACTTGCAAACATGTCTATCTCCTGAACAGAGCCAGCAGATGAATGTCTCCTGCGCACGTCACAGCTGTCAGACTTCAGAGCACCTGTTGAGGCATGCTTGTTTGTAACATCAGCTGTTTTCTCCGAGCATGCAGGTATACTGCTTGTGGAGTGATGTCGCCGCCTCTTGTTTTTATCCCCCTTGGTACTGGATGTTTTGTCTGTCCTAGTCCCTTCCTCTGTCTCAGATACGCTATTCTGTTTTTCCCTTTTGTGCTTCTTAAACGGACTTGTGGCAGAGTTTTCAGGAGTGGACTTGATTTTTGATGACTTAACAGCTAAAGTATCAGACTTTTTTCCAGTCAGCGCAGAATCTGAGTCTGAGTCACTCTCTGTGATAGCCTTGCTCCTTATCTTACTGGCCAGTCTGCTCGCCTCAATCTCCATCCCCTTTTTCTTCTTCAGAGCTTTTTTCAGTTTTCTTCGCTTTGTTCTTTGCTCCGGTGTCTCTAGCCTTTGCTCCCTCATCAACCTTCTCACAGTCTTCGCTGAGACAGGCTGCAGCCTCACTCTACATATCTTAGACTGAGGACTGACAGGAGGAGGGGGTTTGATCGGACTCTCCACATCTTGTACCCCTTTTTTATCCTGATCCAGCAGTTCGGCGTACTCGACACTTGTATTGTCTAGTATTTTGAGCTTTTTAGATTTCGGTCCCATGAATGGTTTTGTATTTGACACTTCAATATCCACATTTCCTGCACCGCTTTTAAGGTCTGGGTGTTTGGGAGGTTGTTGCTCATCCCTTTTTACTATCAGATTAGTTGGGACTGATAATCTAGGTTTCTTTTTGTCTTCCTTACTTATGCGCTCAGTTGAGACTGAAGATACTGAGGTAGAAATAGTTGATTTTTTTGCCGTTTTCCCCGACGGATGTCTGACCGGACTTTCACTAGTTAGTCCATACATATGTCCGACAGTCTGTAGTTTAGTGTGGTACACACCAGCAGTGGCTGATATTGTAACTCCTTGCATAGAATCAGCATCATCGGTCGGCGAATGTTCAGAGTCACCACAAACCTCTACCTCAACAGCAGGGGCTGGTGTATCTCTATCCGATTCTAACACTGAAGAAGGGTTCTTTATGCTGATGGTCTCTTCCTTCATAGAATCCAGATTACTAGTGGATAGACTGTCACTTTGTGATATTATCTCATTCGGTGAGGTACAAGATGCTTGGTTGTGCTTATGATTGGCTTGTATGAGATCTAGGTTTGGTTTCGAGTCCATACTCAGCGATGAGTTCACAGAAGCATTGACAGGCACTCTTGTGGATTCAGTGACCTCATTAGTGGGACATTTCATCAGCTCTCCATCAGGTGTTCCTGTTCTCATTCTAGCTTTATCCATGATGACTTTGTCAGTTGTGATAATTTCAGCTTCAGGCTCCAGCGTCTCCTCCGTCCGTTGAATGTTTGTTTTACTGACATGACCTGTTGGTGGTTGTTCAGGCTTAGAATGTGTTTCTGATGCTTGAGTGACTTTTGGTAAAGTTTTCTCCTTCACATCGCTACACATGGAACTGACTCGGCGCTTTGCACTGTGATCCGTAGACTTCCTATCACCTCCATTCTTTGACTGAACAGGTAGTTGTATAGTCTCCACTGAAGCTGAAGACTTTTGTTTCTTTTTCGCTTTCTTTTCTACTCTCACGGTTTCACATTTTTTCTCCTTGATAGTGCACTTCTCATCTTTGTTGATTGGTGTTTCTAATAATCCATGATTATCATCAGCAACGCTATCACTTTTATCGACACTTTTCTCAAGATCCAGTTTTGGAGGAGTATAAGTTTTCTCCACTTTTACTGGAGGTATCCATGGCTCAGGTGAAGACAAAACTACGATATCATTCCCTGCTACTGACAGTATACCAGAGCTATTAGATATATACTTTACTCTGGCTTTCCGCGGTCTGGCGATCAACCGCACTATGAAGTTTTTCTTTAGTTCCATATTTGTCTCAGTTTTATGATGCTTCTCAGGCTTGACGGACATGTTTGCATGTTCCTGAGCTGAAGAAGTAGGTACTGTTTCCTTTTCTAATAGTTTAGCTTGCAGTCGTTCTGATAAAACTGGTATTGGATCTAATACCTTTGCTGATATCTTACTATCCGATTCACTCATGTTCACTGGTTTATTTGTTGTCCGTTTGTCAGATCTGTTTTTGTCAGCCTTGCGCTTCACCTTAATCTCCGTAACAGTTCTCTTTGACTCTTTCTCAAGCAGCCTTGCTTGTAGACGTTCTGACATGACAGGTGATGATTCCATTTTCTTCCGCTTGAGTTGTTGTTTCTTGAGTTTTTTCTTCAGACGATTTAACCTTCCTATGACCTCAGGTGACATGAGCTCCGGCTGCCCTTGCTCTTCTTGTTTTTTTGGGGTAGCTGTTTTACTCTCCCCATTTTCCACTTTGACTGTGGACTTTTTCAGTGGTATCACTTCTAGCCTCTCAGAGGCAGCTCTAATTTCTGTTACTGTACTAGATTGACGAGGTAGCAGCTCATTCTCTGTGTCTGTTCTGACTGGCTCGGTGGCCGATCCGATAGCCAGCTTAGTATCATTGTGTGCCTGTAGGGATTGCTGAGTAGCAGAGTCTGCTAGGTGTTTCGAGGCTTGTGTCTTGATGTGGTTGTCAGATTTACCAACAGGTGATGAGATTGTCTCTTCATGGCTTGCAGGCTTGTGATCAGGTGTGCTTGCTGAAATAAAAACAGTCAGCTCATGTTACTCATTGTTTCAGCAGCATAATTCAATTTACAAATAGCTGACTTCACAGAAATTATTTGACACAATCTGGAATCGTCCTCACCTCCTACATATGATGACATCCATCAATTTATCACCAATATAAAGAGTATCATGTTTCAGTGGGAAAATTATAAGCAATTTAAACAGAGCTCAACAGCTGAATAGAAATGTCAATTTTATGAGCTCATTTGCCACCCGCAGGGCACAATTACAACAAGTTTGATCCAAATTGCAGGCAGTCCGCTCATTCCCATTCTACTGGTGAGCCGCCGGCAGCTCAAACCCTAAATGTAGGCAAACTGGACCATGCTTGATCTAGGAATCAATAGCTTAGGTCTTAAAGAAGTCATATTGCATCACATTCCTTACAATTACATGTTCAAGTATACCCGACTTATCAAATAAAATATCAAACTTACAATTTGAGCCTGATGATGATCTGATCTTAAGCCTTCCCAGTTTATTCTTGAGAGCGTTGGCTATACTACTGCCCTTCTTGGGAGCAGGAGGTGGTGTGTTACGAGTACAGTCAGTAATGATAGAGTCTACATTCTGTCCTACACTGAGACTGTCACATGATGTCACAGGCTGCAGTGACTCGACGTGTCCACTGTTAGTAGAAGCGCTTGCGTCGCCTCCGCCCAGTTTAACTGTCACTTTACGGCCTGATGTCTCATTGTTTCCGAAGTCGTGCTCAACAATCAGATTTGTTGCACTTTCAGTCATTGTTTGAGTGAAACTGGTTTTAGACATTGGCTTAGAGATGCCAATGTTATCTCCATGAATAATGCTACATTTCTTGTTGATTGGCTGCAGACTTTCTGATGTACTGAATACTTGTGAACCCTTGTCATTGGTAATGACATCTAAGTCAGAAGCTATAATGTGGGAGTAATCAGGGAGGGTGGAGGATGAACCGCTCCTTAGCTCGTCTGTAGACGCAGATAGCGATGCATTCACCTGTAAAGTCTCACAGCTGGCTGATCTAGATGATGTTATTAGTGACCTGCTCATGTCAATGACCAGCTCACCAGTAGATTGACTACTGGATGCTGACATGGTGTGTCGAGAATCTGAGGTAGCTGGAACTTTGTCTGATGTGTCTGGGGTCTTCTTAGTAGGTGGTTTGATAGTCATTTCATGGTTTGCAGTAGTTTGAGAAGATTCACAGTCCTCACTGGAATTTACTGTTTCCTCGAGAGGTTTAACTATTGTGATAAGATCGGCTGTACTTTGTGATGCTTGTGTTTTGCCAGAATCTAGTGGAACCAATAATTTTGGATTGCATGTATCCTGAGCAGCGGCCCCACTGGTATACACTTGGGGTGCTTTGGACCGAACATCAGTATTTTCCTCAGCAGCTAAAACTTCAAACACAGCATCCTCCTGTCTTATATCAGGGTGTACTTCAGTGTTTTCAGACGATAATCCTGTTACGACGGAAGCTGATATGATACGCTCAGGGTTACAGTCATCTCCACTCGCATGTTTGTCTGTTACAGGGCTCTGAGAGGGCAGGTTGTGTTTCTCAGGTTCTGTGATTGACTTTGGTGCAGTATTAGCGAGCTGACAGCTACCGTCATCTGTCATCTTACCATGACAGTCAGCACTGCTGTCTGACAGCGGGATATTCTTCAGGTCTACTGGTAGACTTATCACCTGCAATGGTGAGCTGTGATCAACCATCAATGTGTGCAGAGGTTTGAGCTTCTGTTTCTCTGCAAATTAAAATAAAAGTCATGAGGCTTGGAGCCATATCAGATCAGAGAGTATTGATGGTAGTTTTAGCAGGATGATTGTATGGCAGCCAAAACACAAAGCCCGCGCATCAGTGCGACTGCAAACCCTCTACGAAGAACTCAGTAGGAAAAATATTATTTGACATGAGTAAGCATATTATTATCATGCCAAATTGTAGCATTCTGCTGGCTGCTAACGAATACTACCACCTAAAATTTGCTTAAAAAAAGCCAAACCAGAGTACCCTCAGTAGGGACTTTCCTCAGTAGTTACTCACTTTTTGTTGTGGGTTTTGTAGCTTTACTGACTTGAGTGGTAAACCATAAGTCTGCTGGGAAAGACACGTCTGGTTCAAATAAGTTGATAACTCTGTTTTCTGGTTGTTCTGAAAGTAGCAATTGGGAAAGTGAAATTAGTAAGGAGACTGTTCCAACAGTGTGCCAATCATAAATATAAATTTAAACAAGACAAGTATTTTTAAAGAACAGCTAAAACAGAAAATGACAGAGGCCAACAAACTATACCATCACAACAGAAAAGCTCAAAGTCATTCCTGCTACTGATAGCGCCATCCCTCCTTCATCTTTGGATTGGAGAGTCACAGGTAATTGGACCCATAGTACTCATACCGCACCCTTTACCCATGCTCGCCTGGTAACCTTACTACTCTTCATATCGAGGAGTCGAAGGGGGTTCTTTTTACTGTGTGTGGGGTATGCAAAGACAAAGTGGGCCGCGAGTATTTTTAACACCGTCTCAACCCTCAGCCCAATCCCATTCCTTACCTGATAATATGAGATTACGTGATGTGAGATTTATAAGATCTATCTCACTCAGTGGATCATCCTTAGTTTGAGGCTGTGTTGTCTGTTCTGGTACATAACTAGGATCGGAGCGGAGTCCAACATCCTTCTCATCAGCAGACCGGGGATAAGTTCTGGACATACTGGGCTCATATGGGTTTATAAATGTAATGATCTCTGGTGCCTCAGCAGGGCACCTTCGTCTATCACACTCGCCTGGCTCAGAGGGATCAGGTACTGCCTCAGTGATCAAGTCAGGGTATATGACATTATCATCATACACAGGTAGATATGGTGAGGCTTGGCAACTAGACGGGGATCCTTGCGGAAAACCTGCAAAACAAGTATGTATAGTGATTTATTTCAGAATTGCTGTACAATAGTGGTGTATGTGTTATATTCATAATTAAATATGTGTTGCACCACATGTAAAAAGATGTTATCAAATATTAATATTGAGTGGAGGAAGCACGGTATTTGAGTTGTGTATGCTTGTTTTAAGAATAGACAACTCCTTATGGTGCTCCCATTGTCAATACATTCTAACACTATCTGCAGGACATAATATGTAATATATGGTAAACATCGACTACGCTAGGTATTGGTATTGTTGTTAGGCATACTGGCTGATAGCAGAAAATGTATCAATTAGGGTACTGGGTCACACACAAAATATATCAGAAATCAGCTGTGGTGATAATTTCTCAGAAGAGCAATCTAACACCTTTACCCACTTGACATATTCTTATCATAGAATAAATAATTTGTTGAATTGGTTAAGTCATAAACAACATGCGAGTCCTAACTCACTCGACATGTGTTAATGAGAGCGGCAGAGTCAGCATTCATCATTTTTATGACCTAGTCGTGCAAAGATCAGTGACAACAGCTGAAATCTTTTAGAAGACTCCCCTCCAGAACGAGAGAGAGAGAGAGAGAGAGAGAGAGAGAGAGCACTCATCGCTGTTAGCACAGAGCCAAAGCAAAAATACCAACTGTGAATGTGAATATGGATAATACTAGTCTAACAGCTGTAGTTAATCAAACGGAAGGGAACCTCATAGGAGAGGTGAGAGAGTTTATGCACTTTATTTAGTTTAGTAACTTTGTCATTGAATCAATGTTATGTTGCTGTTGTCTTCAGCTAAATTAAGTGCTGAATTCTCAATCTGTTGATAGAAACAATTATCTCATTAATTGGCTGATTATTGTAATACCATGGTTTACTTCAATTCTGCCAAGAGACTGATTAAGGTTTGGAGATGACTTGACATAGTGGTTGTCCTGATTTTCACCTTTCTTGTTCTAGATCGGTGCAGGAGTTATAGGCTTTATCATCATATTCGGAGTGTTGGGTAACCTAGCAGTGATAATAACTGTATTCAGAGAGCCAAATCTGAGACAACTTCAGCACTACGTGTTAATCACCTGCCTCGCTCTATCAGACTGTGCGTTCAACGCTCTGATAATGCCCTTCTATATCGAGTCATGGTGGTATAACCAAGACAGACATTCACAAGCTCTCTGCTTCTACTACAACTACCTGGGTACTATCCTACTACAGATATCTGGTACAATCATCGTCTTCATAGCCTTCAACCGTTATCTACTGGTCGCTCATCTCAGGCTGTTCAAGAAGTTTGAGACTCTTAAAGTGACTTTAGCACAGTTACTAGTAGCAACCGTAATGGCTATAGTGATGGTCGCGCCTTCTTTTGATGAAGTTAATACGTCGATTGTCTACATGCCTCAGCTTGGCCGATGTAATTTTGACAGAGCAGGCGCTCGAATAGTTGTATACACAGTGTTTATAAACTTTGTCATCCTGCCATTTTGTGTCATAGTGACCTTATATATTCTCGTGTTAGTGCATCTAAGGAGAAGTTTAAAAAGCGCCAATGAAGCAAAGCTGAAATCAAACTTGTCCTCTAATAGGTTGGAGACTTTCAACCACAAAAGCGTCTCAATTACTACTGAGCCTAACGTGATAACAGAAGTCTCTGAAAAGGCATCAACACCACAAGAACCCAAGGCTGCTTGTAAATCATCGCTTAGCTCTCCCAATAAAATAGCACCTGTTTTGCAAGGAAACGATAGATTAGGGAGACGTCCTGACAACCCAGAGTATCAGAGCAAACAGTCAAAGGAATACCAACGAAGACTAAGAGGATTCAAGTCACTCATACCGATCATCGCTGTGTTTGTAGTATATGTTATAACCTATATTCCATTCACTGTCATCAATATGGTGGATAGTAATTTCAGCCTTCATAGAAACTACTACATGATAAGCAGCCTTCTATTTTGGTCCAGCTCCTGTCTGAACCCATGGATATATGGAATTATGAACAATGAGCTAAATCTTGCACTGCGTAGAGGAATGCTGGCATTCTTACATAAATTCAAAGCGTGCTGCGCCGACAAAGATTCATCGACTCAGATAGCTGTGTTAGAAGAAGGCAGAAGTTCCACTGTTTATTGACTTTCGACATGACTTCTAGTAAGACTGTTTTATGTGCCAGTAACACAATTATCTATATTTACTAAAACTTAAACAACAACAGAATCCGTCCATATAAACTATTTTAACATTTTATGAAATTAAACTTTCTATCCCCTTCCCTCTCTATTGTTACTCACCTTCCCATGTAGTATCAGAGTGAGTGAGGAGATTATCCAGATCAGGAGATGAGTCTGTGGCTGAGTCAGACTCAGTAAAGCTGGCGGTGCAGTGCTCTGAGTCTGCTGATCTGTCGGCAGCACAGAGCGGTGAGTCTGCTGATCTGTCGTCAGCGGCTGGTTTATAACTCTGAGCTGCTTGTAACGCAGCCAGAGCAGACTGAGCTGTGGTCAGCCACTGCTGATAACTAGTCAGCACATCACATACAGGGTCAGCTGATAGTGATAGTGGAGCGTCGGGAATCTTAGCTTGCCTGACAGCCTCGGTAAGCAGCTTCTCTTGTGTTTCCCTCACTCTGCGCTTGATCTTTTTGATGCGGACCCTGTCTCCACGATTGGATCTGACAGATACTCTCTCATATGGAGGTTGTGATTTATTTGGTGTTGATATACTAGCCTATAGTGGAAATAAAATCCTCAAATATTGTGAACTACTTGAGTATTTCTACATTTTAGTGATGAAAGAATGAAATGCACTGCAATTGTCACAACATTCGTTTTGATGCTATCTACCAGCTTTTTCTGAGTGCTTTTTCTCAGCATCTCGATTAGATCAACCCAATCAGAATGTTATTATTGATAACTGATCAATAGACGGAACATAGTTTAGTCATATTTATTTAAACAATAAATTACCAATGAAAAATTGACACTGCATGTGCAGAAGCGTTGCATTGTTATTATTACTTTTAGTACTGATCACTTGTTAGATTTTTAGATTGTAGAGAATTGTGTGTTGAGATTATACTAAATGCTTACCTGTGATGTACAGCTTGGAGATCTTCTGATGACACATTTCAGTTCAGCTGTTTGATTTATTTCATACATATAAGACCTCTCGTCTCCAAGTTCTAAAAATATTCATCATATTATTATGCGTCGTTCTGTGACCTTTAGGTTGGTGTATTTGTTCCTAAATTCAGCCGGCCTTTGTGAACTTTGAATCAAAATGTCGTACTTTCTATTAATGGATCAGACACTAGCATAAATTGTCCTTGGTACCTTACTCATTTTCATTAAATAAGAGGAAAATACATTAGAACAACATTCCATCGGAACTAGAACTCTTTACCATCCTGGTGTCAGCAGAGAGTTAGGGACAGCAAGTGAGCGATCAACTCTATCATCATGGTAGTTGTCCCCTTTTTAAGCATGAAAAGACAAATCAGTCATATCTAAAAATAATGCATAATATGTTCCAATTCAGTTATCATCAATGCAAAAAATTATAAATCTCACCTTTAGTTGAAGCAGCTGGTGATATCTCATCACATGACATACTAGAGAAGCTTTTGGTTAGCTCATGAGTTATCCCATCCTGTAAACTGTACTTATAGTTCTGAGATAATGTAGGGCTGCCACTTGTCTTCTGTGGTGATGAATATATATCTGGCCCAGGACTACGATATACCGTAGACTGGGCAACAGGAGAAAATTCCTCCTTTACAGAGTGAGGATTCACTTTTGCCATCAGCATCAGTACTAGTTTTGGATATCACACTAGTCACACTAGCTGATGTTGTTTCACATGTTGTCTTCTCTCTAGTGGGCGTAGAGCTTCTACTAGTGCTTAGGGACTGAGATTGGGCTATTGTCTCATCCTGATTCATCTGCAGAGCAGCCTCCTCATTTTTTGTGTCCACATTTGATTTCTCCGATGTGTGAGTAATCGTGACGGCAGCTGGGCTTCTGGTTTTGGATAAAAGTTTTGACATCTCTGGATGCTTCATCACTACTGTTTGACTATGCTTGTGTTTATGCTGCTTGGTTGTCACAGCTGGTTTTCTGCCACACCCATCAGGGACGGGTGGAGGGCTCATAACAGAAGAATTCTGAATATCATCGATACGACCGGTGGGAACAACGAGAGATATTTTACCTTTAGTAAAGTATCGGCTCGCATTCCTTGCTGGAGTATTAGATGAACTGGCAGTCAGTGATTTCTGTTTTGGATGTGCTTGTGTCAGTGTTCCGATACCATAATCATCAGTTAGTACATATGTGACTTCATGTGCGGCCATGTGTGGTGAGGCGCTAACTTCTTCCTGTGCAGCCATTGGTGGTGGGGAGAAAACACCGATGGAACGATAATCAATATTTAGCGTACCAGATGACTTTGATATCTGAGAGTGACAGATTTTACCCAATGAGCCTGAAGATGTTTCATCTCTGCTTGAAGTTTGTGGAGCAGACTTATAAATGTGCTCACGACAGGTAACCATACCGCTATAAGCTGGCATGGATGGATACTCAACAGTTACATAAGGCGGTCCTTCGGACATAAGGTGCTGACTTGCATAGTCTCGCAGAGCCATTTGTGTATGTAGTGAAACCGTTCCCTTTGGAAAGCTGTAAGCAGTCGGCATAACAGCGAGGGGCATCTTTGCAGGTAAAACTGCAGGGTTAACCATTCTCCTGGCCATCCGTGGTCCTCTTCTAGCTGTTTGCTGAACATTGGAATAGCAATTTCGGGGATATACTGTTCGTATCCGAGTATTAGCGATCGGGGGGTATATATTTTGTGGATATCTGCCACGAAGAGGTTGGGTATACGAGGCATACCCAGGTGGATGCTGTGTGTACCTTGTATGACCAAAGTGTGAGTGCATTGAGCTTGCGGGAAGTGGCTGAGAATGAACAAAGCTGGTGGTTTGTAGTTGTGTGTACTGGTTGTAGCGAGGCGGAGTATAACCATGTTTTGGCTGGCAGTTGGTCGGATATGACGCCTGTATTAAAGCCTGGGCTGTCACAGACATATCAGAGTAGTCCGGTAAAACAATCCTCTTTAATGGTACAGGTGATATATTCTCATATGCTGGTACAGGTTGGGCTGATGATACTATAACATTTTCTACAGTTGATCTACAGTCAGGCGCACTAGTAGAAGAACGAGCATTGGATTTCCCTTTAGTGGTGGTAACAGAACGCTCTGTTGTTATGACTGGCTTCTGGTGTTTTCCTGTAGTATCCTCTATAATGGCAGCTCCCAATTTGATCACTATGGAGTCAATTGCCCGCAGTTGTGATGATTGTACATGACTTTTCGATGCGGGAGTTAGACTGAGAACCACCTGGCTTGATGCGGATGAAGAAGCGACATCATCTGGTGCGGAGAATTCTGCTTTTTTTGGGATCCCTTTACTTGGAGTTGATACATCTTTTGGAAGGAGGTCAAGACTAGTGTTGGTTTCGTGACACAAGCGTGAGCTAGAGATAACATCGCCTGCCTTACTGCATGAGTGACGCTTAGACCTGAGTGTAGACTTATCTGAGCTGACAGAGCTGGACTTGCCTGGTTGGCTAGTTGGACAGTTTACTAAGAGGTCGCCTGGGCATACAGAGTTGGCCTGTTTCTCTATATTCAAAGGGTGAGAGGCAAATAATAACGAAGACTGAGGGAGAAATCGCGCTTCTTGTTTCAGTGTGACTGGGATAGGTGACACTGCTGGTAACGATGAAGTGACAGATAACATCTGTTCTGTGATAGTACCATCACTGTGAGTGATTTGTCTCGGAGCATCGTCAGAAGTGCAAGATATGTCGACCATCTTAGTTGATGGTTTTGTAACCAGTACTGGGGATATCGCTGCAGTCATCGGATTAGTGAGAGCAGGAGTTATACCCTCATGATCTAACAGACACAGCGATGTGTTACGGTAAGCTGTCTGATGGCTAGAATTTGTACTTGGCTGATCAGATTCCATGGTTTGCACAATTCCTCCCTTTTCAACGCTCTTTGCTATGTGGGTGATGGGTGTTATATCAGATTCTTTATCCCTTGTTCTAGATGCAGTGTTATTAGCATCACAATCAGCGCCATCATTATGATGGTGGTTTAAATCAGGGCCTCTATTCTCCTCATTAGATAATGTGCTTACACTCACAGCCTTGTCACTTAAACCTGTGTTAGGTGAGCCACTTTCGTCATCATTGTCATCATCGCTGTTAGTGGTGGTGGCTGTCTTTTTGTGATCAATATCATTGTGTGCAGAATCAGATACTACATCTACAGGCCGACCTGAATTCAGCATACAGTCGTTACTGTTCAGTTTAGCTCCGCTGAAAGCGATAGAAATTGTCTCATCTATGCTAGTGATTATTGGTAATCTTTGACCCGCACAGTCAGTAATTATTACAGTGTCATTAGGTTTGACATCATCTCTGGGTGCAATACTGACATCAAAGCTGATCACTGAGTCTGAATCTGATTCAGATATATCCATATTCATCTAAAAGCAGAGAAAAAACAAATATCTGAACTTTGAGTTTGTGTGTAATTACTGTTACTGCTCAGCACTTTTACATTTGTGATTACTGCCAATCCCTTTCATCATGTTCCCCTCGAAGGTTGCAGGTAAAGCCTAGTTCGAGCTGAGACCAGTACAGGCCAGTAATCAACAGATAGTTTCAGATTTAATGTTGCTGAAACATTTAGGTTGCACAACTATATTCAAAATATCACTTATCATAATGAAAACTGTAGAATGGGTTTCATTAACGACATATTTGTTAACGACATTAAAGACCTCAATAGAATAGTTAAAATAAATACCAATAAAAAATCAATAATTTAATCATTTCTTGACAACATTTATTTAATGTCAGGGAGTTGCATGCTCACACACTGGTATATTATGATTAATTATTATAGGATTATTGTTGTATAGTGCCAAATACTCATAGGATTGGCAGTTTGTTATGCACACAGTCACATTCCCGTGTTTGAGAGAAGAAATTAGCAGCATCTGAGAGTTGTCTACCCTCCTGACATGAGCACATAAGTTTTGTAAGCAGCAGCTGTTTTGTGCTTGTACTTATCTAGCACTATGAAAACCTAGCAGAAATAGATTGTTGAGGTCAGGTCAATAGTAAAAATTAATTGATGAAGCCAAGTCAATAGTCAAATAATATTTTCGTCAAAATTTTAAGAACCATTTTTGGCACAAAAACGATAAAATATTATAGCGTGTTTTAAACCCATTCTACAGTAATCATAATCGATCATTTATCATAATCAATAACAACCCTCCTGTAGGAGCCTACACATGCTGTGACTGAGAGAAAGGGGTTACTGAGGGAAAAGGGTTGGAAAGCCTCTAGAGGTGCGCAGCAGAGGGGACTCACATACGGCTGTTCATGTCAGGCCATATTTTGTACACAGTTGGACAGTAAGACAATGTTTTGACGAGAGTGGGTAAAGAATTTTGGATGGACGGTAATAGATGGGAACATCAAGCATCCCTTGGTGTGCTCTGTAAGAATGATTGCATGTAGTCAAAAAAGCCTTTTCATGACGAGTATTGTGCTGCCATGCCCGAGCAATTTTTGATCTTGGGCTCGGCGTGTCCCTAGCTATTACACTGCCTACTTGACAATTTTACTTAGATAGGCCTTGTTTAGACACACAAGGTTTCAAAAATTTGTTCTTAATAAAAATGTGATCTGATACTGATCTACAGTACGTCTCCTTTGAGATTTTTTGTCAGCGACTATCTGTCCAAGTGATACTGATCAATTTGACCACTCTCATAAAATTGTGTGTAGCATGGATTGTCATTATCATTCATACCTTGTTTGACATTTTTGCCGTAGTATTACCGCATGACAAATTGATAAAAATAAATGTAACCAAAATGTGTATGTTTTACAACTTGTTGTGGATCATTACAGACATTCTGAACATAATTTTACTATTGCAATTCATTTGATGATAGGATTATGAATTTGTGATGTCATAATATGCTGCCACTTTTTATCAGATCCATCCAGACTTTAAAGTTAGGGGCATCGGTCATCAAAGAGATTTTAAATGAATCTTTCTTACTTTTATTAATTCCATGGCGATCAGCTAGGTATCAGGAAAACAGTTTCGCAGTTAATAGGCTCGATTACGTTACCAATTACTATGGAAATCTCTACATACACTATGGTCCCGTGCTTAGAATGAGTTGTCCGGCCCCGATTAAAAGAAGAATGCGTACAATTTCAAGATGATAAAGCTTCAAAAAACATCTGCCGCGTTCAGGAATCAAAACCCTAGCCTCCCACATTGAAGTCTTTGGTGCGTTCCATTCATCTACACAGCACTACACCACTGATGCGATTCAAGACAATTCCTGAATTTGAAAGAAGGAACACAAACCAATGAGAACGGAAGTGGACCTTAATGCTATTCAAATATGTCGACGTCATGTCAAAATATTGAAGCAAAGTGATATCCAAGTCATAGACAAAATTGAGCTCACAGCTACAAAATTGATTATTGTGAACAAAAGATCTGTTTGCAAAATGAACAGAGAGAGAAGGCTTCTACCAAGATTCTCGGCAAAGATATGGACGAAGGGTTTGAAAATGTTGGACAGATTTACTGGAGAGATTGTGAAATCGGTGCGAACTTGAAACAATACAAGACACGAAAACTTCTCTGTACCAGGTATATTATAATTGTCTTCAGGGTGTAGCTGCAAATCATGTTAAAGACAGTTCAGGGAGTTTACTCCCAATGTATGACCTCTATATTTGAAACCTCTCTATTATCAAAGATGTCCAACAGGTGGATGGACCTGAACATGCATTTGGAAATACTGGACAGGAATAATTGGATTTGATTTCTCACCAATGAAACCTTTGATGATGGACAGACATGAAAATCTGTCCATTGTTGCTTGATGAACGGACAAGTACAGACAGAAAGAGGCTATTTTTTTCTGTTGCTCACCCCTCATAGCCTCATAAGATGGTCAATAAAATATAAATCAATGCAGCCTCAATATCTCAAGATATGGCGTCAAATTCAACAAAAGGGCTATTATATCTTTGCGATTGAAAATTTTATTATATTTGATTATTTATAATTTTTTAGACCTTTCAATGTGAGAAAGAAAGATCCAACAATGAAAAGCTGGTACTTGTGGCACCCCTACTGTAATTTTGAACAGATTTTGTTCTATTGATTAACCTTTTTTTACATTACACATATCACATTTTTTATCACTATATGATGAACATTGCTCTAATGCATCTGTGAATTGTGTGCAACAAAAACTTTACGCTCAAAAAGAACGTTTCAAATTGTAAACCTGGCAAGATGAATTCACAGAATGTGGGTTAACGTGGGTTAAAATCGCAAGTTTTGTCTCGAAGACTGAGAGATACAGGTGCCTTAAGGGCGTGGCCGCCATTTTCGGCACCAAGTTGCTCTCAGTTTGCAGGCAGGTCGGAGTCAATTGAGCCCAGTAGTCAGTAGACTGCAGCGGGATTCGAACGCTTGCACGTTAGTGGGCAGACAGGCGCTCTGACCAACTCCTATGTTAATTCTCAAAAAGATAATTATTACAGCCAGATGACTGATAAGGAAATTAGTAAAAGCTGTGATGTCTCATTCATTTTAGCAAATAAAAACTGAAAATAGGACTTCATGACTTTATGTTAGTAGATGTTTTCTCTCCATCAGGAAATTCTTTTTTGTAATGCTTTCTAGAAATGTGTACAAAATGTGTCATAATGTGCAGTATCTTCTGCCCACATGTTTGGTTATCAGGAGATAAAAAGATTGTAACTTCCTTATTTGAAATCTAACAGGACACCGACAGCCCTGCCATTATGTTGCAAGGCATTTAGATGGGAGTTCAATGCATTGTCCAAACATGAGTACAAAAAAAGGTCACTATATATAAAGTCTATGGGTCATACACACTTTGCATAAAGCTCAACATATTATCATTTCGTTTTCAGACCTTAGCCATACATATTACTATCTCATAGGACCAGGCTCAATGTAGAGTAGTGGCAGGATTTTTTATGAGTAACGTGAAAAACAAAATATAAAGAGGTAATGGCAGGTCTGATAGAACACCTTGACTACAAAATAAAAATCCCTGATGAGTCAGATTACACTGCAAAACGCTGCTTCAATATGGGAGTTCTAAGAGAGCTACACTAGTTAAGTTTGGGATTTCAAAAGTAGAGCATTTAATCAGCTTAGAGTAGAATTTCTCTACAAAGGTAAGTTGTAATCTTTCTAACAATATGACAGGCATGTTATAAGTTATATTAGTAAATTTTAAGGAATCGAATGGACTGGAGTGCATTGTAGGGGATGAGCTTATGGTAAAGACTTATTGAGTTAAGAGCTAGCAGCTTTTTCTTTGAGGAGATGGTCTATGAGGAGATGGTCTATGAGGAGATGGCCTATGAGGAGATGGCCTACTCTACGCCATGCAAATTTTCTGTTCACTGTCTCAAATATCTTGTCATGTCAAACTCCCAACTCTAACATTCCAACCAATGTTCCCAGTTTCACTTTAAATTTTGTTTGTGCCAGTTTTTCAGTCAAAGGGATTATAAATTGTTTGTTTCTACTCTGCCAAAAATCATATTGTACTAAGATTATCTATAACTTGAGCAAATCTGTATGGTCTAAACACACTGCCAGCGGACGGAAGCTCAGAATCAGCCATCTCTACAAACAAACATTAGGTTGAAATCTTTAATCTTTGTTGTTGCTAAGCTTACAATTGGCGTGGTAGTGCACTATAGAATATGGTTAGCCTTAGTCTGAGCCCCCCAGACTTTTGCCGACAGCCGCCCCCCCCGCCGATTTGTCTTTGTCTTAGTATGATTTTGCTGCTGTTTTAAGAGTTTCCAGACAGCACATTTTCAGGTTTGAGGATGGAAATAGTTATAACATTTGGTTTTAGGTGTTGGCTACTATTTCTCTGATGCTAGGATTGCAGTGTCGGGGTTGTGGAGGTAAGGGTTGTGGGTTATGGGTATAGGGTTATTGGTATAGGGTTATTGGTATAGGGTTATGGGTATAGGGTTATTGGTATAGGGTTATTGGTATAAGGTTACTTATGGGTATAGGGTTATGGGTATAGGGTTATGAGTATAGGGTTATTGGTAAATGGTTATGGGTATAGGGTTATGAGAATAGGGTTATGGGTATAGGGTTACTTATGGGTATAGGGTTATGAGTATAGGGTTATGAGTATAGGGTTATGAGAATAGGGTTATGGGTATAGGGTTATGTGTATAGGGTTATGGGTATAGGGTTATTGGTATAGGGTTATGAGAATAGGGTTACTTATGGGTATAGGGTTATGAGTATAGGGTTATGAGTATAGGGTTATGAGTATAGGGTTATGAGAATAGGGTTATGGGTATACGGTTATGTGTATAGGGTTATGTGTATAGGGTTATGAGTATAGGGTTATTGGTAAATGGTTATGGGTATAGGGTTATGAGAATAGGGTTACTTATGGGTATATGGTTATGGGTATAGGGTTATGAGTATAGGGTTATGGGTATAGGGTTATGTGTATAGGGTTATGTGTATAGGGTTATGAGTATAGGGTTATGAGTATAGGGTTATGAGTATAGGGTTATTGGTATAGGGTTATTGGTATAGGGTTATGAGTATAGGGTTATGAGTATAGGGTTATTGGTATAGGGTTATTGGTATAGGGTTATGAGTATAGGGTTATGAATATAGGGTTATTGGTATAGATAGAGTTATGTGTATAGGGTATGGGTATAGGATATGGGCATAAGATTATGGGTAAAAGGATATGGGTATAGGGTTATGGGTGTTTTATGTTTATGGATATAGGGCTATGGTTATGGGTGTAGGATAATGGGTAAAGGTATATGGATATAGAGTTATAGGTATATGGTAGTCTGAGATCTCCGGACTCTTGCCCCCGTCCTACAGCCCCCCCCCCCCCCGGCCGGGGTATAGGTATGTATAGGTACTGATGTATCTCACACACGCTTTCCTTTCTTATAGACACCCCAGCCTTAGGTAATTTTGTCCACGACTCCTTTGTGTGGATATAGTGAGGAGCCAACCTCAAAGACCAAACCATAAAGTTTGTCAAATTTGTCTCTAGATAAGAATACAGTGCCATTCCATTTATACACAAAACTGCTGTTATTATACCCCAGTCTTAGCCTTGTCACTCGGCCACGACGGGTTTTTGCGGCCGTGGCCGCATGCCAAGGCTACCCCAGTCTCCCGTTTCCAAGTCCTTGACTGCTCACCTAATCACGCTGATTGCAATGTGTGAACCAGTTCGTTGAGTACTGCAAACTCAGACTTCGCACTGAAGGCAATCTGATTGGTGTTTTCATGGTTCGAACAACCAATCGATGCGCCCTGTGGAAATTCACCTTGATCTCTAAACATGGGAACCATAGACTTAATATAATAGTATATTAAGTCAATGCAGGGAACAGACACAATTCCCTAGAGAGAACTAAGAGGTTACAACTCAGTTCCATCTAGTTCAAACTAAGGAAGCACGGTGAATGATGCTTAGATTGACTTCCCTAGGTGAAGCTTCTTGAATTTTGCGATGAATGATCACTGTTGATTGAGTATTCAATTCGGATAATATAATATGCATCCTTCAAAATCAGAAAACTACAAGTGTACTAGTGCAACTAATAATGCACTAATAATTAAGTACGCAGATGACACTTGCATCATAGGCTGCATAGCTAATCAATCAGATCTCAACTCCTATTTTGATGAAATCCATAGAATTGCTAAACAATGTGCTGATTTAAATCTTTTACTAAACCCTACTAAGACCCAGGAAATGATGCTATCCACCCAATATGTTAAACCTCTTACCCCTGCACTTGTTTTAAATGATACTGCTATTGCTTTTAGTGATAAAGTTGAATATCTTGGTGTATTAGTTGACGATAAGCTGCGTTTTAATGATCATGTGCATAGTTTAGTTTCAACCGCCTCTCAAAGGATGTATGTAGTCAGGAATTTTGTATTTTTAAGCTCACTATCAAATATGCTTTTTAAAAGTTTTATTGTATCACGAATCTCCTATTGCTTACCTATTATTTTTAAAAGTTTGTATGCTGCTGACAAGCAACGCCTGTGTAAAATTTTCAAGGACGCTATTAAGTTAGGCATTGAACATCCCGACATTCATACCATGATGGACAATCAGACACGAACACTGGCCTTACGCTATATTCACGATGAGGATCATTTCATCGATGATTTGTTGAGTAAATGTCCATCTGGCAGATACCGTACAGTAAAACATAGAAACTCACTGCGGAGAGACTGTTTTCTGCGTCATATCACTCTCATTTTAAACGAAATACTTTTTTAGACAGAGATCTGATTTTTTATTCCAAGTGTCTTCGCTTTTTCTTGCTGATCCAAAGTGCCAGCAATTACACCGTATTTCGCGACTCATTTATTCTTTTAATAATGCTGTCAGTGATAGTAATAAAATCCATCCATCCAACAAGGTAAGAGTGTATATTAAATGATTATGGGTGAGATTTTGACAATACATGAGATCTGTCCAGCTTGAGAACCTCGCCCACAAGGTGGTAACTCTAACCATTATGAAATAATTTGTTGTAGATGGAGAATATTCCCTTCAGCCTGCAGGCTTTTCAGAGAGACTATCATTGTGCAGAGGGTGGAAAATTCAACCTAAATGTTCAGATAGAGCATCTGGAAAGGTTGGCACACTACTATCACAAGAAGTTTGATACACATGAGAATTGGACAGACTGCTTGAAGGTTAGCCACATATTATCAAGTCTGCTTGAAGTCTTTGTCAAGCGCTTGGACAAATAGGGCAACAGGATTTACAAACCAAAAAAACACATTGTGACATGGTTTATACCTGTTTAAACTGGTTTTAGATCTTGACAGGTTTTTCTACCAAAGCAAATAAATTTTTTCTTCCATGACCAAACAATTTTCCTCATATGTGTGAATCCACAAAATCGTCCATGCCTAATAAAGATATTTTGGTGAAGCTATGATACATAATCATTATCATCATCCGATTGTGCAACACAATGAGAGGTACGATATGACCATTGCAATATATTTATCATTCTGTTATCTCCCTGAAACTTTTGATCACGGGACAGTTGACCGAGCTTGATTGTCTGTGATTGTTCTACTTGATATGACCAAGTCCTTGCCTAGTTTTAATCTCCAAACTGTATGTAGCTGTTATCAATCACCATGTTTCCATGTAAGTTTCGAGGTCGACCTAGATCGAGCTGAGTTGTCACCTCTTGGCTCGTTCTCGAAATATGCAGTCATTCCCATGTTAGAGCTGAGAAAAAAAAAACATCAAACAAAATCTGCCACTGCCAGGATTTGAACCCCAGCCTCCCGCCGTCAGAGTCTTTGATGCTAACCGCTCGGCCGAGAGCTCACTGTGATGCGAGCTGAAATGTGCGAGCTGAACTTTGGAGCTCAGGGGGACCTCGGACGCAGTTCCATAGCTCGAACCTAAGGCGAATTACCATAAGGTCTACTTCAAACCTACCATGGAAATGCAGTGATTACGCCATTTATGGACATTGATGATTTCATGTAACAGAAGATATCCTCAGACAATCTAGCCGGAGATGGCGAACTGTACCATGCTCTACATTTTTCAGGGCACAGAAGCCACTTATGTTTTAGGATGGCAATCATTATAATGATTTATTGTTTTAGGCACATTCCTTATACAACTCGGCTCTGATAAGAGGAAATGGTGTGGATGAAGAGCTACGTAACTTGATATACTCCCTACAGCAACAGTACTGGCCGCAGCATCCAAACATGACAAGTGACAGGGTATTTCAGTTAGTGGCAGAACTAAAAGAGAATCTGCAGAGAATAAGACTGGGTGTCAAAGAGGAGGTAAGAAACGTGGCATCTGGTGGTGCTAAAGACTTCTTCAAACCAACTGAAGAAGAACTTGACGATAAATGCCTGGACGCCTTTGTTACAACAATGCTAACGATATCGACGAGATGTAGCGAGCATATGATCAACTTCACAAGGAAGGTCATGGAAAAGAGTCTGTCAATAATGGCAGATATATGTCCCTGCCCGTTTGCAGTGGTTGCTATTGGATCATTGTCGAGAGGCGAAGCAACGCCTTACTCAGACCTCGAGTATCTTTTTCTCATCAAAGACAACAGGTCCAGAAATCTTAAATTCTTTGAGCGGTTGGCCATCACTAGCTATTTTCTTATCGGAAATTTAGGGGAAACAAAACTCTCTTACATGGACATAGAAGAATTGCGGGGCTGGTTTGATGACTGCTCTATCAATGGATTTAAGATAGATGGTTTAACAGAAGATGCTGGTAACATCCCAACTGGGAATGGACAAGGTAGTACGAATCCATTTATTGTGACTCCACAAGAGATGATAGCTCGATACAAAACACTGATGGTGCAGCCAGACCACAAAAGGGCACTTCGGGGTGATCTGACTGCGATGCTGGCATACATGAGGTGTGTCTATTCAGAGGGTGACGGAGAGCAGATGCTCTCAGATCTCAAATCTAAAATGCGGGAAATCAAAGCTGATTATCACCGAACAGTATTAAATGTACAAATGTTGGAGAACGACGTCAAGAAATACAATCTAGAACAACAATCCGATTTATCAAACAAAGGGTACACTCTCAATGTCAAAAAAGAGCTGTATCGTTTTCCGTCCATCCTTTTGTTAGACCTGGCTGTAATATATGACTGTGCAGGGGAAAGCACTTGGAAGACAATCGGCAACTTATTTCGAAACAAGAATATCTCCAAGCAAATTTGCACAAGCCTAAATTTTCTCCTTTCCTGTGCTTGCTATATACGCCTTTCTGCCTACTTCTTTCACGGCTCTCATGATGATCGAGTGTCTGTTGCTCTGAAAACCAGCAGTGAGGTTGAGTCAGAAACATCACCTTCCACCAAGCAGCAGAGACGGTGGTTTATTCCGAACAAACTATTCACCGTATTCTACGAGCACTTACTTCCACTGAAGCAGATGCTAACAGAGCCGCCCAATTTCAAGGAAGCTTTGGCGATGACAGATAAGTTTGACAATCAATGGCTTATCAAAGCACAGAACCACCATTTTGTAGGAAAGCACAACAAGAGTTTATCACTTTTGAATGAAAAGTTGGGATTTCTGGCTCAAGTTGAGCCACAAAAAGCTGTTACTGAACTCAGAAAAATTGGCCAACCACTCTCCTGGGATGTAATAATTCTGATTTCAGAGGTTCTCCTAAAGTGCCATGAATACACCGCAGCGTTACATTTTTTCAAATACCTCGAGGAAAGATATATCGGCACTTTCTTGATACAGATAGTGAAGTGCTACACAAATACAGGACAACACAGAGAAGCTTTACACGTTCTGCAAGGCATCCAGGCCACAAGAGATAGAACTGATCCTGAAATTAACTATGCATTCGGCAGGCTGTATTTCAAAGAGAAAAAATGGAGACTTGCACAACGCCATTTTGTGGATGCATTGAACGAGTACCACAGGCAAGCATCACAGGAGGTGCTCTTTGATTATTATGGCCTCCGAGTCAAAGCTTCCCCAGCTCAAGTCACCAACTCGGAACTGACTGGATACATTATGATGACCCACCGGGGACATCTAGATGTCGCTAAAATATCATATGTGTCAAGCGATATCATTAACTGTGTACTGTACTTAGGGCGAATACTCTCTAAGCGGGGGGTTTTGAAAGAAGTTCCGACTTATTTCTTCAAGTGTAAGAATATGATTTCAATGCTATATGGTTCGGATGCTTTGGTTCCAATCCAGGCGACTGTCTTGAAAAGAATCGGAGAATCATTTAGTCGCATGAATCTCCATAAAGATGCGATGCAGTATTACAAAGAATCTCACAGAATGCATCTTCTAATTCATGGATATGATGCCATAAACTCAGGGATGGCCTTTATTCTGTACAAACAAGCAAAATGCCTCGACTCTCAAGGACAAAAACGTGCAGCATATGATGTCATGAAACAGGCCAATGATATGTACAGAAAGGTGAACCCGAACCACCCAAAACTTCGCAAGTGTCAAATATTTCTGATCCGATACAAAGCAATTATACCTATAACTATAATGGTGCTTATACTGCTTTTAGCCCTTTTGAGCTTTATCATATATACAGCAGTGTTTATGTGAAACGGATTGTCTATGTCTGTACTTGAGTATCCAGGCTGCCCTATTGCGATGTTCACCTTTATTAGTTAGTTGGTTTTTTCACCTCAGGTCAAACATCACATTATATATTCTCTATTATGTCATACCTTCCTTCCATTTACAACTGTTACAATCATGGACAATTGAACTCCCAGATTGTCAGCAATAAATTAATTTAACTAAATTTGATCACATTTCATATCAAAGATTAATCGTAGTAGTTTATCTTTGTTCATATTACGTTGCACGCAACACCAGATTTGACCTTGAATGCTATGTTTAGGAAGTATGGGGAGCCTGCTTTCATGAATTGCCGCAATCAATTGACCTTGAGCAATCCCATCAATGAGTCATACAATATATTATGAACCCTTTGACTAGAAGAGTTTTTAATCGATGTTTAGGTTTGAACTAAATCTGAGATTGCAGTCTACGTCGGCAGGGGTAAAGCAGGAGTTAGTAAATTATTTATTGACTCCTGCTTTACCCCTGATGACTGTGCAGAGAAACGGTGACTGGCTGTCATAATTTTCTGTAAACCACCCCGCCTCTGAGCAGTAACCTTTCTTGTGAGTCAAACAAAGCTCCTATACGTCTTACTATCACCTGTGCTACCAAAAAATTGTTGTTTTACTTTATTCATACCAAACCATTGTGCAAGGTATTCGCAAACACATTAGTACATACATGGTTGAAAATCCAGTTTACTTCAGGAACTTTTGTTGTTATGGATGACATGATTGACGCATAAGGATTAAATTAAAAGTTTAACTCACAGCTTGACAGTGACTGGCATGGTCCATGTATTGTAATACAGGTAGTGTTTTAACTGCTGGCTCTGGGAGTAAATCAATCAATGCTGACATAGAGAATGGCACAGAAGGGTATTCAGTCACTGCATTCCTACAACATTAAAATAAGACACACTTGATATAAAGTTGGCTTGCTATGGTGATGCTTAGTTAGCAGTGTATGCACCATACCTCGGATTTACTCCTTGAACAACCCGGTGTGCTTCCCATACTTGTCATGTTTACTTGTTGGCCCAGAAAGTGGACGAGTTCAATAAATTAACAATAATGCATCAAATTTAGGCCGAGACCAAGGCTGCTGAGTGATATATTTTTTTGGAGTTGCCTTTACAGACCACAGGGGAGGAAAACTACCAGTACATAGTCATGACATGTAAACATGTGGTTTGGCGGCAGTGAATTGATGGACAGTGAAAGAGAGTAATATGCTGTGCAGCATCCGGTTTGTCAAAAACTCAATAGCCGCTGCTGCCTCTACACTTAGCATTGTGTTAGCATAGTGCAGTAATAATGGCATAGTGCAGGCTAACAATAAGTAGTAACTGGAAAATGCCCTGTATGTTTCTGAGCTTAAGCAGGTTTTAGCAACTGATTTATGAAATACAACCAGGAATAACTCTCTCTAAAAGTTTGCCCAATTTAGACCAAATTTTTTCAGCATGGATGCGATGCAACCTGATATTGTTCACAGAGGACCTGGCCAGAGACTCCGTATGCCATCACCACGCTAACTGTCATAGAAAGAAATGAATGATGCATATTATCCCTAGTGGGGGTCGTACTTACGATTCATCGTCCGAGTATTTGATGTCTACGAAGGCCACAGGGCAGATCTGAGGAGGTCGAGAGGCGAGCATATCATTGTTATCAAAGTGATAACTGTACCATTTCTTTGCCAGATAAAAGTTTTGAAAACTCCTGTAATCAAACGATACATTTTATATGTTCACGCTTCCATTTACAATAATATCACGCTGTAATCCTCAGAAGCTATAAAGGTGAGCCAAACTTATTGAATCATCTTTGGCATCTTTGAATCATCACTCCGCTTATAGATTTGTTCAAATGAGTTGTGCTACCACTGGGAAATACTGAGCACCAACTCATTATAATAAATAGTAAGGAATTCAACAATTCAGCATGATATCCAACAGATTGATCAAAAACAACAATTGGGCACCAAGTACCAACACAAACGGAAATGTTTTTGTTAATTTAATTTTTGAGGCCAGACTGAAGAGGTCCAGTGTTGAATTATACATAATATGCAAACAATTAGCATGCATTATACCTCCATTCGAAACTGGGTTGCTGGTACCATTAGAAAACTCATCTCAAATTAACGTACAAGACAATATGTCTGCAAATGGAAAAATACCTTCTGCAACACTTTTCATCAGTGACACCATATGAAAACACACCGCAACAACACCGCAGTAATTTCTAATAAGTGCTAAACAAAAAACTTCATCTAAACTACTCATCCAATAACCCCTCCACCAATATTGGGGACACAATATGACAAAATTCTGACAGTCGAGTTTTCTTTATGAATAGAATTTGAGAATCGCATCAAATTGTACCATACAAATTTTGTTCTGTTCGCCATGAAGTACGGAAGAATTATTTCAGTGTGGCCCAGTATAATGGGCCTATAGTTTTCTGCTCTGAAGTCACCAAAGTGGTCCCAAATGTAGTTCTATCGGTTTATATAGTCCCATAAGAGTGAAATCATTAGACAGTTTTGTGAGAGCATTCCAGCAACAAATGATCAGCAAAACAGAACAAGCTTGATCTGGGAGGTTGTTATGAATAACTAGGGCCTACCTGTTATCAGAAGGATGAGTGCAGTAATGCCTCACTTTCGGAAATTTCAGTTAAAATAAAATCCATCATTGAACTAATGGAGAATGAATGAGAAAATTGTAAAAAAAAGGACTGTGTGGACATCTTCCAACTGTGGCCAGCACGACCAGTCACCTTTGAAACCAGACAAACAGGCGGGGGGGGGGGGGGGGGGGGTATCTCAAACTGGATCAGCTGTGATATTCCTAGTCGTGACTGAAATATATAAATGTCTAGTATAGGATATATGTGATTGATGAATGATTTTAAAAAGCTATTATCTCTTTTGACACAGGCTTTTGAATGAACCCTCCATACACATAACAACACCTATTTGTGAAATTAATTACATAATGCTACACATCAGGAGCCCCTACATAAATATTAGACAGACACTGAGTCTAGTGAAGCTAAATCTATGACATTCTTTACAAACAAGTGTACTATAGCAATGACTTTAGTGTTTTACTATCTTCATCTATGTACTGAAATAACAACAATGACCAAGGAGAGCCTTATTGAAGTCAAATCAAATCCTCTCCTTGATGAAAATTCCAAATTTGATGCCAATATACCAAGAGGGATTCCAAATTCTATATTTGATCTGGAGAATTCATAATTTATGTCTTTGTCACAAGACAAAATGCAATTTTTTTCAAAAAGGCTGTAACTTGTCTGGATCAGGAATATACTTGATTTGCCTTAGTTAGCAGATTTGAGAGGGACAAGTGCCGAACATGTACGGAATAACCCAACAATACAACAGAGAGGAAGGGAGAATTTATATAGTATTTACTCAGTGGTAACGACATAGGAGTGGGGTGGGTATACTTACTCTGAAGGGGTCTCATTTCTAAAAAATATTGTGTAATAACAATACGAGTAATACATAAATAAAAAAATGTCCAAGGCTGTCACTCAAGCTGCTCCTAGACAAAACAGGCTGCAACGACTACATCATAATAGTAATAATTATAATATTACTATGAGGATGACACAAAGCACACACAGATTTCCTACTATAGGGGTTTCAGATTCGTATAGAGGTACTTACTTTGCACCAGACCTAGAGATGTTGATGTGTGTATCAAACATGTAAGTGGGCTCTCTCTTCAGCTTCTCATTAATCTCATCTCTCTCCTCCATTAGCTTACCTCTACCCTATAGTACATACATGCATACACATACACCCATCACATGGCCGCATAGAGAGAAACTGGTCATGGCAAACGCACATTACTGTTAATAACCAACCTAGCCGTGTTATGTGTACCATGACTTAGGTGTTTATAACAAGTTACAAACATTTACAAACCTGAAACCAAAGTTCATCTGTCAAGTCAAGCAATATCTTAAATAGTGTGTTTCAAAGGCAAATCAAACTAAAACGCGCAATTCAAACTACCACTGCCCAACGCCAGGTCCTTTCTTTATGTTTATCTGGCACTAGCAAGGAGAGAGGATTATAAATTTATCTTGGTATCTTGTGAGCATATCAAGCAGGCAGTAGGTCACTGATATAGCCCGTGTTAAATGGATATTATACTGACTCGGAGTCAAGGACAATTTCCTAGATTTGTGAGGACCCATTATTTTAATGGCTCAGCTGAGTTTAACAACATCGTTCTCATTCTTTTTGTCACAAGGAATAAATACTACAGCTTTGTTTCTACGTTGTTTCCAAGGTTTGCTTTGTTTTCAGTTGCAGGGCAGGCCACCACCAACCTTCATAATTTTAAACATGATGAGAGTCCGTGAGAAGACTTTCACTGGCTTTGGCTGGACGATATCAGCATGCCTCGACAACTGTACAGCTACAAATATAAATACAGAATACCTTACCTGGCCTTCCTGTTCTAAAGATATGGCAGTGGGCTATCATCATTCATTCTCTCCAGTGGATCCATATTATACAGAATAAGTTTGTCAAGTAAGATTGAGTATGCATGCGTAAAAATGAAAAATTTCTGAATAGCATTCTCACCCATCTAATCCTAACATCTTTACTAAATTTGGGCCTGCAATCTCGAGAAGCAAGTTACACCTTGCACAGAGTATGTAAAATGTCGCTATTGGCCATATAAAACTGTGTCACCAAGTATTTAAACATCTTTAGCAATGCCTAATTTTGTATGTTTGTCTTTAGTATAACCCTTATACCACTACAGGAATACCAGACAGTAAAGTGCCATGTGTATGTATGCTACCTAAGCTCAACTCCCTGACCATATAATTGATTGCCCACACAACCAGACCCAGCAATCCTACTTTGATCTCAAGCATTCATTAACCAAAACAGCATAAAATTTGTTTCCTTCATATGATGTTATGATGTATAAAAAATTATTGTTCACAGTCAACTGAAGCCAGTAGCCTAACATTTAGCAAATGCACTATTTACACTTTTATCTAGTTTCTGTTGAAGTGTGAAAACCAAGGTATGCTGCAGAACAGTGAAAATTATATGATTTGCAATAGGCCCAAGATCCAACCCCCCTTCCAATTAAAATGTGCCAGAAAATCATCACAGCAATTGTATGCATCTCCAGCGCAGTGATCTATTTGGCAGTCAATGGACAAGAGTGACAGCCCATTTCCCACCAACTACAACCGAGCCTTCACAACTAGGATGTTGCGTAGTCCATCGTTAACAAACATTCCCAAAAATCTGATTACGTACACATCAGAGAGTTCAAACACTATTGGAAGATGACACTAGGACTAGGTAGGTTGTGGTTGACATGTACTCACCTTTAGCTGGGTCACCTAGCACTGACTGAGCCATATTACCACAGAGTAAGCCTGTCTGACACACATTCTTCACTGCAGCAGGAGATTCAACACTGGCATCGAGAAATCCATGATTATCAGCCACTGAGTCCTCATTTAATCCTTTTTCCCTCCATGCTTTCTTCGTCTGATTATACTTAAGTAATGTAAAGAATAAGCCACTGTAGTAAAATTATTGCTATTCGCTAATAATAATGCAAGTCCTGCTTATCGTTGGATTTGGCAAAATTGACAAATTGACAAATGGACTGAATAAAAAACATTTTCCTATCCGCCTTCAACCAACCACTCCTTGATTCCTCCCCATAATTTTAGGGCTGGGGACTAGAAAGTAGAGAACATATTTTTGAACTCAGTTGGATAGAGCTAGGATTTTTGGAGTAGCCAGTGTGTCTCATACATGGGATGTTTATTGAGAGATAGTAGCACCAGACAGAACCTTACCTCCCATACACATTTCAATTACCTTTTTTTGAAGTCGTGGGTTGAATATTTCATATATACTGCCGATTTTGAACAGATCTAGCTTGTTGGTGTGGAATATTGTAGAGAGAACATCACTTTTTATTCTCTTATACTGAGCAGTGTCTGGTCTCAGCTCTTCGATCATCAATGGAGCTAGAAGAAGAAAGTTACTATCAAGCAGTCGCCACTAGTATTCTCTTGTATACCCCATGTCTTCTGAATGTATGTACATTGCGTTTACAATAAATATGATGTATGCACTGTGTACATGGATGTAGTATTAATACATGTACAGTAGGAAATCTCACTGAAAGATTTAAATTCACTCAATTTTTTCATGTAATAACACCAGTGCGCTTTACCATCCGCAAATCAGGTGAAATAACACAAATATACGAGAGAAATGACAGATTTTGGAAAGGCTATTGTACCAGAATCCTGACCCTGCATAATTTACTGTGCTATGAGAGAGCAAGGAAATAAATCAGACTTCTAGACTGCTAAGTGAACTACTAGTCAAGCTTCAGTACAAATCAACATATCCATCGAAAAGGAGACTATCATTTTCTGCAAATGTCTAAGTCTTGTTTTATCAAGAGTGCGCAAAGGTTCTTGTGCCAAATCACTGCTATAACTTTGTACAAACCACTTACTTTTACAAGGAGTAACAGGGTTACCGTGTTTCACATGAATTGACTTGTTACCAAACAGCTCAAGTAAATATTTCTCCTACCCAGTGTTTTCTACTTACGTGTATCTTTTTTAGGAATGATAAACGAAGACGCCATAATTATATTATACGTCCGATTTCACATTGATTGAAGCACAGTATCCATTGCTCAGTATTTTTCCCTCACACTCAGGTCTGTCGTTACGAGATTTAATCCTGCAGAAACAAAAACAAGACATTGGTGTAGTTCTGCTGCGCTGGCTGTGCTTCAATTACTACAAGGATAAAATCCAACTTCAATCTCTTCAATGTGAACTCTAACCTTCACAGTTAATCCTCAAGCTTTTAGTTGACACTGTTATGACAAAATGAATAATTGAGGTTGTGACAATGGATGAGTAATTTGTGTTCATGAGTACATGGATTAGTTTGAGGGAGAGGGAGTTCATTGGTTTGAGCTGCGATGGAAAAGTTTTAACAGGCAGACAACTGGTAGGAAGTTTGGCTCAGAGTAATGGAAATAGATTAATTCACAGATATGAGGGCTGTAATATTGGTCGCTGCATTGTGTGAATTGTTTTGATCTATCTCAAGGATCGACTGGAATGGACCAGGGAGAATGGACAGATCTAAACAAAAATTTTCCCAGGCTCTGGTATCTGGATATACTTTAATCATGCATAAAGTTCTTTTGATGAAGAAAAATACTATTGGATCATCAGTCACTGAGTTGTTTCTTTGGGATATCCCATTCTTAAACTCTTCTTTTGATGTGTGTGAGGTGAGATAATAGAATAATATAATAATAATAATATAATATATATTCATTGCGAATCACAGGTACCTTTGGGTCATACGCAAAGGTCATGTGTAAGTCTTATCTCAAAGGCCCATTTTTTGTGGTAAAAATTTTATGCAAACTCCCTTTTGCCATCAATTATCTAACATCCAACTCCCCCAAACCACCCTCCCTCACTTAAGTTGAGCTCCTACAGCCGATGATGTAGATTTCAGCAGTATAGAGATGGATATTCAAAACCAATTATTACGTTTGGTTTGTACTTTCAGGGAAAACTCTGGGGTAATCTTGCCCTCCATGACATATCTGTGCGAAATTGGTCAGAATATCAATTGTAGATTTTTGCAATACAGCATAACTCTAAATATCACTCTAGATAGGTAGTTCATGGATTTGGATGGATTTCTGTGAACAGGGCTCTGTAAGTTAATGGATTTTGAAGTGGTAGGGCCAGGCGGAATAAGTTTGGGATAAATGTTGTAGTGCCATCCTCCAAGGGGAGGAGGAGGTCTGCTTCCCCAAATGATTTAAAATAATGGACGCATTTTAGGCATATTAGCCTTATTTTGGAAGGCAATTAACAAGTAGTTAGCTACAGAGACCTCGTTCAATATATCAATGAGGAGGGACACCATTCCTGACCAGTGATTAATTCTTCATGTGAGAAAACTGCTCCTGGCCATACCGTACCCATTATCATGTTAGTATCTACCAACACAGCAGCCCTGTCTGTGAATTTTATACATGTGATATTTGGTGCAACTCCAGTGGTTAAGTGTCCCAGTGGTCGCGAGGCCTGGACACTTGGCACTCAACTCAACCACTGGACACGCACAAACTACAAACGGCCTGTGCATGGGCTCCTAACGCTTACAATACATCACAAACACACAGTGTGTCTTCTTTGTTCAGTGGTTGAGGGTGGTGCCTAGGCAAAGTTCATCACGATGCTTGCAAGCCCAATCATCATTATTTCTGCTGCTGCCGACCACCTGTTGCTGTCCAGTCACCTTTTGCCGTCCAGTCACATTTTGCCGTTCAGTCTGTGCTCTTAGCATTAGCCTAATCTAGCACATGTCTACTAGACTACTTCAATTCCGTAGTCGCTGACAATGTTTGACTCTTCCATTTCCAAGTCCAACCCCCTGGTTTTGCTTTTGAACCAACGGGGGAGGGCAGTCAAACCAAGGTCCTTGGACTAGCTTATCATTGGCAGAGATTAGATTAAGCAAAGTTTTGGAGTAGGCCTGCTGCGCCTCCTACTATTAATATTATTATTATATATATCCTAGCTATATATATATATAGATAGGCCCCTGGGCCCTTGGACTTTCAATGTCCAGTACCACCACCATACTAACTAGACGTTGCAAAAGCAAAGGCAATTAAAGGGAGTTCTTTGGTAAAGGCATGGTGGGGCCCACCCATGATTCTCATAGGCATAAATACAAAAATAATTATTTAATAAATTAATAAAGTAATAAAATAATAATAATAATGAAAATAATCATCATCATCATCAGTATATCACTAACATTGATTGAATAATACATAGTAACATAGTGTTGCTTACTTGTTGTATTTGTACAGGCAGATATGTTGTAATGATATCAGCCTAGCCTCTAGTGGATGTACTTGGAGAGCAACAGGAGTACTGTTAGAAATTCTCCACTTTTAGAAAGAATTTTCCAAATTCTTTTTTATTGTCTTCTGCACTCCTCAATTGCCAATGGTTCAAAGAGCGGTGTACATCAATTTAACGGGGGGTATAGATAACGCCCCAGTTTATGGGAACAGGAATGGTTGCAGAAAGTAAAAATGTTCAAGTAAACTAGATCTTGTTGGTTCATTTTATTCCAAAATTAAAATTTTAAAAAATACGCTCAATATGAGATTATATTTACATTTATTAAAATATAAGACAAAACTATGTGTAGAATTCTTATAGATTAATTATTGTTTTAATACAGCCTGATCAAAACAGGAAATGGAGAAGTTTTGTGCACAGAAATAGCTTGGATCGAACAAAACTATTACTGAAGCAGTTCAGGTGACAAGTAAGTATTTGTACTATCTATACACAGCAGCCCCGATGTCTAAACAAAACTAAGTGTGGGTCATAGACATGATAAAGAAGGTCACCACACAGAAAATGATGCATATTCAAACTGCAATGATCATTATAGATAGAAGAATGATAAAAGATAGATAGAAATATGGAAAGAAAATATATAAATAATATCATATGTATGCCTGCAGAAGCTACTTTCCTTTCTTAGCGTTATCTACTAATACATTAACACAACAGACAGGACTAATTAGGTATGGGCTCCTGTGGCATTTACCACTGAGTTGATTTATAAAATAGACAAAATACAGGACAGGTATGCGAGCCCCAGGAGGAGCTTATTATGTAACTAGGGTACTAACCTCCTGTACTAGCTAAGTATTAGTAGTTACTGTAAGTAACTTTCTGAATGAACTACCACTCCAGTGCTTACCTACCCTCTGAGACAGCTTATGCCTCTCTCAGGACACCTATTAAATTGTCCTCTCTCCTCGGTGATCCAACCCGTTGTCAAGTCATATAAGTCGGGGTTGTATCAGGGAGAATGGTTGGTTGTATGTGTACGTTGCCTCTACAGGAGAGGAGGATGGGGTGCATGTAGGTCTACAGGCATTAACAAGGTGATTATTAAATGTATTTTTCTCTCTCCTTTTACTGTCAAACTAGAACATTTCCTATTACTTACATTGACAGATTGTACATTGGTAAAGATACGTAGATAGTCAGGTAGGTTAGTCACCCTGGAGATTTCACCTATGTACAGTATCCACAAGCCAGAAAGAGGCAACTCAATTATCAAGACAAAAGGGGGCCCATGTGCATCTAGGTATATGGTGCACTATTATCAAATGGTTGTTATTTTAGATGCCCAATTTAGTGGATCACCATCATGATCATTTTCTAGATGTTGTTATTATTTTTACTGATCAATGTGCAGCACTTACAATAAGGTAGTCTTGAGAAGTCTAGCATCCTATGATATGGCTGCTAGAGTTCTATCATGTCGGTACTAGCTCCCTTTTATAATGGCTGGCTGGGATGACAGAGTCTCATGTGTGGGTTGGTCCAGGATTTATTTGACCTTTTAAAATAGCCTTGGGCGGACCCTGTTTGTACAGCTAGTTCAGTTCTGGCTAGGGTAGCCTGTCTTGACAAGCTTTGTTGGGTGGGTTGGTGTCCTCCCTCTTCACAAACAACGCTTATCAAGACAGACTTCAGCTAGAGTTGTCCTTCGTTATTTGCATGATAAATCTAAGTGAATTGTAGCAGCTGCTACTAGGGTAGATTACAGGCTTCCAGTTTTTTTCTTCATCACCCCTTCCCTTCTTAAATTGAAACCACTAATGTGACCACCAGTTTCTTGAGTGTTTGACCCCTCACTCACATTAGGACTTGTATCTGGGTACTGTTACATAGTGTAAACAGGCAGATAAGAAACACATATACATGATGATTGCGGTCAATAATGATAAGTTAGTCTATTATTAAACACCAATTTTTGCCAACATTTTGTCTATTTTAATCACCAACCATCTGCAGTCTTCTTTTTCTTAAACATCACCCTAGACGATGTTCAACACCACACAATGTCCAATTTTTCCACAATGTCATGCACATAGTCTGTAGGTCCAATGATTCTCATATCCATCTCTTTTTTGTTGTAGACATCGCAAGATAAGACCTAAACTGAAACTGGCTGACATATTCCCAGAAGCCTAATAATGCATGGTATGTCCACCATTTTCGGCTGTATCATTTTAGCCACTTATACCCACCAACAAGTGACAGTCACCATAACAGGTGGTCCGTTCCAGAAACTAAACACAGATGTTAGCGGTAACTGTGATACAAACGGTGTAGCCAAAGATCTCGGGGAGCTGTACGGCACAAACAAAACATATGATTGCCGGCAGACACCACAAAGAGTAACCAATCTCACAGTTTATGGAGCAGAAGTCTCTAAGGAAGTAGGAAGTGTCCAATTTGATCAACTCGTATCAGATGAAATCAAAGTGGTGAACATATGGTGCGGTGCCCCTATCGCTAACGCTGCAAACTGTGAACCAGTAATATTCTATGAAATCAAAGTAACAAACACCAGCGATGGGTATGATTGCGAACTGAGATTTGCTGCAGATCTGCTAAGTAGCAAAGACTACGGCAGCGATTTCAAGCGGCCATCTGAAGTACAATGGAAGGTGAACGGTAACAGTTTATCACCGGCTGTCTCAAAATCTCTGGGTGCATCGGACTTTGCGGATGAACAACCAGATGACATCAAGAGTATCAAATACCCCTTACAAATTGGTAAGTGTGTAAACTCTAATGTCTATTGTCACCATATCTAGCTGTTTTTGTCTTGTGTGATAAGTTGCTATTTACTGTTGCAATGCAACAGAATGGAAATAAACATGTCAGAAGTACACCCTTCACATGCTTACTCCCACTCAGGACACGTGAATGTAGAATGTGCTATGATCACCTTATGTTTGGTTAATAGTTTGTTACCTGGGAGTGTCATGTACATGAAGGCTCTCACAATCTTCATGTACAGTAAAGCCCTCACCATTTATACTATTTATATTTGTATTATCATACATCAGAGGCTGAGAAGAAGGTCGGTACGTTCAGCTGTGAGTTTACTGTTCCCGGCTCTTCTGAGACTATCAAATCAGAGATCGGCGTCAGCGCCGAACCAGTCGGTGTCTCCTGGAGGACTGAGCCAGAGAAGGAACAATTCTCTGATAAAGAGGATGTCAAGATATCCTGTGCTGTGAGTTTATACATCTGATCCATATAATCCAGTCATATTATTATAAATATAACTGAGAAGTATGTTTGATGTTTGTTTATTTAGACATTTCCGGTATCACTCCTAAAAAGGTTGACAAAATTGAAATGTTTACATAAAAATTGATGGAAAAATATTGCACTAGTTGAAAAATCTCATATAGAATTCAAAAAAGCTGTTCTGCCGTTTTACAGTGCGGCATTTGCTGGGTCAGTATTTGTCGATTACTGCTTTACGGGCGGATTTTCTTTGAGTGTTAGGTCTGATTCTATTGTTCAGCGGATGGGTATTATCGGTTGAAATTTTTAAAAAGTGTTCGCTGCATAGAGACAAGTAACTTCCTTATGGACTTGGCTGTCATCAGTTGGGACACTATGTAATGACATAGCCTGTCTTGACATTGTCAAGACAGGCTAGTAATGATTCATCATGATGTAGGCTATGTTTGTTGTTTATCATGTGAGTGACTATGAAAATTCTCCAGGCAATCAGTTCCCATGCTGGTATGACACACAGCCTGATTTATGGGACAATTTCATAGGTCGAGAAATTTAGTTGTGACTAGTTTAATCGTCTAAACATTGTCGGGATAGCTGGTAGTAGCATTTCATTATTAACCACTTTCCCAACTAAGTGGGGAAAGTGGCTGATAGTGGAATGCTACGACCAGCTATCATGCTACCATGCTACTACCAGTTGACTTGTACCTGTTCTACATTCTTCTCTCAGCTTTACTCAGCTTTACTCAGCTTAGTTACCCCATTGAAGCATTCTCACATTAAATCCTGCAGCAATTATTGATCATTTGGGCCATTACACTGCGCATCATGCATGCGGCAATCACAGGCGAATGCCTTTATATTATAGATTATGGATACGTAACATTATACACAACCTGGCCTATATGTAGCTCATACTGTCTTGTATAACTACAATATCTGTTGATGCCAATGTGAGACAGTAATTGTAATGTAAATCAGTGACCTTGTATAATGAACTTATATACTGGTATCATTCTGTGCTTGTATTGCTATTCACCTAGTTTTTCTGTGATTTCACAACAAAACAGTCAGAATGAGCTGTAATCTTCCCAGTGCTCAGTGTTCACTGTACCATGATTCCCTGGTACCATTAAATTTAATGATAATCGAGAAATACAGTTAGTAGATAAAAGGTATAATATTTAACTCATTATTTAGCAGTCTATTTAGTTGTTATATTTACTTTTCTTTTGAGGTTCTAATCTGTTGTTATTGTAGTTCACTGGAAGCCCTACACCAACCATTACATGGACACATGAGGGCGAGGCGTTCGCTGGAGAGGCTAACATAACGTCTAAAGGCAATCAAATCATATCAACTATTACAATCATGGATCTAGAGGATTCTAAGGACAGGGGTACATACAGGTGAGAATAGATAGGGGTACTTACAGGGGAGGATATTTAGGTGTGTTTATAGGGGAGAATAGATAGGGGTACTTACAGGGGAGGATATTTGGGTGTGCTTATAGGGGAGAATAGATAGGGGTACTTACAGGGGAGGATATTTGGGTGTGCTTATAGGGGAGAACAGATAGGGGTAGTTAAAGGGGAGGGTATATCGGGGTACTTATGGGTGAGGCTTCATCACCAAATATTATTCTCGAACTTAATGATGAGCTTTTCATATCTAGGGGAACAAGCTTTGATTATTTTTGTAGTTTCTATCCCTGACACAAAGTGTATCTTTACCGTAGACCAAGGAGTTACTCTAACTCCGTGCTCAGACAAACATCATATAAGTGTATCAGCAATATCATATTTTCAGACATAGAATCCTAGTTATGAAAAAAGGTTTATTGGGGAGTAGGAGTGGAATAGAGGCAAATTTGATCCAACTTGATTGAGTTATGAAGGACATCATCATGCGGTATGGGCACACCTAACGGTAACCCATACCAGGCTTACAATGTCAGGTGACCCGCTTATTGTAGTCTGTATGAAATCACTGTTGAGTGGATGCAGCATTGATTGAGATAAAATCAATGTGTCAATCATCTATAATAAAAATAATAATGCTACCTTGCAAAGCTGACTAGTGGCTAGAAGTGAAAGAACATAATTTTCATTATTGATATTCTATAGCCAAGGCTTCCTGAGAAAAGATTTTCTTGAGCTCATATCATTTCTTATCATTGACCGTATTTGTCTTGTTTTACAGCTGCCTTGCAAAGAATACAAACGGTGAGACAACTATCGAAGGTATACTCCATGTGAGGGATAAGCTGGCTCCGCTCTGGCCTTTTATAGGGATAGTAGTACAGGTTAGTGAATGTGCTCGTCTAGAGTCAGTCTTTTGTTGTGTAACAGTCCACTGAATAGTTGTGAGAGCATTTTGTTATTAATAAAATTGTGCAAAAGTAAGTGTACATATATATCCACACATGTAAATTCTCTGCGAGGAAATTTTGAATCTGTTTCTAATCTACTTATTACTGTTTCATTACACAGCGTTATTAAGATTGTCTGGCAAGACAGTGGAAGTAGGATGTTCAAGTAGAGAACTGGTTCATTGATTCTCTATCTTATTCTGATCAGGTGATTGCCTTGGCAATCTGTATCTACATCGGAGAGAAGATCCGTAAGAAGAAACACGCAGAGAAGCAGAGAAAGAGACAGCGTCAAACTGAGGGGCTCTCAGATGATACCAGTGCTACCAGAACATAGGGAGATTACTGCCGTGTCACTGATACCAGGCAAGGTATGAACTATTTTACATAGTGCATGTCACAACAGAAATCTTCGAGCTGTATAAATAAAAATTTTGTTCGGCCATTGTACCTGATGATACTGACTGGTCATCAAGCAAACCTTCCTATGCTGGTGACTTTGTTAGATGACGTTACAACTCCATGTCGATAGTCATTCATTCAAAACTTTCGATCGCGAACCCGGAGAAGACCATTTTATCCACAGGTCATATTTTACATTTCTCAAAAAAAAGAGAACACAACTCCGGATTAAAAGTACATTGTTTTACAATAATATTATTCTCACCGTTCGATATTCTGTTTCAGATTGTTTATGGAAAACAGTATGAAACCATATCTTACCACGAAACCTCTTTTTAAAGATCACTCTGGTAATATGCCACATGGGGACTTGGTTTGATTAGACCTGGATTAAACAGTCTATATTCATCCACTGTCTTGGAATCAATCTGCTGTGCCAGAATGAATATATAAGTCCCCGTGAATAGTTGTGAAATCTCTGCTGTGCTTTATCAAATGAAGACCCTGTCTGGCTCGTTAGCTGCCATATACATTATAACATTATCGATCGCTGCTGCATACTAATAATTCAATAGCATTTTCGCTAGTTTTGCTTTCAGTATTTACCATAAATGTAAATTACAGAAATATACCCGATGAATGATATTTGATAGAGTTTATCATACCTACCCGATATTTTGTACTGCATTAAGTAGATAATCTGTCATTTCAGCCACATTTTGTTGTGATCTTTTTCTGGACTTATAATCCTTGCCACTAGTCAGTTCATTATTAATAACTAAATGCTTTGTTGTACGATGTAATATCATGTGTGACTGTGTCATCTTTTATCTTTGACTTTTGCAACAGATTCTCCTGACTTGACAAGACACAGAACTGTGATCTAGTTTGTAGACTTCTATTTGACCCTCTTTCTTGTATATGTCAATTTTCACCTTGTTTTGGTTTCTCATATTTTCGGCTTATATAATAAAAACCCAAGAAAGCTGTTTTCAAACAATTTCTCTTTATTTCTATCTAGAGGTACTCCCATGTTCGAAGGTGATACTATGTTATCTTTAGTTGGATGTTATCAAGCCTTGACTCACTTTGACTCTAAAACGACACCATAAATAAATGATCACATGCAAAATTAAGGAAACAAATAATGCACTGATACGTAATTGCAGTAATTTGCATGTAGGGGGATTTTTTTATTGCTTTTACAACATCCACATATGGGATATTAACTAATTATGATAATGAGAAATCCCCAAGTCAGAAAAATAATTAACTCAAGTTCTAAAAATATTATATAATCCTGATGGTTGTCACATCAGTAACAGAGCAGCAGTTGTAAGCTTCTGATAATTAGTACACATGGTAAACTAGAAGTCATATAAATATTTATCTGTCACTGTTTGACATTATGGCGGCAATCCTTCGATGCCTTGCATCATCAGAGTTGGTCCTGCTTGTCGGGTGGCTACCTGGCGGAGTTGTCCCCACCACCCTCTGGAGAGGATTTTTCGTTGAATCATCATGGTTGACTGAATCTTGCGAGCCTGACATAATTGCTGAAATTCGGGCACGCCTTCTTTCCTGGCTTGAACCAGACGTGTAACTTTGACTGCCATTGGACCTTAATGGTGATTCTCGCACTCTCTCTCGTGAGAGATTCTCAGTCGAATCGCCTTCAGCCATGATAGCAGCTATCCTCGCCCTACGAGCATCCATACTGGTGGTGCTTCGGGAAGGTGACTCCTGCACTCTGTCTCTTGAGAGATTTTCTGTTGAGTTGCCTTCAGCCATGATAGAAGCTATCCTTGCCCTGCGAGCATCCATACTGGTGGTGCCTCGTGAAGGTGATTCCCTTACTCTGGAGAATCCTAAATCATTACGTCGTATTGGTGATGTTCTGACTCTGACCTTAACTGCTCCTCCAAAACATTCCACCTCATTCCTGATTGGTGAGTGAGTGACACGTCCTCTGATTGGCTGGGGCTCTCTGCTTCTCCAGCGATGCAGGGCTGAATCAGAGCTCGCAGAATCATTGCTGAGTACTGATGATATCCGGTTCTTGCGCCCCATATTAAAGTCAGTGGGTGGAGGGGATCTCTCTATCTCTATCGGTATCCTCCTCTCTTCATATGGATCGTAGATTGGGGGTGACAGAGGTGGAGGGGTGTATTCTTCTCCACATATTGAAGCTATTCTTGCCCTTCTCCTCTGCTCTGCGCTCATATCATGAGCAGGGGACTGAGACCAGCGTTGCCTCCTGGGTCTGTTGTAATCTACATCACCAGAATATGACAGGTCTTGCTCTGAGCTGTGATTACGAGACGACAGAGGATACCTAGACGCAGGTGATGGCCTCCGTCTTGTGAAACCTGTAGGTGAGTCGCAAAAAGAATCCTCAGAGTCAGCTGAAGGGCGTCTTTGGCGACTATTCCCAGACAAATAAGAATCACAAGGGGAATCACATGATCTATCACTAGACGCTTTTGATGTCTTGCGCTTGTATCGAGATAATGAAGACCCAGAGCTGTGTTGTACTAGCTTGAAGACATCAGTACTTGACCCTGGGCTGTTGTACTTAGGCCGTGGTGGAGTACCTGTTCTCTCTGGTTGTGAAATATCCGATTGGCTGTCTGACATTCTTGTGTTTATAGAGGCATTACTAGCCTTTTCACTGTCATAAACTTTATTGCTGTTTGCTCTCGATGGTATGCTGCCTACATTGGATTGACGACCACTATTATTAGAGCGTACACTATGATTAGAGTTTTTACGAGTTGTTATGGCAGAAACTAAGTCATCTAGAGTATCAGTCGGGCAGTAGCATGGTTTATCAGAGCGATAACTACCCTCAGACTCATCCTCTGAGTCGGAGAGAAAATCTGGCTCCGATTCATGACCACCCTGATCCTGGTCGGTTGTAAGCTCTTCTTTTGGACTTTCGTCAACATTCAGCGTTGACGTTTCATCTACCGGTTCATCAGTCTCATTTTCAGTATCAGTCGGGCAGTAGCATGGGTTATTATCAGAGCGATAACTACCATCAGACTCATCCTCTGAGTCGGAGAGAAAATCTGGCTCTGATTCATGACCACCCTGATCCTGGTCGGTTGTAAGCTCTTCTTTTGGACTTTTGTCAACATTCAGCGTTGAAGTTTCATCTACCGGTTCATCAGTCTCATTTTCATGTTTATGTTGGTGATTAGTCAGATCTGGTGTTTGGTCTATATCATCTGGCTCAACTTTGCTTTTGTTTTCATCGGAATCGAACTCATCTTCGCTAGCATCAAATTCTATAATTTCATCGCTAGAGGAAGTTGGAGTCTTAGGCTTTGGTGACATATCATTTGATGTATATTCACCAGTTTGGCCATCATTCTCAATACCAGAGGCGAGTATGTCATGATCTGCTGCCTGGTCCTCTCCAAGAGTTTCCTCAGTTTCTTTATCTAAGATACCACTGTCTGTGTCTAGTGTATCAGCTTGGATATCAGGTTTTGATATTTCTTTGATGTCTTCTGATCTGATGTCCTGGCGAGTCTCATTATCATCTGTCTGGTTGCAGTCTCCCTCCACTGTGTCTAGTTCACATACTTCATCACATTGGCTGTCTCCAGGATCAAAGCTATCGTCTCCCAGTTCATCTTTACATGGGTCTGATGCCGGCTGCTGGTCGGCTGTGCATGGTACGTTTGGTAATGTTTCATCCTTCATACCATTGTCAGCACTTTCATCAGTTGCTATCTGATTCTGTGCGGATCCCTCATCATTCACAATGGTCTCTACGCTTTCCATTCTCTCTAAATCTCTGTCTACTGCTTCAAACGGACTCAGCGTCTCCACAACTGGAGTTGTCACCTCCTCTTCTCCATCTTCATATAGATCTTGAGGTGCCTCCCCTGGTATAGATTTACCCGAGCTTGAGCTCTCATAGCCACTCGAACATGACAGGGAGGAGGTAAGAGAGCGCCCTGACTGAGCGACACATGCTAATGCAGCCAGCTCCTCAGTCTTACTTTTGTGAGCTGCTTTCGCTTCACCCAGCTTTAACCTTGCCTCCATTCTTTTTCTCCATGTGGGTATTTCAGGCGCCCGTGGCGATTCATTTGGTTCACTGTCTTTACTGCCATCTGTTGCCTCATCAGCTTTACGTTTCGCCACCAACATCTTCAGTCTAATCACTGCCATGACAGCCTTGATGACTTTCTGGAACACATATATTGTATGATTGATTGTAGCGACAACCATTTCTGTCCATGAATTGTTGGGAGGTTATAAATTATAAATATAGTGTTTGAGGCCACAATATATGACAACTTATTTGAATCTCGAAATACTGAATGTCACTTTTGCTATCATCATAGATAGATTGCAATTTTCAGTGAATATCTTTGTATGATAGGCAAGTGAGAAGAGAATGTATTGTGTTTACATTTTGGTTTGGACGAACAGACGGATGGATATGCCTGTTACTCACCCTCCATTTTCTCCTGGTGAAGAACTTGATATGGTGTTTCTTTGACAGATGTTTATTTGTTTGGGAGCGTGTAATCTTGTTGAGCCATGAGTGCTTCATACAGTCAGCTGCTGACATTCTCTTCCTACAAAGCAGATATTCACTTCTTACCAATACATACTATGATGTTTATCCAGCATGTCTTGACGATATTTGTCAAGTAAGGCTAGATGTTAATTATGCTACTAATTTTTTGCAGTTGTCCGCTCAATTTGCATGCAACCCTTTAGCGTTGCATGCATGCTTATTTGAATACCTTAATTTATTTGAGGTTGTATAGTCTGGCACACTATGGACAAACCTTGGGTCTTTAACAAGAAGTTTCTTTATAAAGTCTTTGCAACCTGCAGTGACATCATCAAATTCTTCGGCAGCAAAATCAAACTCCACTCTGAGGATATTACAGATTGTGTCAGCATCATCATCTCCCATGAAGGGCGACAGGCCAGACACGCTGAATAAAAAAGATAGAGTTTTTGTTTCTCTTGGTTGTACAAAGATTGGAAAATAATTACAATAAACAACAATTTGTACAAAACAAAAACTATGAAAACCCGATAAATGCAGCACAACCATTTCACCTCAAGCCGTATAGTGAGGGCCAAAAATTATTTCAGGAAATCTGTTCACTTTATAATCCATGGATTAGCATTCACCAATAATCTCTGTCAAAATTCAAGTGACTCATTATAATCTTTTGAAATCTTTTTTTTCTTCTAAAACTACAATGATTTGTAACTTACAGCACATAGCAGATAACTCCCACACTCCACATGTCGGTAGCTGGAGTAACATCCTCATAGTTACACACTTCTGGAGACATGAAGTCTATAGTACCTGCCATCACTTTGGTACTGGAGAACGAATCAAACCTCTGAGCCAAACCAAAATCTATTATCTTGATCCTCGTACCTGTTTTCGCAACGCAGATTATATTTTCCGGCTGTAGAAAATAACAAAGATAGCATCTTAATTTGCGTCATGGAGAGATCAGAACATCCAAATGTTCTATGCATTTATCAGAGCAACTGGGATAAGTTTGGAATAGAAATACAGATTAAAAGTTAGTGAAGGATGGCTATGTAGGCTACCTACACATGGAGTCAACCAACTATCTTAAATTGAGAGATAGCCAATGTACTGAAACATGGTGATGATTCATCGAGTTACGTTGCAGACACATCCAGAATCATACCATGGCCAAGCACTCATATTCATACAACGTATCAGAAAAACAATATCTGTAACGCTGTTACCTTCATATCGAGATGTAGAATATTTTGGGAATGAATAAACATCATGGCGTCTGTGATCTGTCTCATAAATAAAATTGCTACCCGCTCAGTAAGCTCAAAGTTTTCATCAACAATTCTGTCGAACAGTTCACCACCCTCAATCCTGAAAGATGACGTACAATTATTTAAATCTGTTAAGTTCGACAATTATTACCTGCAGGCTATGGAAACTCAGTCTACAAACCGGACTGATATTAATTACTGCGTATCTACTGTGGGCCAACACCGACTACATTACACAACCTGAAATTATTGTCGGAATATACAGCTAACGGCAATAGTCTGCAATTATTAGCAGTAACAAAGCTCTAAAAAAGCAATCCGAACCCAATAAAAACCATTACAACATGATACACATACACATAGCCATATCATAATAATTATATAAATTACATGAAATAAATTAACACATTATTTCTCCAGCCTTTCCATGTTTAATACCTTTGAGCAACATTCTTTTAGAACAACATGAGAGGAATGAAATATCTAGGCATACTATAGAAGATTAACCATGATGAAATATGCTAACACAACAACAAGGATTTCGCAAATCCAAATAATATGGTTGTCAGAAAACGCACATTGTTCGTAATGTATTATAATGATGATCACATGTTGATAAGCCAAAGAATTTACAAGAACACAGGTATAAGCCGATCTGATTATCAATATTCTGGTTATGAAATCAGCACATTCCGGCAGCAAAATAAACAGCAGATATCCGCCTGAATCATCACATTATAAACATTACAAATTGGACATTGCCATAGGGGGGAGGCTAATGAACTCACGGTCAGAACAAACAGGAATCAACAAGTAAATAAATTACTGGCTAACGACTGCTGAACTCAATGAGGTATAGAAATACATTAGATGGTTGAACTGTTCATCAAAGAATGAGGGCTTTCTCCAATCAGTGACCCTCCACGATTTTCCAATGCCACAATAAAGCTGTAACCCATGTTAGTGACAGTTATCTTTTTTTTACACCACTTACGCAATAATTAAAACCATAATAAATATTTTAGCTCTTTTTCCGCTAAATAGACTAGATTATTTCTCAGTTTCAAGAGGGATGAATTGGCGCATCCTGCAAATGGTGGATAATTTCTAATATTTCCTACTCAATGGAACGAGGTACTCACAGCTCAGTTATAAGGCACATTTGGCGTTTACTCTCGAAGGCGTCGTATATCTGTAGTATCTTAGGATGTCTGAGCAGGCACATTATCCTGATCTCCTTCCTCACATCTGACTTCTCACTCTCCTTCCTCGCTGACACTATCTTCGCAGCCAGAGCTAATCCTGACGAGATTTCTTTGCACTTAATAACCTCGCCAAACTTTCCTCTGCAATGTATGCAATAAAGTATTAAAGACCAGATGAATCCAAGACATGAGTAACACTTCAAACTACTGGGATGTGTGTACACTCTCTCTTTTATTAATTTTTATACAATCTAGGTTTGATAAGATTTAAGTCGGACAGGTTTTGTTGGTTTGATCTCTGACAAATGGTCTGCTAGGGTGACCTACGTTATATCCATGATGAGGGTGGAAGTGGAAAATGTTCATCGATGAAGAATAAAATATTTCTCTTTTGTTCAACAAACAAGTACCGAAGTTAGCGTTTTCATTTATATATTAACGAGCTGGCGCATACTCCCTTCCTTCTACCAAGGCTAAAAATAAGTAGATATTGTCTCGCATGCGCTAACACATACCGCACTACAAGCCTTCCAGCGCCAATCTTACCTTCATTTTATCTTGTGATCGAGCGCTAAAAAAATGATGCACCTTACAACTTGAACCAATAACGCTCAAAGTACATGTAGGTATAATGCGCGATTGAGCAAAAAGACATGAAAGTCGAGGACAAACAAGGGTCAAGTCTATAAGTTTCACACTGAAGGGAGCATACCTTCCAAGAATTTCATCCTGGAGTTCATAATCTCTTTCATACCAGTAGTCCTTGTGAACTGTAATCTCTCGCGGCGGAAAAGGCAGCTCCTCACCTACACACATCAAGTACAATCATGTAGCTAAGATAGCGATAAATACAATGGTAGATCAACCTCTCAGGATATAGTCTTTGCTGCTTTGGAGATCATAAATTTGAGGACAAGTTCATAGCAAGGGACCAACTGTCTAATGAAGATCTATGGGACAGCAAGACTAAAATTGCCTAAGTTTTATTACGCAATGACGGCACAGCAAGGATCAAATTTGAAGAAAGTAATGGTTTATAAGCAGGACAATACACTCCAGAAGACAGTGGACTATGATCCTTTACTTACCCTCCTCCTCGGGGTCTAGGACATTCTTACGAGCGTATGCTATCTTCCGTTTACTCATTCTGTCTGTCTCTCATAGGTATCCACTTCAGATAAGGTGATATCGCTGAGTATAACTCCTTCTTTAGCTGTGCGCGGTACGGCTTCAGTTTGTGAAATGAATCAGTCAGCCTAAAGAATATCTCTTTACAGACTTGTTTACAGCCTTGTTGTTATTTACGCACAGATGAGCGCCGATTCATTAACATGTGTAGCAGTTGGTTTTACTCAACTTAGTCGAGTCAGATCTACAGTTGCTCTCTTATATCACAAACATGATGTCAGTACAGGAGTAGAGCAGCGATGCACTGACAGCGTTACGTAACAGGAGGCAGCCGAGAGCTCCGAGTTGATTCGGTAATGTATACAAAATCAGACAATCAACAGGCTCACTAATTAGCACAGAAAATTCAGCACCAGTTAGCAGTAAATACTCATTAATTAGTTGAAGGTATGTCAGTTTATGAGCACGAGTGAAAGCCTGATGATGTGCGTGTGTATAGGGTACACGATGATAAGGTAAATATCACTAAGCGACTTAATCTTTCCAGAAAATGTGAGCAGCACCTAGAATATGGCCGCTAGTAATGTCATTCACTCTATCAGCCGCTGATCAGTCGGACTAATGAATGATGCTCCCTGCAATTCTAATTTAACCAAATAAGAACCAAACAACCGGCACAGGAAAATTCTAAAGCGGGATGAATTTGTCAAACCTGTCTGCATGGTTGAATCTGAAGTATTATATGACCCAATAATTATTTATAATACAGTCAGATAATATAAGAGACACTTTGAATAATCATTAAACTCCTGCAACCAGACATAGCATTGGGATCTATCTGCTTTTAGTAATAATTAGGGGCTTATTTATACTATGTACTGGCTGGTGTAGTGGATAATATAATGTAGGCTTTTAGATTTTAACTTTCCCTGATTCATAGAGATACATCATAAGATATCTCTTCACGCATTCACGAGTTCACTTACAATGTACACTTCATATAATTGGAATGGAGTTATTCTCTCCCTATACAATCATGCAATTTTTAACGGATCTTTTAAAGGACAACACAGTGAATACAAGGAGGTAGAGAGAATCCATCCCAGTCTAAATTAAAGAAAATGCTAGTTTTACTTAATTTTGTCATTATTATTTGGCACCGAGACTGAAAAAAGAACGGCTTTACATCACTACATTCAAAATTAATAATCAAATTCAACTAAAGACCATGTTGGTGCGTATATAACATACATGCATATTGCAGCGAGGATTGCAAGGATAAAACTTTTTACAAGATTGATAAAATTTACAGATATTGATTGAAAGTCTTCGCTGGACTACATTTGTGGCCGAGCAGAACATAACGCGGTGAAAAATAAGTGAAATTAGTGATTATATACATTTTGACAGCTTGAGCTTCAGGCTACTTATAGTAACTACAAAACCAGAATGTCTCAAATATCTTCTTCAAAAAAATACATACAAAGAGAAGTACATAATTTACTACTTCAGACTATTAGTCACGAACGTTTGACAATCTCCGGGACTGTGATCTCCCTGCTGTGATCTCCCTGCTGTGATGCTGGGCAATTCATAGTGATTTACTCACCAGACAAAATAATGTCCAGAGAGTTACGGTTGAGCAGTCCAGCTGAGCTAGGGCAGCCAGGGATGTATTCTTGTTAAGTGTTGATTGTAAGATATCCTGAACTTGAATGATTTTGGGCAATGCTCACATTTGAACGGTAAGTCTGGCTTTCCTGTTGAAAAAAAGGGAAAATCAGCTTCACATATTCTAGGTATCATAACAACTTATTATTCATCTGGTAAAACCGCAACACTGTCTCTTATAACCGCTTTAAAAGTGTGACTAAATTTTTTATCCTAATCCACCAAATATTATACTGAGTTACCCTCTTTTTAGAGGCCTATGCAAAGAGAAGACAACCCAGAATTAATAATAATCTCTCGCACCGTATGTCAGCCACAATGGAGACGCTGATATTGATGGCGAGGTGTGATAGAAAAATATAATAAATAAAGTGCAAATCAAAGACAAGTAGACTGTAGCAGAAGCATACTAATTTGTCTATTTCTACTGTTATGTGGGTGTGAGTTTAACACGAACCTTTATTGGAAGCATGCACAGGAGCGGCAGCAGGTACAGGAGCTGTAGTAACTACAGGGGCCGCTGGTGCTTCAGGAGCAGCTGGTGCTACTGGAGCAGCTGGAGTTACAGGAGCAGCTGGAGCTCCAGGAGAGGACGGCGCAGCTCGGTACTTCTTTCTTGGAGGCCTTAAACAAAAAAAAGGAGGAAAATGAACCCAAAAACCCAGATCCATGCAACTCCACAATATTGGTGTGACTCAGCCAATACTCATGTGATAAGTATGGAGAAAGAAGCATCTTAAAATATCAATATACAAACCACAAATATAGTCATTTTATAGATTGTAGCTAGACCTAGAGACGCCTAGCGCGACAGCGTGATGCCAGGACTCGAACTGAACTAACCACAAATTTCACAATTCAATGATCAGTAGACTACAATGTTATCAAACAATATCATACCGCGCCACATAATTTTAATTGAGTAAAAACTAGATCATAATTTCTCATACAACTTACTTGTCTTCATTGTCACTGGTTAGATCAATGACATCATTGCTTGCTGTAGAGGTTTTCCGTATGGGTTTTCCGCCAGCCTCCAGTATCTGTAGAGTTTCTCCTGATACAGTAAACACAGCGTCTGGAGCCAGTGATTTCTTCTCTCTGTGTTCGCTTTTCCGGTGAGCCTTTAACTCCTCCTTACTCTGGTAGATTTTGTGACAGTCTTTACAGATGCGGATCTTAGGCTTTTTCTCCTCTATACCCAAAGTCTATATAAAGGTAAAGAATAAACCATCTAGTTATCTATTCAGAACCTATTCATTGAAGTAGCCATTCATAATGTCTCATGTTTGTTTTGTATGAGGTTTATGGTATTTCAATGTACAAAAAGTTCTATCAAAATGAACATTTTCAGGCCAATTGTATACAAGAATTTTATTGAGAAGCCGAGTTGGTAAAGAAAAAGTAATCCCAAGCAGAACAGAAATACCTAAATATAATAAATTACCAAAGTGAGTAGGTTATTCCCATTGACGACCTTCATATCAACTAGATCAGTGACTCCTGTATCTCCAACTTTAGTTGAGTCCGGGATACCAGCTGAACTATCAACCTGCGGCAAGTCGTGATTGAGCTTGGGCGCTGACTCCTGGGCACCATCGTTCTCAGCCTGATCGAGCTCTGCTAGCGCCTGTAGGTTAGTCGTGCTGACAGGTTGTTTATTGACTGGGTTTCCTGCCTCATTGAGATGAGCTGAGCGGTAATGTGCCTTTAATTCTGACTTGTGGTCAAACTTTGCAGCACATAGCTTACACTGCCGTACTTTGTGTTCCGAACCTGTGGAAAAATTTCCGATAAAAATCTCAAAATATTGAAATTTTCCCCTGTCGAAAAAATGATCTCGCATATAATTGAGATCAACACTCTTGATGAAAGAATAACCAAGTTCATAAAGATAATCCTTGCTGCAATCTTTTTATATCTTTCAAATGTTTCATCACAGTATGCAGTAATACATACCCTGACTGCCGCCACCGATGACAAACATATCCGGAGCTAGATCTATAGTGCCCATCTCGTGTGGGTGTTCAGATTTCCTGTGTGCTCGTAACTCACTTTTGTGTTTGAAGGTAGCATTACATGTCTTACATATTCTCAGCTTAGATGTGGCTGATGGGATCGCTCCCGGGTCTGTTATCTGATGTATCTGATAATGATAATCAGGTATGAGATAACGTCAAAATGTCAAATTATGATTTGATGACTAATGATGTTTAATAATTCGTGACAAATAGAACAATTGTTAGGAAAAATTACCCGCTTTGGTATAAACAACTATATAAAAACAAGACTCCCCTCCTTATTCAGGTCACTGTTATGCAGAATACAGTACAGATCTCACCTTTTTGAGATGTTGTAGTTTGGCAAAGTTAGAAGGGAATCTCTTACTACAGATATGACAGGCCAGACTGACAGGCTGAGCGGAGGGTCCCTGGTGTCCCTTCTGCATGTGTCTCCTCCGAGCAAATTTACTCGGAAATCTGAAATTAGTTGAAACCCTTTAGAAACACTTTAAACATCCGTTACATATATGCAAGTCAGAACCAAACGTAAATGAACCAGCAGTAAATGAAATTGATAAACATCATTATAAATTTGTTAGAGCTTTATCTACTCACTGCTTGTCACAGATTTTACAGTCGAAGGTTTTTGCAGACGCTGGTTTGTGCTCTGATTTCACATGCTCCTCCTTCTGAGCTTTAGAATGGAAACACTTGCTGCAAATCTCACATGCAAAGTAGGTGACGATCTCCGGCTCTGTAATTAACATAATCCAGTGTTCAATAATATAAGAGAGAAGGACATCTCTAAATGACGAAAATGTTACTCTCACTGAGAGCCCAGTTGGTTTAAACAATAGAATCAAAAATAATAACCATAACAGAAATTATCACTTTTATCGAGCCTATTGCTCAAACAGTTGGTTTTTATATTGAGCTGTTTAGTGGAAAGAGGAAAAAGAGATAAAAAGAAAATAATCACATCCATCAAACACAGAAGAATATTTTTCAGGTCAGGTTTTGTAGCTCAATAATAATGATCTCATCGTTAAAATGGCTGAATTTTACCTGCCAAGTGAAACATAAATACAATGACCAGCAGTGATCTCACTACGATTTGGAGCAAATTGAGGCACGAACTGCTGAACTGTCAGGTTACCTGGATCAGATTTGATGGGTTCCAGTTCAGATTCTGACTCTGGATTAGGTCTGGGTGCAGCTTTTATAATCTTATTACGAGAGCCGTGCTCTCTCAGCATATGTCTGTTCTTAGCCAGCAGTGATGCAAACTTTCCACCACAGATCCGACACCTACAAACATACACAATCAGCAATACAAGGTGAGGGGCTCAGTAACCAGTAAGATCACAGCTCCAGGAAAAATCATCACTTTCAATATGCTTTAAAATATGATTGCACCAGTCAGGTTTGACAGCTAGAATAAAATACGGTCCAGTGTTGACCACGTTATCCGGACTAAACATTTTTATAATCAAAACAATATAATTAATTGTAGGCAGTCTATCTCACCTGTATTCTGCCAGCTCATGGACAGCCATGTGTCTCTTTAACCCTGCCTTTGTTGTGTACGAAGCGCTGCATTTAGGACATTTAAACTTCGTAGGCAGTGGTTTAGGAGACAGAGGTTTGGGCAAGTACACCGGCTTAACTTTGGGTGCAGATGTAGGTTTAGCAGCTGGAAGCTTCATGCAAAAGGTTTCAGATAAAGGAGTAATGAGTAACTTCTGGTCCACCTCCTCCACGTCTAGCTTAGTAGTCTCCTTGTATGAGACAGCAGTACGGGTTCTGAGTGATCTCTGCCCTCCACCTGAATCACATAACAGGTTCTATGGATTCATGCATAGACCATGGGAAATTCATATCAGAATAGGAGTACATTTTTCCTGATTTTCAAGCACATACCCAGGGATTGATTGCAGTATGAAACCATGTGATTCAAGGAAGGGGATAGTTTGACAAGCCTTATTCAAGTTTGGCCGATGCTCAACAATCGGGCTTCAAGTAAAAGTGCAATCCATTTCCATTTCAAAGGACACAATAATGACAGAAATTTGTGTTAGAACTTGTACCTTTGAGGGGGTTCTTGTTGCAGGTAAGCATATGCTCGACTCTTTTCTTATATGTTACGATTTTCTCGTCACAGAAGGTACATTTACTGAGGTGGGTCCACACATGACTCTTCATCTGGTGCCAGGTGTTAAACCTCTTCACACAGAGTAAACATTGATGGTTGCCGCCGGTGGTCATCCTAGACGATATACATATTTCCATGTGCCTCTCCAGTAGGTACTTATTCATAAACACGCCGTTACAGGAGCTACACACTAGATCATTAACCTTAGGTGTTTTATGGACTCTGGCTTTGTGCGTCCTCAGAGCATGCATCTTACCAAAGCCAGTTCCACAGTCTAAGCATATAGAAGAATAGTACCCATCATGTATACCATAATGCCGCCTGAGGGCTTCGTTAGACTTGAATGACCTTTGACACAGAGTACACTGCAGGCCCGTGAGGTGGGAGTGGTTGAAGGCTGACACCAGGGCTTTGCCTTGGCTAGAGGAAGGCCCAGCTTTCTCACACTTAGTGGGTTCACTGCGGCCACGCCTCGACGGAGGAGTCTTTGTCTTTGCCGTTGTGGAAGGTGAGGAGGTGACAGGACGAACAGGGCTCTTAGATTTTGAGGTTTTAGGACTTCTGTTTGACAAGGTCGCAATCTCAGGAGTATGATCGTCCGATGAAACCATCATATCCTCATCTTCGTCTTCCTGAAAGAAGCAAAGCAAAACAATGCATACAAGGGATACACAGGGCTGTGGGGGGGATGAAATGAAACTAAATAATCTCCTAATTGAACTAGAATCTTATCCAACTTAGCTTCAGTTGGCTAGATATGGAAAAAATTTTAGTTTCTAGAAAAACAGAAAAATGATGGTGATCCAAGTACCTTTATTTGTGAGAGCGGTCAAATGAATAGCGCACCCAAGAGTGAGGCCCTTTGCCAGCATTAGTTTTCATTGTTTAAAATTTGTTTGATCATATGAAAGGGGTTAAAGATCATTTCGAAACACGAACTTCATCAGACAAAGTAACAGCTCAATTATTTCCAATATTGCATCAATTCACACAGAACTTGCTTGCTTCCACTATTACCTCTGAAGGAAGAAATATCCAAATCTTCTCAGCAGCTCAATCATCAGATTAAAATTTTGATTCAGGAACCCAGGACCATAGTCACCATACCAATCAGGCACTAATATACCTGTGTCTAATCTAAGGTACATACCTGATCGCTGTCGACAAAGCTCTCATCCAGAGAAGATGTAGTTCCAGTAGTGAGGTAGAGTTTATGATATTTGTACATATGCATACATATGTCAGCGGCTGATCTAAAGCTAGTCATACACAAGTGACACCTGTTCACATTGCTCACTTCATGACTTGCAACATGCAGGAGAAATGACGTCTCGTCGGTAAACTTCACACAACAGCTTAGACACTTCCATTCTTCAAACTTAGCAAATAAAATACAAGAGTAGTACCCTAAAGGAATTAATGTTAATTTTAGCTATTTTGCAGGTTATTCAATGTTAGCTAGCACTAACTTTCACTAGCTTGGTCGGGAGATCATGTAAAGTAACGAGGTTAAGTGAATGTTAGCTAGCCACAAATTTCCCTAATTTAAGTTTGTACAAAACGCTGACCTTTTCCTCTTGTAATTACTCTACTTATCAAGAGTATGCATAAATCTGACATGAGAAGAGCACATTCATGTTATTCAAGTTTAAATATGGCTTATCCTAAACAGCATACATTGGTTGATTTTGAAGAAACATCTGAATATAAATCCTCATGTTCGTCAAGAGACAACTACGTATTATGTCAATGATATCAAGATAATGGTACAAGTGAAATAATTACAACATAAATGCTCATGGTTATCCACCGAGAAAAATGAACTCTTACCTCCTCTTCATCACTACAATCATCAGCGGGCTTAGCTTCCCTGCTTGTCACCTGGGTGGTCAGCGCTGTCGATGGTCCATTCATATGGGAGATATTCACACCACAAAAGAGCTTGTGCTCAGTAAGACTTTCAGCATAAAGAAATGTTTTATCACACCTGTCGCATCTGGGCTCATCCAATGGGTGGTGTTGATTCAAATGCTTGACAAGAGCTTTCTCCGACTCATGCTGTTTTCTGCAGAAGTGACAGGTTAGTGATACCTTGCCCCCATTGTCAATAGCAACTTCATAGCTTCCAGGAGTCATTAGTGGGGCTATGGGAGTGACGTTAAGGTGGTCTACTGGTTGTTTGATAGGTGTACCAAATATTTTTCTGTTTTTGAACTGAATACAAACACCCTCATGGGAGCGAAGGGCAGCTAATCTGAGAAATCCGCCACCACAGCCGTCACATCTGAATGGTCTCTTTTCAGCTTCCGTGTGTATCAGCATATGACCCTCCTTCTTTTTATCCTTAGCCCCACAAATCTCACAACTGTGAGAACCACCTACTGTACCATATAAGCTGTCTGACATCAAACTGGCCTGGTCACTGATGTCATTAGGTGTCTCACGCTGCTCTCCTAGCTCGACAGTAGACACTGTCTCCATTGATTGGGTCTGGTTAAGACCATTGATGATCTTTCCAATGTTATACATGAGGCAGTGAGATAATTTACATTTAGTGTTAGTATGCACAATGAGATCAACAACAGTATTGAATTTCTCATCACAGTTCACACATAAGAGGTCTTTGGGTGAAGCCAGAGAGTGATATTGCAATTTGTGGTTCTGACTTGACCAATTTGCCCTTACTCGTCTGCAAAATCCACACCTGATACTCTTTCCATCTGAAGGTTGAGGTAGCTTGAGTACATTTTGATAGATAACACAGTCATTCTCATGAGCTTTCAACTGCGACTCTCTAGAAAAATGACCTTCACATCCTGTGCATAAGAGATTGTACGAGTCTTGGCGCTTTGATACAATGTGGTGTGTATTGACATGTAGTTCACATTCTGTAATGTTTGGGAGATTTATCAAACAAACAGGGCAGTTGACAGCCTTACTGTCAAGGGTTCTGATTGGAATCATTTCAGGTACTCTATCACAGCTATTTACGTGATCTAGGTACCAGTCCCTTTGTAGGTGTCCCCAATTACAACCAGGGCAGTGGTACTGCCTCTCCGAGCCATCGTGCCCTTTTTGATGCCGCTCTAAGTAGCGATTGGGGCGCTGGGCATATTTTTTAGCATCTACCCCTGCCCGTATGTCTATGCCACATATCTTACAGACAGGATGTGTTTTATCAAGGGATTTGGATGAGCCGCTTTCAGACTTTGAATCTGAAAAGCTCTTTGTTTCCAATTCCATATCTTTACCACTACTTACTATCGCTATATTTTCAGTCTCTTTGGAGATTTGGACTTGCGGCTCGAGAGTCTCTTGTTTCATGCACTGTGTGCTGTGTGTTACAAAGTCACAAAAAAAAGAGAACTGTATTGAGCAAACCTTACACTTGAAGGGTTGATTGGCTGGTGGAGTATCAACTTCTGTACTCTTCTCCGATTTTATATTAGATTCCATTTTGACAACTGGTGTTGGTTGAGCTGAGATAGATGTTACGGCGTTAGTTTCTTCCTCGAGAGCTTTTAGTTTGCCACATTTCTGCTCATGACTTTTTTTGTGTGTCTGGGCAGCAAAACCTGCGTGACATCCGCTACAATGGTACTGCTTGTTCTCAGCGTCTTTATGTATAGACATGTGGAAATCCCTCAAACTTTTAAATTCGAAAGAAATCAAGCATATCTCACAGGGATGGGAGGCAGTTTGTGGTCTTATCCTTTTACACATCCCCATGTGCAATGTTTGTTTCTCTTTAGTATGGAAGCCACCTTGGCAGCCGGTGCACTTATAAGGGGGATTACCATTGTTGGTGTGAACTGCTTTGGTGTGCTGATCCAGTTGCTGCTGGTTAGCATACAGAATGAGGCACTCTGGACAGGTGTGGGTTCCCTGACCAGAGGAGTCAGGGGGAGGGTCTAGAAAGGCATCAGTGGATGCGTCATCAGATGTCTTACATGGCTCAGACTCAACAGGCTCACTTTTCACAGCAACGGGTAGCTCTTTGTCTAATTTATTGTTGTCTGTAACATTTTTTTCACTTTCTCCCACTAGGAGGGACTGGATAGACGGACAAGAAGATTTGTGATCTTGAAACTCCTGAAATCTCTCGATGAGGAGGTTACACCCTTGACAACTGCAAACAGAACATGATATTAAGATGACTTTCTGCCTGATGAAATTTCGATAAAAACACATGCTGTGCTGCTTTATGGTGGAACTGCAATGCATCAGTGCTGAAGTTAATGTTGAGAAGCAGTACTCAAACTAACAGCCTTGCGGGGGTAATTCTGTTTTCACAGTATCATTGGGTTTAGATGTATTTTCTATTGCAGTGGGCTAGTCATTGGTCATAAAGCATATTTGAGCTTACCAAAATTTCACACTGTACTGGGAGTCTTCACTTGTCTTCCTCAGCCCGATATAGACCATACATTCTTTCTGGTGGTCATAGAGGCACTTGAACATATCAAACCCTGCTTTGCAGCCTTCACAGTTGTATTTCTTAGATATGTTGTTAGTGTGACATAGTTCAGTATGCGCCTCAACATCCTCAACTGATGCGAACATTATAAGACAGATGGAGCATGTACTAGAAATCTTCACCTCCACTTCTGCAAACCATCAAAGAATACCACTGAATGAGTGATCAAAACGCAGAGAACTGGTTGTGAACAATCAAATGTTTGTCAAGGCCCGACTGTACAATACATCATCTTAGGATATTTGCTATCGATGACTGATTGTATGAAGTGCTTAGAATGTATGCCCACCTTCCTTATTTGGTTCTACCCTTTTATGTACAACTTGCTTCTGTTCTTCCTGATATGTCTTATAGGCATCACAATACTGTTGATGTCTCCTGAGAAGGGTGGGCCTCTGAAATACATTATAACAGCCCTGGCAGCTGTGTGATCCATCACCATGTAGCTTCGTGATGTGATCATCTGCAACAGATGGTAAAAGGGGAAACAACTTACAATACATGGTCAAAGGGTAGAAAACTCCAAATACAAGGCTAGGAGCAGACAATATCCAGGAGAAGCTCTCCAAGAATTAGTGTTTCCAAATCAATCATAGGAAATGTGCCAATGAAAGGACACGCGGTGCAATGGAGTTCTGCCTGAAATTCCACAAGAAGTAGGTGAAGAACAAACTACGCCGCATCATGAAAGTCACTGAAGTCAACCACCACCATGAAAGTTTGTTTTCCTTAAATGTACTATTGGGCAGTAATTCTGGAAGAGGTAGACGAACCGAGCTGAGTGTAGGTGGGGAACTGTTTTTTGCAGAATGGACATGTCATTCCTCCAGCACACGTCTTGTTGTCACTATGCTCCTGATGTACGTGCTCCACCAAATCTGGACTGGAATCAAATTTGCTGTCACACATAGGGCACTTCCATCCATTCAACGGCTTGAGTTCTTTCTCTTTGGGGTCAGACGATTGAGTGTCTTCAGTACAGCCGGATTCAAAACTCAGCTCAGAAGCACATGTGGTTGGCAGCCACCGTGACATCTCTGCAAGTAGAAATTATTTACCATGTATGTACTTATTATAATCCACTGATACACATGATGTGCCGGTCAAAATTATCTGCTGCCTGATCTGCCCGAAGCTTTGGTAGCAGGGGCCGAGACTGTCACATCCCATGACATGTGACATTCAAGTTATAACTTCAGAAAAAAAGATTTGGAAATTTAATAAACTTGTTCCAACTTGTTCCATGTCCATTTTGCTCCAAAAACAAAGGGGCTTTATGATTGGGAGAGGATTACCCACAGGAGTAGGACAAGTGCGCGTGACGATGGGCGACACATTCAGATGGGAAGTATTTGTAAATAGCAATCGGGGCAGAAACTGTTTCTGCTGGTCACTTCCAGTTTGAAGCTAGCCAATGTGCTGGCTTTGATTGGCTGTGTTATATCTCAATAGGCTCAATCTATCACCCACCCACCAGCCAGTCAGATCAGAGCCAACACATGGGCTCCTTGAAGCAAATGCCATCAGGGAGGGTAGGATATACCTTCCCTCCCATCCTCGCTGATGTCATGATGCAGAATTAAAAATAATATTCCTGTTTGGAGTTGTTCCTCCGGGTGACATTCTATCGGATAAGATGGTGGTATTTTATTTCGCCGACAAGTGGATTATTAGTCATGGCTGGGTAAACATTGCTTGTTATTGTCTGCTTGTTGACTGCCTCTATTCCATTACTCATTGTAATCAAGATAATTTTTTGAAGTAGCGCCTAGAAGTGAAGCAACTACACCTCCACGGGCTGTGGTCAATATGTACTAATTCACCAAAGTTTCAATTACACTGCTTTGTTAGCATATTATAGCAGATGCCAAAGACCAACTGCTTTACATGAAACACGTTAAAAAAAAAAGTAGCCTCAAATTCATTGACCATGATCCCAAAAATTGATGGTAAAACTTCCAAGTAGAAACTAATGCTGCTGCAATGTATAAGGTGGTGATGTGTTAGGGAATCAGAACTTGTGGCCTGTATTTGAATTTATTATGAGGAGGGCAGTCACTGGTCATTTTATTTAGCTTCAATCGGGAAGTGACATTCCTGGAACATCGAAGTAACCACCATTGAGGAAAGGCCACCTCCACAACTTTCAAATGTACCTTGTTATTTTTTTTCCGTTATCTATGAGACGTTGACACATAGGTTGCAGTGGTGATGACAACAGTACTTAAAACGAGTCACATCAAACACTAACTACGGCCATGTGAGCCAATAAATGAAGATTGCTTGGGCCCAAGGTCAAATCTTTTATTTTCACTAGTAACAATAGCATTTATCTAGCCTATCATGTAAAAAGGTAACTATCATAGTTAAAGCATGTATTGTACCCATGGGGTTTCAACCATTCCTCTGGATGTCCTTCAGCAAAAAACTATCACATAATACATGTAGATGCCTCCAGTTTTGTGGAAGGTAGTGTATGCTTACTGAGATATAGCCTGATAAAAATCGCACCTAGGTTACCTCGAGTTTTGCTCGTTTTACTGGCTCCCTACAAGTCACGTGACTTGTCATGATGCTGCGTTATTATTCATGTAAAAAAGTACCTTACTTTATGAATAGCCAAGTATAGCACTCATTCAGTATGACCACACTGCTCTATTTAAACATTATTGGCAGTAAATACATTTCTAAGATACTTTCTTAGTGGTTCAGTAGAATAATATACACTGTCTTCACAAATCTTATTATCCATTAGTGATGTGACATTCGGAGTTGGAATTGTTAGGAACAATATAGATGGCCCAGCATGCTTATTTTAGGCCTAGCATTGAAAAAAACATTGAGCACTTAAAGGTCAATAGACTACTCCGATTAGCTGGCATGGTTCAGTGGTTCCATGCACTTGTGTAGATGTTCTGCCCTGACCTGACATTTGAAGAGGCCACTCAATGCAACCTACCATATGATATGCTGGGGTGTGGTGGTGTAGGTTTTAGTTCAAAACAGTCATCTTCAATTTTGATTTCTTTCAGCAGTTGGTCAACTTCATTGTGGTCATAGATTTCACAATCAAACTTGAATTCCCCTGGCTGAAAATATAACCATGAATTGTAACACTTCATGATGTTATAGTACTGACCAACCAGCGGTTTTTTGACTATACAGTAACAACATGGTAGATTTATATATTAACAATACATTGACCACACAATGTGGATGAGGGGTGCATTCACAGTTTTAGTGGTCACAAACAGCAATGAAAAATATACTAACCAGGTCACATGTATCTGTAGTAGCCACTCGAAAGTATTCAGTAGTCTCCTCCTCCTCCTCATGAACATCTGCACTCACTATGTTCTCAGTTATGCCTCCCTTCACCTCAGAAATAACCAACTGTAGATCGTGGTCTGGTAAGTAGAATGATAAAAACACTAATCTACTTCAAAGAGAAAATTATATGTCAGGTTAGTCCAAATCTATAGGATTTATCCAAGTTGATAGTTGAATGGGCAGTAATTGCAAATTCGAGCACCAGTAGTAACTTAGTATAATAAGCACAAAAGAAGACACAATCAAAGAAACCTCATTCCTACCATTTTCTGGTGGAGTTTGCAGAGTTGGACTAGCAACATTTCCTGACATGTTGACTTCATTGCCTGGGGTCAACAACTGATTTGTGATAGCAGACTGTTTAAAACCATTAACTCCGTTTGTGTGCCTAAAACCAGAGATACACAAAATTAATCATAAGTTAATGATTCAAAGATTATTGGCTATTTATTGGACAGTGATCATTCATTGACACAATTCATTCACTGACGAGAAGGTGTAAGTATCAAGCTGTGATGAATGCAGCCTGTGAATTTGTCTGTAAAAATGAAGTAAGTCCTTGCAAGTCATTTTCAAGCAAAAGCTCAAATTTGAGGTTCAGGATAAACTACAGACAGCTGTAGTTGAAGACTTGATACCACAGAAGATCACTGGGTATTCACTCACTTCTTCTTGAAGCAGACTGATAAGGCCTCCTGAGCCTTACGCGCCCGTTCCATTAATTCCACAGCTAGTTTGCATGATGTGCAGACATCTCTGGAGACTTCCTTGCTGCTCTGTATCGTCCCAGTTTGGACAAGGAATGTATACAGGCTTTGAGACAGCAGTTGTAAACAACGATCTGTGACATACTGCCCACATATTAAGCAGTGAGGATTTGGATCTATGAACTGTAGCATTAAAAGAAAAGTGAAGACCCTTGCAAAAATGGTACAGCAATCGAATCGATAGAATGCATCCTATCTGTAAAAATTGCATTGGGATTCAGAAACCATGTCCCAGGAGGATGAGTAATATCTGTGAGGGAACTGTGGGGCTACATGTTTGACAATGGAAGTCTCACTTTTAGCATATTAGATTGGTATTCTGTATCAACAATGACATCACCAGTTCCAGCTTGAATACCGATGACTAGGTGAACCTGAAGTCAACTTAATAAGAGCTTAGTGCATACCTTGGATGGAATATCACGATTCTCCATTACGGAAAATCAAGTCTACAAAAACAAATACAAGTTACACATTAAATTGTGATTAAAACTACCATCACCACTGGTGTATGGAATCACTAAGAGTATATATTCACATCTCTTTGTGTACGCACAGATAAGAGGCAGTCACAAATGAATATTTGCCAGAAACAGTAATGTGAATAAAACAATAATAAGATGTAGTAAATGGGACACCTGGTTCAATCGAGTAGGCTCTGAATATGGGCAATAAGACAAGCATGTAATGCACTTCGCTTAGGCCTATTGCACTGCACCAGTTTCTTGATGCAATTTACAACCTCTCCATAATATACATGTATAAATTTCATTGACAACAATAATTTCTACCATTTTCCTTTCACTAAGACCACAGCAGTAAGCTCCCTACCACTGAAGACATTGGTGGGTGGAGCCAACTACTATGGATGAGGCTGTTCAGGTCAGAAGATGAGTTAGTCATACAAATTACATTAGTTTAAACTGCTCATTTGGATATGGATTACTGATATCAAACCCCAAAAAAATGGGCTCAATAGAGGTGGAAGCACAGCCCATATTTTTTAGTCATTTTTTTATTTATACTTATATACATATATATATATATAAATTATAATAAAAAAATAGCTCACTTGACATTTTTGTATCAGCTAAAAAAGAATAAATGAGGTAAGGTAAAGGTGAACTGATTGTTTATCAACAGCATTGCATGACCAGGAATGAGATTTATGCATCGTATGATGTCACTTCAGGGTCCTAGGAATGACTCACATCAAGTAAAAATGCTGGTTTGAGCAGGTGCATAGTCAAAGTTTTCATTCCAGGTTGTTTTCACTCATTGGGGCTTTTGCTCTCTCAAAAAAAATTACACTAACTTTGTATACTGCTCCTTGCCTCCTTTATCCAAAGAGCCAACAAGAAGTTAGTTGCACATGCGCATTAGACTCTAAGGCCATAACCTTAGTTTCTCTGTTTAGATAAAATGAAAGTCTGTGTCCCGTCAACCCCTAACTTTGCAAGTACGAGTTATATTCCCATGGTGACAGAGTAAGCAATATGGCAGCCCCCTTGAAAAGGAATCAGATTGTCCATGAGCTCATATCAAACAAAGGTATATAGCTGTATATGAAGCCAAAAATTCTAGATATTGAAACATATGTGTTGCCATGAGATGTGTGCATGAGAGTGTAGAATTTCTACTGAAGAATTGTACCAACAATGAATTACAATGACATGGTGCAGTGTAGGTGCTGAGGATGACTGCTCGAACTTGTGTACAGCTGGTTGAGTTTCTTGTGGCTTTAGAACATCTGGTTGAGCTCAGCAGCTGCAGCTAGTCTGAAATTCCATAGAGACTCCATAGATAGGTCACAGTTCGGCAATGTAACTGGGTGAATTTGCCAGGGTATGTGGAAGACTCTCACAGTGTCAGAGTGACATCAACCAGGTTGTTGATAGACTTGTAGAGCATTGTTCCTTTACTCAGCTTTCTCCTTGATTGGAGTGACTCCCAGTTGAGTTGTTGCTTCATAGCAGATACACTGCCGTACCGAGAGTAGTCACAAATCTGGCCGCTCTGTTCTGTACCGCTTCCAGCTGATTTATATGTGCCTTATGGTGAGGGTCCCAGATGGGCGCACAGTACTCAAGCTGTGGCCTCACGAGTGTTTTGTAACTCCTTTCTTTGATGTCTGATGCACAGTGATAGAGGTCTCTCTGAAGGAAGGACAGAGTACGAGATCCCTTGGCACTAACGTTGTCAATATGGTTTTTCCATTTTAGAGATTTACTGATAGTTACTCCAAGATATTTTGAAGATGTAACTATTTCTAGAGGGTGGCCTCTGATGTTATAACAGCTCTCTATCTCCTTTTTCTTGTTGGTGACTCTGATTACCTGGCATTTGGAAGGATGAAAACTCATCCCCTAGTCAGCTTCCCAATGCAACAGCCTGTCTAGATCTTCTTGCAGACAGACTGCCTCGCTCTCGGTGTTTACTTCTCTGTATATGACCGCATCATCAGCGAAAAGTCTGACATGAGATTGGTTTGAGATGCCGTTGATATAAAGGAGGAACATAAGAGGCCCCAGAACACTCCCTTGGGGAACCCCAGAGGTGACTGCGGTAGCACCAGACATTTTCCCCTTGACAACTACTTCTTGGGTTCGATCTGATAGAAAGGCATTTATCCACTTCATAACATCTGGGTCAATTCCATAGTGATGTAGTTTATGGATGAGCAGGTCATGTGGGACGCGGTCGAATGCCTTGGCAAAGTCAAGAAGGATTACATCTGTTTGGGATTTCTTGTCAAGATTTTTTAAAGAAATCCTTGGTGGTTAACAGCAACTGGGATTCACACAATTTGATCTTATGCTAGCTTCACACAATTGACCACTAACTTACTTACTCACCACTACATGCTTTTTTTCAACTGGATTAGGATAAAATTCATTGTTGCGCCCAGAAATTGCTGTAAACTTATGTAGTTAGACTTTAGACCTAATTGAATGGCAGCTTATGATTCTTAGAGATCCTGCTATTGTGCTGGCTTTATTGAGCAAAAGTGACTGAGCTAACCATTTATTTCTGTTGTACTCAAAACATATGATATGAGGCCTATCCACTAGCAATATAGCTCATCATGTTCTCGATCTCATGTAGGGAAATTGCTGTTGATCATTGAACAACGAACAACTGGGATTTTTTGTGTGCAACACTAGGTTTGATCTGTCCTACCTGTTTGGCAACTGACCACATTTATCTTGATGAATGTGGGAGTTTCAATCTCATGTATAGGCTCTTGCGATTATGGTAGCTTCATGGACATGCGATACAGTTATCACTTTTTAACTGTAACCAGCACTAGTAGGTATGCATTGACGAGAAGCCTAGTTGATCCACACACTCATGTACTATGTAGTTGTAGTTGAGTCTTTTTAAATTGTTAATGTTCGAAGAGTAGGCCTCAAATAGTTTTCAGTTTGTGAAAAGAAATCAGAAAAAATGGAAACTAAGCTCTGAACTTGTGAGCAGGGAAACCCCCTTGTTTTTATTCATTTATGATTAAATCAAGGAGCTCATTGCTTCCACTGTTTTTGTTGTTGCGTTTCCAATCGAAGCCAAATATAATATTATGGTGTATATTTTTTTATGTATGAATAAGGTAATTGACTCTTTTTTAGTTTCTGTGTCTCGCCCACCTAGTGCCAAGTTGACAAACCACTCGAAGACTCGCTACGCCTCCAAATATGCACTCAAAAACCGCAATTTGGTGCAGGTATTCAACCTTGACTGTCAACAAACTTCAAAACAGTCACGAGTGCAGAGTGCACAGATGAGGCATGGTACAGCCATAGAAGGAGAAAAACCAAGGAGAGTGAAAAGTGCATCTGTCACAAGAACTAAAGAATATGTTTCTGAGCAGTGTAAATTGTACACTGACCAGCGGCAAATGGTGCTATACAATCCAGATGATGACTCAAAAAGAAAGCAAAAGCTCTCTATGCAGGAAACATTAATATCACCTGCTAAATCATCATTACACCACACTGGTAGAGATACAAAAGCCTCAACAGGATGTGCAAGGTAAGGCATTTCAGGTTGCTTGTAGGTTGTCTGTATCATCCATTCTATATTCACAGTGGCCTTTCTTGAGACACACCTCGGGACTTTTAATTGTTAAATTCTTGCATAACTACTAACCCGACCTCGCGGTCTATTGGCCTGTGAGTCTGTGAACTCAAACACTTGACTGTCTATAATTTATAGATGTGATCAAAATGGGTTAAAGGCACAAGTGCTGACAACTTTGCATTATTATCCATATTGTGTTTATATTTTCACAGTGTACCCTCATCATTCAACAATCTAGAGCAGTACACTAAAACAGAGTTACCAGACTGTCTGGATCATCCGGCTCTACGTGGCTCACTCGTTGTTCTGCCAGGCCTCGGGGACACATATGGATATGACTTACCGACACTACCATCACTACACAACTATACTGAGGATTACCCTTTTACTCACTCTGTGCCTCTTGAACATGTACATGTAAGTATTTCCTTGTAACACCAGGAAATATTAATAAAAATTATTTCGTCTGGGTAATAAATAGCTTAGGGAATCAGCTCTGTGTTGGAAGATATCACAGAAAATGAGATTGGATTTGTTTGTTTCATGACCGTTTTCCAGCACACATCTGAGCTGCTATTTACTAACTGTCATTGTGTTACTTTGACATATTATGTTGCTATCCGTCTTTGTAGACGATGACTGCACTGAGGTGCGGCTAGCTTTGACATAGAATCCTACAAAATGATACCTTCAACCATGGAGCTTCTTTTATACACAGTCTCATGCTAGGTTAAGAAGCCAACTCCTAAGTAACCATAATCTAGTCTCTGTTAAGTCTACTCCGGTAAATTGTGCACGCCTCATTCTCCAGCTAGATACTAAGCTAACTTGTATTTAATTCTAATTTTTTTTGCATTGTTCTTATAGAAACCGAAGAAGTATACGCACCCTTATTATGTGAGTTATAAACTACATATTCAATTTTTTTCACATATGTATATCGCTAAACTATCTATAGTCATGTTGATGTAGCCCTGTTCATAGGCCACTGGTTTTGTTTTTTTTGGTTTTTTTGGTGTTTTGAAACCAGTGGCCGTGTGAACAGGGCTAATGTTGATGGGTCGTGAAGTTATCTCTTCATGAAGTAACGCTATAGAAGCTCTCGACCAAACCCATATCCGTTCACCATATCAACTTATTCAGTGAGGCGCTCTTTGAGAACAGGATGATATTGTGTGCCAAACAAAAAGTGGATAATAATGAGTATACATTGGCCTATATTCACGATAGATTATCAATCGATAGAGCCATGAACATATAAAAAGTATGTATATGCGTATAGATAGAGTCTATATAAGGTTGCATATTTTGCTCGTTGTATTGCAGCGATTTGTATTTCAATACAGATCCATTACTTATGATGGATACCATCAAGTATTTTAGGTACTCTGTATTAAAGTGCAAGTTCTCTGTATTGTACACCTTTTTTACATTGATAATCTAATAATTTTAATAATGAAGAAGTACACTCGATTTATTGCGTATTGAAAATCTATCTAATATATTCTGATATCTGGTTTCGGATTTATTTTGATTTAAGGAGCGATTGAAAAAGATGAAAGGCTGGACATGTAATCATACAGGTCGAGAAGTAAGAGTGGGCTCTGTATCAGGGGAGACAATTCATAGATACACAATCGCTCCTAACAGAAACAAGAATGCTGTCAGAGACGAAATAGTTGAGTTAGAGCGGTTGATAAAAGGTTAGATTGTAAATAGATACCGATTTAAGTTTGTTATAACATGTCTTCGGTGAAATAATGTCTGGTTCAGGATAATCACAATCAGATAGTTAATTACATTGTTGGAGTAGTCCCATTACTGGCCATGAGGAGATAACTATGCTAATGCCCAATAAACTGTGGCAGAAATGAATCAAATTTGTGTGTCAAATCAGGAGATAGAATGACTAAGTCAGATGTTTTTTTTGCATAAAACATACATTTTGATTCCAGACCTGTTCAGCACCGACTCCTGTTGTGTGGATAGAATGACACTGTGTATGACTCTTGATATGTTTTACAGGCTTATCTACAGAATGGGGTACGTGTAGAACTGTTCTATATCAGAATGAGATAAATGATCTACAGAGAATGGTCAAACATACTCTATCAATGACAGGATATCCAGAGACACCCCCAGAAACACCTGATCCAGTGAGTATAGGACAAGGTCTTGTCTATAGTATGCATGATGACCCAATGTCGATTTCTAGAATTAGGGGTGGGGTTGTAAACACAATCCTTAAAAACTGTATCATAAGAAAAACCAGAACAACTTGTTTGAGCTGCAATGTGAAGGTGATAGTCCTTGTAGTATGTACGTTCTAGAAGACACCGATCAAATGTTACACTGTCATGACTTCATATCTGCTGCTGAATCCTTTTCCACCAGATTATCCTTTCACATGAGGTTCGCTAGGTAGCTGGTAACTAGGAGTTGGTAGATCAAGATTGGTCCAGTTTGTCTGTATCTAAATTGCTCCTGTTCTACTGGAAAGCTGCCAATGGCCAAATGAGGAGCAACTCCATGTGTAGGCAGATTGCTTTAAACTTGGTCTTGGGTGCAAGTGCACTAACCACCAGCCAACCTCACCATGTGCATCAGGAAACTGTTGCCAGTTGACATATATGGTTGATTTCGTGGATTTGTTGATTTCATCTTCTTCTACAGTGTGCGAAGTTAGTTGAATACATAGACCAAGGAGTAAAAGAGTTTAACTCCTTGCATAGATTTAAGAATAAACCTAGACAGGACACCATATACAGCAGAATTGAGGCACTTAATTGTGGGGCGACGTAACGTCATTGGAAGGTGTAGAAGCAATGATGCTATCATTGATTTACTGTCTATAATCCAGGTTTTTTGTTCATAACTCGATCGGATTTTGAATTTGAAAATTGCTCTTCATTCAGCAACATCTTGTTATGAACTTGGTGGTATTACTTCTTCAAAAAAAATTTGTTGTCTAAAATTTGTATCAAACTGTTCAGGACAAGCTCCTCAGTCTATTTTAATTTTCAAAACTCGAAATCCGATCAAAATTGATCGAGTTACCGACAAAATACCTGGATTTTGGACAGTAAATCAATGATAGCATCATTATTCCTACACCTTCCAATATAGTTACATCGCCCACAATTAAATGCCTCAGTGCCTCAATGCTAATGCTCCGTATAGTGTCCTGTCTAGGTTTATTATTAAAGTGTTTGTAAAGGAACAGGGTTCTTGGTATCATTTTTGAGCTTGAAATGTGATTAAGACAGCTATCAAACATGCATTTGCATGAAAAATAAGTCTTCAGGGTTACTTGGTCTGGTAGGTTTGGGGGTTACAAGTTAACACTATTGAGTTGCCTACTCATGCACAGCCCAACTTGTCCAGGCGATTTGTAATGAGCCTATTATGGGGGAAATACAGTAATATTAGTGACTATTGTGGTTAGATAACAACTTTTGCAAATACATGACAAAGTCACTCACAAGTCTGTCGATGACATAAAAGCAGAGACTATAGATATATCTATAGTCTCTGATAAAAGTTCAAATTTAATGAGTTGAGACCGCTAATCAAAACAACCTTCATTTCTGTTATGAGCCCATGTTGAAGAAGAGATTAGAAGAACCACTGTACCAAAGATTATAAATACTGACTGTACATTACAATCAATGACTATGACCCATTCCCTGTCCACAGCTTTTCAAGCGAGTGATTTTCATTTCATACTGCTGCGCTTGTTTGCTCTGTTTAAATAAGATTACACTGGAGCAATGAATTCTTCCTGCTGACAAAGCCTTGCTTATTTCAGATTTTACCTAAAAATGGTCCATACAATGCTTTATGGTTAGTACCAAATCTTGCGATAATATCCAACACTAGCCCCCCAAATAAGATCCATACTGATGAGATAACTCAAAAACTCGACAAATTAATTTCCTAAGTGACTGTGTGTGCTTTGACATGGGTTCTCATATGGCCTGCTGCACTCAGTCAGTAATATTGATAGTCCATGTTTAGAAGTGCTGAGTATCTGTGATGCACAGATGGACAAGATCTGATGTATAATAATTTAGAAAGTTTCTCAAGGTATTCCACTGCTTACACGATTATCAATACTCCTCTCTTTAGGAGGCAGTCAAATTCATTTACATTTTTCATCACCTTGAAGTCCGAAATAACTAGATGACAATTTTATTTACTTCAATTTACTTTGTGACTTGTAAATTCCAGTTTTTTATTGTAAACAACAAAGTTTACCCGAGAAAATCCTAATGCCTGAAATGTCGAGATTTAAAAACAAATTATTTTAGATTTTTGTGCAAATTAGAAAAACATCCAGTCTACATGTGTAAATTTTGTATCTTCCATTGAAATTCTATTGAAAGCCACTAATCATAAAGCATAACTGAAGACTGAGTTTGATTGGGATGTCATATCTTAGTATTTATAATCTTCAATACAATCCATGTAGCCACAATCTCATTTATTCGTCAAATAAATATAAACAAAACCTTGAAATCATTTAGCGATGTATTGATCTGCCTTTATATTGCCAATTTCTATCTCGAACAGTAACCATGGTTAACAGAAAATGTTGTATCTGTCAAAGCACTGTGGGTTATTTCAAGTGGCCAAAATCATACAGATTTAAACTTGAGTGGTGTGTCTACCTCAGGGACATTTTCCCTATGATAATCACATGGACCCGACGTCGATTTGCTACAATTGCCTCCTGAATGATATTCAATCTCGCTCTCACTGGATCTGTTAATCACCCTATAATTTTCACTCTCGCTGTCGGATGAGCTAGAGTTGTAATTTTTGCTGTGCTTGATTTCGATCGTTTGCTTTGTCATTCAATTATGAATTTTTATACACTATCCCAGTTTACCAGCAAAGCCACATAACATGGGACAGATTAACTTTGCATTGTATTCACTCATTCATTCAATGGATAAATTCTGTGCGGTTTAATATTGTATGCAGGGAATATCAAAACCACTGTGTCATAACAAAAAGTCTTATTTACGAGATACTGTATATTCCCATTATAATCTAAGGTACTAAAAAGGTACTATTTTCTACAAGTGATCACAACTCCAAAGGAGAAAAATAGTACCTTTTTAGTACCTTCTCATCCCAACTTTGAGTGAAAATAATTCTTAACTGGGCCACAGGCTGCTTTTGGACATAGCATAATGTTCTAAACTAGACTGAGAGCTCTAGAATAATACCAAAAACCTGTTCCCTTTACAAGCACTTTAAGTCTTTGGTTGAATACAACATTATGTTTACAGACTGGACTGCGTAAGTTCTGTAAGGAGTATGATACTGCGTTACTAGCTCTGATAGACAGACATCAACAATGTATGCTGGAGATCAAAAAAATGGAGGAAATGGATCATCTATACGAACGTGCTAAGCTGCTAGAAGCTCTTTGAATTATAATGGATGGTGCAGACATAAATGAAGTACTTTGTCTACTTTTCTATGTGTAATGACCTGTTTTGTATACCATGACTTAGTGTTACATGACATCTGAGTGAAGAAGTGCGAAAGTATGACGCAAATGAGCTTTACAACTTCTGGACTGAACATTTAGGCAATATAGTGCCCGATTCTAAACTACTCTAACTCTTCACTAACAAGAAAGTCGGTTTCTCGAATTCGTTGTAAAAAAATGCTATCAGCTTTGAAAAATACTGGATGTATTGCTTGATTCTCATGTTCAGTCTCACTTTACATATAATTTGGTTTGTTTTAATGACCCTTTGTAGCTGTCTGCTGACTCAGCCTTCTGCATAAGGTGAAGAGTAATAATATATTATACTTCAATTTTTATATAATTGCAGCCTTTCTTTGTGTGAGACTTTTCTCCCTTCACTGTAAATAGGCCTCATGTTATGATATTGCGGTGCTTACACCCCTACGACATCTATATGAGATTCACTTTTTATACAGCAAGTTGGCAAGTACGAGAGATTTTCATGAATTGTTTTCCATTAAATTTTGTACTGCAATGATCCAAATCTATAACCATAAGATATATCGGATTACAGTGTAGCTGGTTTTCAAATTTAAAATAGTGAAAACACAACTCCCACATTGTATGGGACTTTATTATAAGTTTCACAACATTGTAAATGAAAATACCTGCATCTATCACCTGTCCCCGATCAACTTGTTACCGGGTCAGATGCGGTTTTGAATAATAATACCTTTATCTTACCTTAGTATCAATTGACGCCATCTTATCTTATGATAATCTTATCTTAATGATGGCAAGTAAAGGATTCCCCCTTTTTCTGATAGCAGATTGAGTTACACATCAACAAGGCTGTGTTCACAGTATATGAGGTACTGGGGGACAAGAAGGCCGGATGTTGCGCCACTTAAATCAGAGTTTGATTCTCGAGGGAATTTACTATGACCACTGGCCATGTCCAATACGATGTGTGACAAATGTGACAAATAACAGCACCGCCTTTGTCGAGGTGGGTGGGTGGGTATCCCCCCACCCACTCACCCCTGACAGCCTGCCCAGACTAAATACAGCACTAACTAACTAAGGATAGGAAGTATTATTATAAATACTAAAACAGGATATAATGTGAAAAAATATCGGCTCGGCATTTAACCTTCAGTTTGAGCCGACTCCCTTGTTTGAACAAAGATACTAAATACTTGAGCACTTTGGTCACTAATTCTAGTGACTCTCAAACAAAACAAAGGCCACATAAAAGCCAGATTCAATCGTGTTCTGTTTTGTGGAATTCCTACTGTAAATTCCAGACTAAGCACAGTGCCAGACATCATTTCATTAGAAAAGCTTCGAATACTTTTAAATTAATGTTTAGCTTAGGTAGGGCATATACTGTACAACCAAGATAGTGGGAAATTTCCATTACATATAATCGTCATCCTGAATTGTATCGCCATTTTATTAACAACTTTTCTCCGTCCTGTTCAAGTTGTGACTGTGACTTGTGTTGAAGATATTCTAAAATATACATGGAACTAATTATAGAGACCTACCTTTAACATGACACAGGTACAGATTAAAGCAATGCCAGCTCAAGGTAAGTAGTTACAAGTTAGAACATATTATGAAATTGTGGGCCCTATTCAGAGTTATAAAATCCCATCCTAGACAATAGTGTTGTTATCATGTCAGCTAACATGACTGTCTCGAGATAAAAGTACTCTGGCTATGAGGCTAAGGGTGGTACATACTCCCTTCCCGATATAACTGAAGTTAACGATGTTTGAACTGTGTGCTTTTGTACAGACATCTATCATTTACCAAAAGGCAGCCAATGATTATTATTGTAGTGTGACCTTCCCTTTTGCTATTTGCAGTTCGGACCAGTCCTCGTGCTCAATATGGGATGAAGATGTTAAATAATCTGAATTTCCTGTTAGTCACTAGTATCAGCCTAGCCATATCTGTTCTACCAGTACAAGTCACTGCTGCACCATTCCTCATTAGTCTCATAAAGCAGACTCTCATATGCAGTGGGAAGCTGTCGAAGCTGACTTATGATGACTGCCAAGGACCTTTGCACAGCAATACTACAGCGTGCTACCTTAATGATATAACAGGACAATACCGACCTTGTGCAGGGATTTGTAACAATGTAGAAAGGGGTACTAGAGATGCACATAAATGTCTTACCCAGTGTGCCGGTGAGTCTAATCTTTCTCATTTGAATTCTGTGATAGGAACCAGAGCTAGCGAGATAATAGACTCGGGAGTATTAAGATAAAGACCAGATTTTAATTTAGCTAGTTTAAGGTCTATTTAATGTTTAGCGTCACTCCAATTAACTACCATATGTCCTAACTGCTTGTAAAGCTGGATCGGAACCTGGGATTTCAACACTTGTTATGCTTTGAAAAGAATGTGGCACTTCTGGCACCAAGTTATACAAGTCATCTTGATCATTTGACTGTTAATGTAGGACTTAGATTGTCTGAGGACCGAAGTTCACATATGCTCACTGCAATTTGATTTGTCAACTAACATTCCCGACATAAACGGGTCAGTGTACCTAACTCAATCTCCTTTAGTGTCGTCTGTTTTCAGAATATCTAAACATGAGCTGTCTTTGGGTTTCAATGAGGTCAACCACGGGAACCTCCACTATAACTACAGAGTCCTCAACAGTGGAGATAAATCAGTCACCAGTGAGATGGGATATCATCACTGCCATAGCTGTGTCGTGTAGTCTTCTCTTCCTGGCAGCAGTAGTGCTTGTGTTGTGCTTCAGGGAAAGAATTGCTAAAATAATAAATCTGTGGAAGGGTAAGTCTATAAATGTAAACAATATTGCTTCCATTACTCGTTGTATCTCTTTGATGATCGCATTCATGTTCATCAATTGAATTACTTGCACTGCTCGATGGAGCCATCCGATTGCTGGCATCCTCTCACCACCCAGATGCAGGTTTGGATGGTGACACTAATTAGCTAGTCTATGCCATATAAAAAGTGTGTTGGTGAATAAAACATTTAATTACTGGCTCGACCCGGTATATAAGGGCCAGTCAATGTAAAGCGATCACCCAGCCATATCAAATTCAAATGAGGTTGGCAGCATTCAAATTCCTCCTGCTTTTTCGAAAATAAGAGGAGCAGTAGTGAATTTTCTTTAATAGGAATCAGATGTGCTGATGCGTAATTATGTGATACACATGCCCAATAAATTTTCCTTCCAAAAATTGCATCGGAAAGTGGTAAAAATACATCTGATGTCATCCAAAAACTCCCAGTTTCAATGATTTCAAATCATCTGCTTCAAATTATACAAGCTCTTATTGGTCGATTTTGACGTTATGATTTATGGTTTCAGAGGTTGCCTAGATACCGTTGTCAAGATTGAAATTGAACGTTGTAATAAAATCCTATAATCCCAAGTGTGATGATCCAACATAACAATAGCTATATCATAGGCTTCTATTCAACTTTATTTATGGGTGTCTGCGAATCACAATTTCTTATATAACACACTTGCCCACTTGAGAACCGCACCGTGGACTGGCTGTAAGAGGCGGAGACCAAGGCCATTCTCCGCCTCTAATTACACTGATCAGCCAATGGTCTTGCTTGTCACCAGAAAATACTAATTATGATTAATCCCCGTGCACCCCCTCATTAGCCTAGTACTTTTTTAAATATCTGCTAACTGAGATAGAAACTAGAAAATTTTTTTTTTTTTTTGATATTTTTGTGATTCAAAACGTTTTGTTGAATTATTTGATGTAAGAAGTATCTCAGAAGAGGTGGCAAACAACGACTACAGTGGACATGTAAGCAGGGAGATTGGGACAAGAGCTGTCCCAAACTCCCTTCATCAGGCAATTCAACAATGCCCATTGTTAGCATGTTGTCAATAAAAAATGAAGAGATGTGTTTTTTCTTTGATATAAAAGCTCACCAAATTTGTTTGTAACAACTTATTACTGTTAAAGTTATATTGATAGGAAAATGTGCGCACTTTAGAAGTGGTGAAGTTTGCCGGGGACAGCAACCAGTCAATGAACAAGGTAAGTCATAGTCTTCCTTCTACATACAATCGAACCATTTGACCGCCTACAAAGCGGTACGACTGTGATAAGGATCTCATAAGTGTCCAGAGGTTTTCTGCTTTCCTGAATTTATATAAGTTTTATTATTTGACCTTGACACTCCTGGTTTAGGTCTAAGGTTTTCAATTGATGTCAGGAGAAAAAACTATGTTTGGGAACTGCTTACGGCATCACAGTGCTAATTTTGCTCTGACTAGGACAAAGGGTTGCAATAATACATAGTAAATATGACTTTATTTTTGGAATTTCGAAATGGCTATTTTTTCTCACGAGCAGGGCTTCTAGAAAGACCTGCAGTGCAGTGTACTGAAGTCGCTAACAGGGCTAGGAGATCAAACAATGACGGAGCCCAACCAGGTGAGCTTCATCTTCCTGCGCATATGGAGATCAATGCTACGGTGATAGTCAATGGTCAAACTGCGCGAGCAGACTTGTCCGAACTCCGAGATCTCTTACAAAACACAGTAGAAGCTTAGTTAATGTGCACACCTTTCTTGGATTATGGAGACAGATTAATGTAGATGGTTATCTCCATGAGATTTGCCTGCATCGTCTTTTTTCTTATTTTGCTCATTCTTCTCAAATTGCTGAGCTTGCTCTATGTATTTCTTGGATGGATGGATTTATTACTATCATAGACAAAAATTTGTCACGAAATACGTTGTTAATACTGACAAGAAAGAAAAACATGGAAAAATCAGATCTCTGTTGTATAAAAAGTTTTTTAGAATAGTATATTATTAAGTGTATGTATGAGATGTCTTAAAAAGCTGTCTCTACCCCATGTACCCCGATATTTAACGGTGCGGTAGCGACCTGAGGGGCATTTAGTTAGAAAGTCATTGATAAAGTGCTCTTCATCGTGTATGTACCGTAGTCCAAGTGTCTTGATCTGGTTGGCCACCAGAGCACCTATATCGGGGTGCTCAATCCCTAACTTGGCGGCATCTTTAAATATTTTGCGTAAGGACTTCTTGTCGCTTGCATGGATGCTTGTAAAAAGTATGGGGAGACAGTAAGTGATGAGGGATACAATAAAACTCTTGAATAACATATGAGAAAGGGGCTTTGAGCTATAGTATACAAAATTTTTCACAATATACATGCGTTGAGATGCAGTAGTCACTATGGATTGCACATGATCATGATAGCAGAGTTTATCGTCAACAGTAACACCAAGGTATTTTACTTTGTCACAAAAATCAACTTCCGTGCCGTTAAGGATAAGAGTAGGGGTAATGGGCCTAACAAGCTGAGTAGAAAACATCATTTCTTGAGTCTTGGAGGCGTTTAACAATAGGTTTAAATCACAACATTGCTTTGAAATTCTACTAATCTCATCAAGATAGGCACTAAGATCTGATTGATTTGATATGCATCCAATTATACAGGTGTCGTCTGCGTATTTATTGACAGTTATATTGCTCAAGTCTGAGGTAATCCTATTGGTATATATTGAAAACAAAAGTGGAGATAAACGGCAACCCTGGGGAGTGCCAGTGTTGGTTATGATGGGTTTTGAGATATTGCCATCTACTATTGTTCTTTGGGTGCGATTCGTTAGGAAGCTGTATATCCATTCAGTGACATTGGAGTCGAGATGTGATAGTTGCGAGATTAAGTCTGGAACATGTATCGTGTTGAATGCAGAAGAAAAGTCAAGGAACAGACACCTGGCATAATTTGAAACTTTCTTGTCATGCATTTTTATGGTCACGCCTTTGTGAACAAAACTATTATACCACATTGATCTGTTCCTATTTCGGGACAATCGTACCATACTAAACTCCATAGCCTAAACATAAAATAAAGTTTTTGGTACAAAAAAAGATTTTTTTCTGCCCTTATAACACCTTCCCTTGTCTTGGCAATCAGTCCCAAGACATGACAAATAATCCAGGTCAACTGAATAAAAAGTTGCCCTCCCTCAACCAACTAAGGACAACTTATTGGTAAGGAAAACTTAGAACTACTGTTCGCAGCCAATGATAGGCTTTCTTAGAACTAATGTTCTCAGCCAATGATAGGCTTTCTTAGAACTACTGTTCACAGCTACTCACATATTCTTTCTTTCAATCTACATCCGGTCACAACGCCGGTCTTAAAAGAAAATAAGTCTAGTGCAAGTTGGTGCCTGGTCACCGTCGACTCTGGATTAAGAAAGCACATAAAAAATTTAAAAAAAAACTGATAGGAAGCACGTATCTGCTGAAAAAGGGTACTTGCCATCTCCCACCTGTATGATCCCACTAATCAACTTAATTACTAAAACATAGGGCTATCATTAGAAGGATTACATATCCGTATGTCATGGGTAACATTTCTATTGTAGGCATCATCATCTTTTGTGAAGGTATGTGTTCTAGGAGATTCCCATGGAGTTAGGCTATCTGCGTACCAAGCATTTGGGTGTAACAGAACAAATTGTCGTTATAAGCACGAGTGTAAACAGTGTAGGGGTAGTCATTCTGCGAAAGATTGTAAATCACACAAATAGATGAAATTTTGTTACCATGCTGATTAACGACATGTTGACGATTTTCTTTTCTTGTGTAAAAAAATTACTGGGGATGATCGAGGCCTTTCCTGACTTGGAGTACATCGCCAATGGTTTCAGAAATGGGTTCAAACTTGGCCTTTGCCACAGTCCTCAAGTAGTGGCAACAGTTAAAGAAAAAAGCAGGAACCAAGAACATCTCATAAAACAACTTCACGCCGTAGTAGACTTTGGCCGCATCATTGGACCTTTTGGAAAACTTCCCATTCAGGACATTGTGATTTCCCCAATCTATGTCATTCCAAAAGCTAGCTCTGAAAAATGGCGCATGATATTTGATCTATCAGCTCCACACGGAACATCAGTAAATGATAATATTCCCACGCATAACCGTCAGGTTAAATATTGTAACATAAGAGATGTAGTAACACATGTTTTATCACTCAACGAACCAGACCAGGCCTATTTTGCCAAACTTGATATATCAGATGCATATCGAATGGTTCCCATCACCAAATCAGAATGGCAGTTCTTAGGTATTAAGGTAGATGGCCAATACTACATTGATACTAGATAACCTATGGGGGCAGGGAGCAGCTGCAAGATTTTCCAAAGGATAAGTGATATGCTCCGATGGCTCTTCATCACTAAACAAAATCCCGAATGTTGCATTTTTAACTATCTAGGTGATTTTCTCATTGTTGCCTCTGGGGCAGATGCTTGTAATGATGTGCTCCATAGGATCTTAGGGGTGTGCAGGGATGTAGAGGTACCTGTTTCTGCACACAAAACAGAAGAAGCTACAAGAACAATTGTCTTTCTAGGGATAGGGATAGATTCTGCACAGGGGAGTCTATTTATTCCTCAAGCCAAGGTAGCAGATGCCCTAAATCCCATCAATGCATTTCTATCTAAAGATCGTCAGCGAGTAAAATATTGGCAAAGACTACTAGGTAAACTTTGCCATCTTTCCCAGATTGTGGTAGCAGGCCGTGCATACCTCAGTAGTGTGTATGGCAGGCTAAAGGGTATCATGTCGTCTGATCAAAATCACATGCGGCATATATCTTATGAGACCAGATCTGATTTGGTTGTATGGAGAGATTTTCTGTCTTACTTAGCACCCGGTAAACAGTTCCAATATCTTGTGGCAGGGGCTGTAGACTTCACTCTGGTCACTGATGCTTCAGGATCAATAGGATATGGAGGTTTTTGGGGAAACACCTGGTTCCATGGGATGTGGCCAGATGAACTTTGGACAAACTTAAACATCACAGTTCTAGAGCTGTTCCCCATATTCGTAGCAGTGCACATGTGGCAGGAAAAATTTGCAAATTCAGTGGTTGAGGTCAGGACAGATAATGGGGCCCCTAGTCTCTATTCTAGAACATCTGTATTGTAAAGATGCTGTTGTGAGAAAGCTACTACGTCTTTTGGCGCTCCTATGCATGCAACAAAATATTCTCCTAGTGGCCAGACATATCCCAGGATTAGAGAACATTGCTGCAGATTTGTTGTCCAGAAATAAAATCAGAGAATTTAAACTCTGTTTTCCCACAATGGCTGCCTGTCCAACTAGCTTACCGGTACGCCTGTGTCCAAGTAGGGTAAAAAATATATACTGGTCGGTCGTAAGGTGACAAATAATAATATCTATTTTTCTTTTCTAATCATAAGCACAAAATTGACCTTTGAGCCTCAGGACGTGAAGCGCGGGGGGGGGGGGTGAGAAGGTCAAAGCAAACACATGACATTAATTATTATTGTGCAATGTTTATTTTAGAAATATAAGTACGTACTCATGATACATAAAAGATTCCCTGCACTATTTATTTCAGGTCTGAGAGCTAAGGCGAGGGGCTTCTTAGACAAGTCTTTGTCCGAGGGCTCAAAGAAGTCTTACGCTCGATTTTACAACCAATACAAAATGTTCTGCTCTGAGCACAAGCTCAAAAAATTCTCTACTTCGTCAATGGAGTTGTGGGTCACAAACCTGGCACAAGAAGGAAAGAAACACAGTGCAATCCTGTCACATGTGTCAGCAGTAAAATTCTTTTGCATTAAAAAGAACAGTGAGGTTACCTTTGCTACTCATAAACTAAAGTTAATGTTGAGGGGTATAAAAAAAACCCACAGGGTAGAACTCAAAAGAAAACACAGGCGATATCTCTTGACCAACTACACACTCTGATCACTAAGGCAGAGCAGGTCTTGTGGAGTATAGATGGGAGGCGCTTTTCTGCAATGGTATCTTGTGTTTTTATGGATTCTTACGCCCTAGCGAGTATTGTATATCCTCAGCAGGGCATCATATGTCTGTTGGCGATGTGTGTTTTAGCAAGGGTGCCATGGAAGTGCACATTAATTCTTTCAAAAATTCTGCAGAGTCAGCAAGCATTATGATTAAAGCAGTAGGGAAAAAGACATGCCCATTTCGCCTCGTTAAGAGGTATTTAAAACGCTTGAAACCCTCCAGAAGCAGCCCTTTGTTTGAAGTCACAACAGCAGAGTCCAGAAAAGAGTTCAGTGATGTCCTAAAGGATTCAAAAATAGAGGGTTGGGTCACTCCTCACTCACTGAGACGAGGTGGCGCTACCTGGGCTAGCATTCAGGGCTGGTCTGACTCAAGAATAAGATCTTTTGCCAGGTGGTCATCCGATGCCTTCAAGAAATATATCTTGATAAACTAAGGTGCAGTTTTGGCAAAACAATTGTTCTGAGCTTGCTAGGTGTGCCTCGCTCAATACAATTGGTTTGGTGTTCATTTGTTCGTCAATTCTGCACCAGATTTAACAACATCTAATACTATGGCAAGTACCCTGTCTGCCAAACAACATATACAGTGGCGTTGATCGTCACTTTCGGTTACAAATGAGTGAAGCGCCCCATATTTTTTTCCCTATAATATGTTACATTATAAGAAAGAAAAAATTTTAGTACAAAAAAGATTTTTTTCTGCCCTTATAACACCTTCCCTTGTCTTGGCAATCAGTCCCAAGACATGACAAATAATCCAGGTCAACTGAATAAAAATTTGCCCTCCCTCAACCAACTAAGGACAACTTATTGGTAAGGAAAACTTAGAACTACTGTTCTCAGCCAATGATAGGCTTTCTTAGAACTACTGTTCACAGCTACTCACATATTCTTTTTTTCAATCTACATCCGGTCACCATGCCGGTCTTGAAAGAAAATAAGTCTGTCAATTTCCCTCCCACCTCCCTATCACTAACCTATGTCGTCCATTGTGGAAATGCTAACAATTTCCTGGTGATGGTGTTCATTTGTTCGTCAATTCTGCACCAGATTTAACAACATCTAATACTATGGCAAGTACCCTGTCTGCAAAACAACATATACAGTGGCGTTGATCGTCACTTTCGGTTACAAATGCGTGAAGCGCCCCATGTTTTTTTCCCTATAATATGTTACATTATAAGAAAGAAAAAATAATATTATATTTTGTGTATGCTAAAGGAAGACACTTACTAGAGTATGATATGTACATACTTATCTATGTTTACAATCATTTTTTGATTCAAAAGTTCAACAGCTCAACAGACTATGCAAGTATTAATAAACCTACATACTTTTCCTCATATTGAGCATTACATATTTCATATTAATTGATATGTGATATAAAGAAAATGCAAGTCAAAAATAAATTAAACTGATATGGGTTAACTTGTTACTGGAGGCGGAGGGTTATAAAACATAGTGGCAGTTGTTCTAGTTCAAAAAAAAAACATCGGTGTATGTCTTCACATTACGTCAATGACTCATATGTGAGATACAGTATCTTTAACATTTAAAATAATATTTCCATGGTTTATCAACCAAAAATGCCATTAATTTATATAGACCGAATAGAGTGGATATATGTTAATTATAATCAGATGACAATTAAAAGTTACCAAGTTATCATCGATTATGCTGGCCCTAATACTTAAAGTCTCGCCTCATTCATGTTAAAATCCTCCCGGAGAGCTCCTTGAGTCACATCAAGCTTTTAAACCCCAGACTTCCTGCGCTTTCTTCCAGCTGTTTTTTTACCTTTTGACTTGGCCTTTTGAATTTTCTTCAATTGTGCTAAGTTTTCGGTCAGCTGTTTGATCCCCTCTTTCCTAAAATAGCAGGATTTAGATTTATCCAATGGTTGAGGCTGTATGTTGTAAGTGTGACACATTATATTTGAAACACCGGAAATTGGAATAAAAAGCTAAACATGTTGTGTAAACCGAAGGCCTGACTGCAGATTATCACAAAACATCAACCTGTAGTGCTTCCAGAACTATAATGAACTTTGCGAAGCATGTCCAACAGATGCAAAACTCATGTCACCAAATTGGTATGGGTGTTGAGAAGGGTCTCAATTTGTAATCCGATCCTTTATGTCATGTGAATAGACTGTACCCATGTTTGGAGACTGGAGCCACATGAGACCGTAATCTATGGAGTACAGGCAATCAACTTCTTGCATGATAGCTTTAGATGTGGTCAATCAAACTCATTAATACCTGTCGTTGAAGGCAAAACTTTCAACTCAGTAATTTGAAAAAGAAAGTAAGTGAGAAGAGTGAAGACTCACTTCCCACATCCACAAGTGAGACAGAGACACCAGATGAGGCAGAGAGAAGCAAAGAATGTCCCGACTATGATGTAACACGTGTTGTAGGTGAAAGTCTTGCCAATTGCGCCAAAATCTAACCATGTACATGTATCTGTGAGAGAAAAGAAAAGATTAAATTATATGCTGTTGATTTCTTTCTTTCTTACTTCACTAGATCTTATTTGACCGCTCCATTTGTTGAGGTTACATGGAGTGGCGACCTTACAACCTTGCCCGTCGTAGATGGGCACTCTTTTTCAGAGAGGCAGAAGGGGATCTCTATGATGCTTGCAAGCAAATGTAGTCCTCCTTGAGGTATGGTCCTGATCCTAACAGATCTCACTTTTCATTAAGAATTGATAATAAAATTCAAAACTGATTTAAACAATCACCTTCGCATGGACCAGACTCTGAAGTAGTAGTAACAGCACATCCCAGGAAGTTATAGTAAGGTTTACTGGAGTCTACTCTGGTACGGTCAACAGAACATTCACGTGATCTCTTCCTTACCCCATAGTCACACTCCGTCCACAATCCCCAGTCACTCCATGAGGGAGGAATCTCTGTAAGTGCAAGTGCAAGTGCAAGTGCAAGTGCAAGTTTTAAATATCTATCATGAGAAATGATAAATATAGAAAGATAGCTACAGGTGTGACGATCAAGTGATTTCTCCTCATGTCTCTGATATTAGGATATATGGTGCTTTGGTGTATGGTGTTAGAAGTTGGTAAAAAAAATGCCGTTATAAAGGTTCGGCGGACAATGTCACAAACCATGCATGCATTAGTTATTGTTTCGATCATACCTTGTAAAACATGGCAATCAAGCATATACAGCATATGGAATCAGCAGGTCAAAAATCTTTTCCTGGAACAAAATGTCGCCGAACAAACAAGTGGCAGTTAACCATTTTAAGACTTTTTATAACGAAAATTTTATCTAACAGACCTAACCTGAGAGCTATCACCAGCATACAATTTTTATCATCTCTGTCATGATAATGTATGTTCATAAAAATACATTCACATTCAAATTTTACCTATTTGACATGTCCCGTGACCTATGCGCCCACATCGACTTCTGCTTCTTTGTCCTTCTATACACTCTGTCCAGGAAGACCAGTACTCAAAACCGCAATCTTCAAATTAACAGTGAATATTTTTTTGATGCTGTGATTATTTTTGTTGCCTATAAAGATCTACACGAAGTATTGGAATAATCTTCTTGCGGAATAAGATTGTATAAAAATTAGATCTTTCAGAATTATCAATATTCTCTTTTGCTTCAAAGTGGTCTATAAAACAACATGCTGATAAGAGTTTTTGTCTTTGAGTATCCCGCAGTTTACCATTTGACTATGTTAGGGGTTATCAAGTTCCTTCAAAGGACACAGTAGAAATCCTGACCTAATCATATTTGTTCTTTTTTGCTTCAAATCCTCAAACATTTATCTCCATATATGGCCATATATGTATGTATGCTCTGGTGTAACAGTAAACTAAAATAAATGTTATGCAATTGGTTGCCAATAGTGCATAAGAGTAAAAGGATTTTTCCACAACATCTGATTACCTTGAACAATAATAATAATTGCATGTTCAGGGTGATGGGTCAGATTTTTTCAGCACTTGCTGTATGTGAAAAAAAGTGAAGTACAACTTTACAAAGTTTATATAAGCCCAAGGTAAACATACCACATGCAATTTCATCCTTTAGAGGTGCTATCTCATCGCAGCTTTGTGGGTGTGTAGTAGCAGTTCGCTTCTCTGGCTGAATACACTGTGAATATCTCTGCTTGCGTCCGGTGCTTCCGCTACTGCCTGCTCCATCACAGCCTGACCAGCTACCCCAGGCTGCCCAAGATGTAGGTGGTCCTACACACAATGACCAGACACAACTCATGAAAGATCCATGCGCAGTATTCCTTATTGTTAAATACCTCCTTCTTCACAACTGCCACAACTAATCTTGAGAAGATCATTTTATCCTGTGGTTTATGCTCCTTTCCTGCCGAATATCTCTAGTGAGGTGGGCTTAGCCTGATGTATTTTGGGGTAAAGACCTCAAGGTTTCAAATTTATTGAAATTTTCATACGGGCAATTAGCATACAACCAGAGCCAAAAAATAAAAATAGCAGCGAGTTGCAATTCAGTAGCTTGACTCAGGTGGGGAATCTTTGAGAGAGCTTTGGAATATTATAGGATATTTGATAAAATACCCTTATGTATTGGTTTATATCGATAAAGCATTATCACTCAGCACTCATCGACTTTTCAAACAGGTAATGATTAGTAGTTTTGAATCATACAATATGACTGGGGCATAAGGCCACCTGACCTATCCCAATTTCCGGGGGTGCGGGAGGGGTGGGTGGGTGAGAGAATGAGTTTCTTTCATACTCCGCCGGGGAAAAATGTAACTCTCAGATTAAAAGGTGGTATAATATTCTAGAATATAAGACTCACTGTATATGCAGCCAGTGTAGCGTTTTGCATCTTGGGTTGTTCCTTTGGTACAGTAGAAGGTATTTCTTTTTACTACGTTTAAAGGATTGCTGAGATCTGGCTCGCACTTTCTCCGCTTGTATAATCGATGATCAGAATCACATTTATAATCATGATTCGGAATATCACTCCATACATCACCCCAAGCTGGTGCTGGACGCTCACTCCTAGCTTAACAAAACAAATTTACAGTTATGTGATGAGAATACATAGTTCATAGGTCTTTGACTGTAATAATTTGTACTTTTATAAGAGCTAGAAACAGAAAGGACGGAACCTGAATCTAAACTAATGGTGTAGCATAAATAGTAACTTACACATTCTAAATTCACAGATAACTCCTCTGCCCTTAGCCTCCTTTGTGTGTACTGCACTTCCATCATCTGAATGAAAGTAGTCTGTAGTATCTGAGTCATCACAAGACACCGCATCAATCCAGGCCACAACAGAGCTGCCTTGATTGCGCCCGCTGCCTTTATTAAATTGAAGGGTGTTGCAGGTGAATTCGAAATCCTTCAATAGTTTGCCAGCTCGCTCGGTATGTCGGTGCCTAGTATGCACCCAAGAAAAGTATTGTGCAGTACATCGTGTAAGAGATTAATGTATTTAGGTTGGTCAATTATGTCAATTTACTGAGAAAAAATAATGTTGCTCAATTAGATTATTAGTTTTTACATGTGAGCATGCTTGTGCCCCAAAAACAAACTTCTGTGTGTGCGTGTCCCTTTGGTGTGAGGCTATTTTTTCTGTTGGGCTCCATAAATTAATAATTGTAATGTAGTGTAAACGAACAAAGAGGTAAAAAAAAGGTAGCTAAGATATTACAAGATTAAAATTAGTATACAACACTTACTCAAATCTACGCTGATTCAATACCCATTGTACACCACCAAGTGAAGTTTTGAATTCGCCCGCATAGTAAGCTGAAAAATAAGTTTGTGAGAAATTATCAATAAATCAAATACTGAGGATCCCTAAGCGGTCGGTCGATCATACTGACACAAAATTTGTGTGAAATCTTCTTTATCATATATATACATAAAACCGCTGTCTCTGACATGTGTAAATCTATCCATGTATTATTCACTGAACGTTGAAATGTTTTGAACACTGCTTTCAGCATTACCAATGATCATATACAGGGTAAATCAGTGGCAACCATACCATACCAACCATACCATACCAACCATACCATACCAACCATACCATACCAACCATACCATACCAACCATACCATACCATACCATACACTTAGTCTTAATTATTTAATAACTTACATTAATATCATGGTATTTATTTACCTATTATATTATATCAGTGGTAACCATAGACTTATATTTTAATGATTGCTAAGATTTATTTATTATTAAGTCTTTCGTGTAAACACAGAGTTTGGTAGTACTCGAAATAAACTTTGACCAACTAAAAATAGACCAGCCTTATCTGAATTGAAAGAACAAAACTCAAAGTTTGTTTAGAAAAACACAAGGAACAGAAGAACAGACCACTCACATTTGTACTTGAATCCATAGTTTGCCAACTTCTCATTATAATATGGTGAAATCACGTATCTCGTAGGGCCATTCGGAAAATCTCGTTTGGCCGCCGCATCAGTAAGGGGCGCTATCTGCTTTCCATCGATTGTACTGTACTGGACATAATAATCAATTATCTTCTCCTCAAGAAAGTCCAGCTCACCATTTTGACTGAATGACGCAATGTGTCCATTTACTCTGTGAAAATAAGGGCTAATTTTAGAACATGGAGACGAAGATATGATACAAAATAGCAGCCTCGAAGTAAGTATTTAAAGACTTACTTTTGAGGATGCTATTTAACTGCGTTGCCTACTGGACCATTAGGCCTGGTTTTGAATCCCACCTGCATCAAGATTTGATCATCAATTTATCTGTGTAATTATTAGTATTCATAATAGGTTTGACGCTTGTGACATAGTGTGAGGTTTGCCCGCTGACTCTCAGTGCCTATTGACTGCCATCACCCTTAAAGTTTGAGAGACCATCCATTCGTCAATATTAGGTTTCTAAAGCTGAAAATTGTTCACATCAGGGAGGCTGCTCACATGATAGAATAGAAGACAGGTAAAAAGATGTGATACAAAATGGCATCCATTTATGACTTGTCCTTTATCTCGGTTGAAGGTCAAATCTTTGCTTTCTTATATTACATAACCCAAGTCTTACAATTGGCAGTACAGTCTTATGTAGTCTTGTACCATGTAAGCTGGTTATTTCGAATCCGCTAATTCAAATTTTTGATAATTTAAACATTTCTGCAGGGTGCCTTGGCCATAATTCAAAGATTTTACTGTGAAGAATCAGGCAAATTGCAAATTAGCAATTGTATCAATGGTGGCCACCATCTTTGATCCGTTTAGATTGTTGCACTTGATCAAACAGGTGAAATCATCATTATTATCCACAATTGCGCACACTTATATTATAAAGTTTAATATTAAGTCTTACTCTTACCATGGGTAAGTGACGTTGTGTACAACAGATACTTCTGACTTTACAAAGTCTTACCCAATCTGATAGCTTGTCCTTGATCGAACAGTTAAATTGAGGCACACACACTATATCACTTCAACACTGACTTAGTTCTTAACAAACATCCTGAACAGGCGGGTTGACCTAATTTAGAATGGGTCACTTCTATTTGAATCATTTCCTTGGCGGGGGGGGGGGGGGGGGGGCTTTAGGTCCAACAGCAACCTAAGTGGATTTAAATAGAAGAACATGATTCGGTATAACATGATATAGTATAGTTCTTCGTACTGTGCTGTATACCACCATGATGCAATTCGAATATATTTTACTCACTCATGGCACATTTCCTCTGCCTTCCTGTTTGTTAGTTCATCATACACTTTAGAAACAAGATAACATGTTCGGCTAGTGTAGTCCCTTTTTTGTTTGTTGAAGTAGTATAGTTGATAACTTTCATCTCTCCACGATGAACTTTGTCTCAGAATTCTTTTGTGCTCATCATATTCACAGGGATTCATTGAGGATTTTGGCTCAAAAACGATTTCACAGACTGCTGGGTGAATTCTACCTACAGAAAACAGGAAATAGACGCTTGATATAGTGGTTGGGTGTGAGAGTTAAATTCAATAGCTTCAATTTTGAATTAATGATAAGATAAGATTTATTCCCATATAAATTGCAAATAAATATATTTCCAAAATCCTTCTTCATTTGGTCCATAATGACATAACAAGAAATTCGGATCTAGCTTATATTAGGCTTGAAAAAACAGTGCCGATGTAAAAATGATTGAGCAGGCCTTGTGACTGCCCAACAACACTGGGGGGGGGGGGGGGGGAAGAAAGACAATAAGCAAACAAATTCAAAACAATTCTGTAACCAGACGTTTCTTATTATTATATACCTGATTGATTCAATCATATGATAGAGGACAAGTGGTGAAAAACTTACCCAGAATGATTGTAATGGTCGCCGAAACAAGAAGCTCGCCATACATGTTCAATGTTCAATGTTACACAATCTCATTCCCTGCAGCAGTACCACCCTAGCAATATGAAAGCTGAAAACAGTTGCATCATGGTACTCATGATGGTGACCTCAGCGTAAAGTTTGTTGTCATGCTGTTTGGTTTGTTAAAAGCTGGTCGATGAATCTATTAGTCCACATAAAATTGTGAATACATATTTGTCTTGTCTCATGTGGAGGGGGGGGGGGGGTAGTGGTATGGGACCGTACTCTCCAGAACAAAGCATCTGGACAATGTTGATTATTTCTGATAGAACACATCCTTGATGTTAGAAGGATGATTAACATTTTTCTTCTTTATAGTATGATTTCTCTAGTCCAGCAGCCAATTTCAGATATGAAATTTTGCATTGAGCATCAAATCCTAATCAGTAAAAGGGAGCCAGTGGCGGTTTTGTGTTTAACATACCTAACATACCTAACATACCTAACATACCTAACATACCTAACATACCTAACATACCTAACATCTCAGCAAACCAAAATGGGCTTTATCAAGATATTGGTTGCTTTAATGACAAGGCTGAAATTTATTGCTGCTTTTTTTAATTACCCTGGCCATATCTGTCCTACCAGTACCAGTCACTGCATGCTACACCAGCAAGTTCGGGTTGTTCTGAGTGACGGATAACTATAGAAATAACTTATAGAAATTGTGTCACCATTTACATAAAGTAATATCATAATGTCAGCTTATCGGGTGTAGAATATAGGTATAATGAGAGATGGTGAAGGCTCCGATAATCTCAATATTATTTAATTTGATAATATCGACTGTGGTCCAAAAGCAATTAGTCTCATTTTAATAATTTTTATATTATTAATTCTGTTTATTATTCTGTTTCCAGAATATCAAAGTATGAGCTGTAGATGGGTTCCTGCAGAAACATCGACATTAGGCACTACAGAGCCATCCACACACTTGCCTAGCGTAAGCCCTGAACTAACAAAAGTGGAATGGAGACAAGCCAGCGGCATCTCAAGAAATGGGTTATCCCTGTCATAACGATAGCGTGCCATATTGTTTGGGTTGCATTCGGAGTTGTGTGTTGGCGCTTTAGAAACAGTATAAGTGAAACCCACAATATTAGAACACGGAAGTTCATACAACTGAATTCACTGGATGCACTATTAAATTCACTGATATTTGCATAAATTACGCAAATCCTTGCAGTACCCAGGCTTTCCTAAGACATAATTGCGAATTTAAAACCTATTCTCATACTGTTTCTGAAAAACAACCTCAAGGGTGGTTCATCAGTTCTGAATGCCTCTATTTTCATGTATTTTTCTGAAAAATGGTTTAATGTGTCCAGCACTAACTTCATGACTTTTTTTCAATACATTTTCGTGACTACTGACTTCAAATACTGACAGATTATCTATTTTTACACCAATCTTGTTTACCAGTCATTTTCTTTATAAAAAATGTTGGTTTTGTCATCAATGTTTGTGGAGGTGCTTCAATAATACTGGTGTCACTTTAGTACAAGCCCTCAAACTGTGACCGGATAGCTGGTAGTGGCATTGCGTTATAAACAACTTTCCCATCCGAAGGGAAAGTGGTTGATAATGTTGGCTGTTGGTTAGTCAATTGAGTCCCAATGGAGGGGTTTTCATGATTAATTGTTCCGGCCCCCAGCACCATTGGGTGAATTTATCTTCTGCCAGTATTGTATTTACATGTTATAGTTATCTTTATATACCAGAACTTCATTTGTATTTTTTTGGTTTTGACTTTTTATGTAAATTACTAGCCTGCCCAGGCTAGTAAATTACTATGTTCATTGGCTCTATGTTAGTTTAAGTGCTCAAACGGTGCAAGATGGTGGTAGAGGCATTTCATTATCAACCACTTTCTCCCCTCCGTTTAAGTATATACCCATAAAGTGCCACAGTCATAACTGTGGCACTTTATGGGTAAGAAAGGGGAGAAAGTGGTTGATAATGAAATGCCTCTACCAGCATCTTGCACCGTTTGAGCACTTAAACTAGCTCTATGTCATTATTTGATAATTACTTTCTATTCCTGAGCACAGATAAAAAGAAATTCATTTGCTAAAATGCTAATAATCCCAGATCCAAGATCAGTCGACATGGCATATCATTTGGAAACTTTAATTCATATTATGATAACATGTAGAATAATGTGAGTGTTGTATGTGAAATATATATCTTTTATTGGAGGTTTAAAAGAAGGTTCCAAGATAAGTTTCATCGAATACTACATCTGCTATATGTGGTGCCGCTCTGGCGAATTGTCGTGCAAGCAACTTCCTGTAGACTAGCTCATACCACAAATTAAGGCCGAGACCTTCTCCTTTTTGAAGAGTGGAGTTCTTACTTAGATTTATCTTATTTGATCCAGTGTAGAGTTGATGTCCTTACAATCAGATGTATGGAACAAAATGACCAACAGTTACCAGTTATCATTGATTATGGTGGTTCTCATTATTGGTGCTTTGCCTCAATCATGTATAACACCCTCCTGAAGATCTCCTTTTGTCACATGAAGCTTTTAAACACCGGACTTCCTGCGCTTTCTGGCAGTTGATTTTCTACCTTTTGACTTGGTTGATTTAGCCTGTTGAATTTTCTTGAAATTTGCTAAGTTTTCGTTCAGCTGTTTGATCCCTTCTTTCCTAAAATAATAAGATTTAGATTTGTCAGAAGGGTTGTGGCTGACTGTTGCCAGTGTCACACATTCTTTGGAACATCAGAACTTGGAATAAAAAGCTAATAATGTTGTGTAATCTGAAGGCCTGTAAGCAGATTGTCATAAAACTACAACCAATAGTAGCTCATGAACTATAAGGACCTGTCCTGTCCAACAGATGCAAAATTCATGTCACTAAAATGAATTGTGTGTGGAAATGGGTCACAAATTTGATCTCATTTCCTCAGCCTAGTGAATAGACTCAACCCATATGGCACTAAAATCTCTGGAGTACAGGCGATCGACTATAGCTTTAGATGTGGTCAGTTCAAACTTATTTAACACCTGTTGATAAAAGAAAAACTTTCAAGTCAGTAATTTTGAAAAAGAAAGTAAGTGAGCAGAGTGAAGACTCACTTCCCACATCCACAAGTGAGACAGAGACACCAGATGAGGCAGAGAGAAGCAAAGAATATCCCGACGATGGTGTAACACATGCTGTAGGTGAACGTCTTGCCAATAATGCCAAAATCTAACCATGTACATGTATCTGCAATAAGAAAACATGAAATATTTTTCATTCTAGATATTTTGATGCAAAATATTTGATCGATTAAGATGAGAGAAAAGAAAAACTTTAATTATGTGCTGTTCGCTTCTCTCTTTCTTCTTCTTTGACACTTAATAGGGTTATGTGGAGTGGTGACCTTATACCCTTGCCCGTCGTAGATGGCTACTCTATTTCGAAGAGGCAGAGGGGGATCTCTACGATGCTTGCAAGCACATGTAGTCCTCCTGTAGGTATGGTCCTGATCCGAACAGATCTCACTTTTCATTAAGAATTGATAACGACATTCAAAACTAATTTTAACAATCACCTTCGCATGGACCAGACTCTGAAGTAGTAGTAACAGCACATCCCAGGAAGTTATAGTAAGGTTTACTGGAGTCCACTTTGGTACGGTCAACAAAACATTCACGTGATCTCTTCCTTACCCCATAGTCACACTCCGTCCACAATCCCCAGTCACTCCATGAGGGATGAATCTCTGTGTAAGTGCAACAAGTGCAAGTACAACAAGTGCAAGTGCAACGAGTGCAACAAGTGCAACAAGTGCGAGTGCAAGTTTTAAGTAAGATAGTATAATGGTGTGACGATCAGGTGATTTCTCTTAATGCCTTTGTTATTCAGATATGGGGTGCTTTGGTATATGGCGTTAGAAGCAGGGGATGTAAATTTATCAAAATAAACTCTGTCATTTGGATTTTGGTAACGCATGGCAACGCTCGCTTTTAGTGATGAATCACTAATGATAACGAAACACATATGAGTAACTGCTATGACCGTACCTCGCAAAACATGGCAATAAATAAATAAATAAATGTCCTACCTATTTCACATTTCCCGTGACCTATGCGCCCACATCGACTTCTGCTTCTTTGTCCCTCTATACACTCAGTCCAGGAAGACCAGTACTCAATACCACAATCTTCAAATAGACAGAGAAAATATGTCTGATGCTCTGATTGCTTTTGCTTACTAATAATGATGTACACAAGGCATCAGAATTATTTCCCTGCTAAATAGGATTGTATAAGTCAGATCTTATGGATATTTCAATACACTATTTTTTTTCGAAGTGATTTTTAAAGCAACATGCTGATAGCTGCCGATTTTATATTTGTGTATTCCGCAGTTTACCATTCGACTATGTTAGATGTTATATGTCCCTCCAAATTTGCTTAGCATTGAAATTAACATTGAAATTAACATAAACACGCGATAGTAGAGGAGGAAAACTGAAACGCTGGCAAAATGGATCAAACTTAATCTAGATAATGAGTGAAAGGGTTTTTCCAAAACATCTGCTTACCTGGTCAGGGTGATTGGTCAGATTTTGTACTTTATGTTAATGGTTACAAAGTTTATAAAATCTTTTGTAGGCTAAACATACCACATGCAACTTCATCCCTTAGAGGTGCTATCTCATCGCAGCTTTGTGGGTGTGTAGTAGCAGTTCGCTTCTCTGGCTGAATACACTGTGAATATCTCTGCTTGCGTCCGGTGCGTCCGCGACCGTCTGTCCCATTACAGCCTGACCAGCTACCCCAGGCTGCCCAAGATGTAGGTGGTCCTACAAGCAATGACCAGACGCAACTCATGAAAGATCCATGCGCTGTATTCCTTTTTCACAAGTCCTCTTGAGAAGATCATTTCTTCCTGTGGTTTATGCTCCTTTCCTGCCCATTATCTCTATTGAGGTATGCTATTTGAGATAAAGGTCTTAAGGTTTCAAATGTACTGAAATTTTCATACGAGCAATCAGCATACAACCAGGGCCGAAAAAATAAAAATAGTGGTGAGCTGCGATTCAGCGACTCAACTCAGGTGGGGAGGAGTCAGAACCAGCATTTATGAGAGAGCTTCTGAATATTATCAGATATTTGATAAGATGCCCTTGTGTATTGGTTTATATCGATAAAGCATTACCACTCAGCACTCATCGACTTTTAAACAGGGAATGATCAGTAGTTTTGAATCATACAATATGACTGGGCCATAAAGCCATGTGACCTATCCCAAGTTTCCGGGGGTGTGGAAGGGGTGGGTGGGTGAGAGAATGAGTTTCTTTCACACTCAAAATTTAACTCTCAGATTAAAAAGTGGTATACTATTCTAAAATATAAGACTCACTGTATATGCAGCCAGTGTAGCGTTTTGCATCTTGGGTTGTTCCTTTGGTACAGTAGAGGGTATTTCTTTTTACTACGTTCAAAGGATTGCTGAGATCTGGCTTGCACTTTCTCCGCTTGTATAATCGATGATCAGAATCACATTTATAATCATGATTCGGAATATCACTCCATACATCACCCCAAGCTGGTGCTGGACGCCCACTCCTAGCTTAACAAAACAAATTTACAGTGATGTGATGAGAATACAAAGTCCATAGGTCTTTGACTGTAATAATTTGTACTTTTATAAGAGCTAGAAACAGAAAGGACGGAACCTGAATCTGGACTTATGGTCTAAACACACTTGAGAGGTTGGAACATCCGCATATCCTCATTGAGTTTTTTATATACACATCAATCCTCTGAGGATCAGCTGAGGTTTATATGTTAGTGATGTGACGTCAAACCGCTCTGCACTTTGAGGTTGCAACCGCTGATGGAACCTCTGAGGATCAGCTGAGGCTGCTGTCAGCATATATTTTAATAATGGTGATGTTGTGCAGACCTCTCAAGTGTGGTTACAACATAATGGTGTATAGCCCGGTGGCAGCCTATGCCAAATGTGGCTAAAAACGCAACATCATTTACAATCTTTGGTAGAGTGTTTCATGCTGATCGCAATGGTAATACTGTACCTTTCATTAAGTTGCACAATAGGCGGGTACTAATTGCCAAAAATGCATAGAAAGAGCATATCATAACTAGTGGATCTACAAGTTTACATGGGTCAGCTATCACAAAAAGCCGAGATGCGGTCATCAACGGTCAAAAAATGATGATATGGTTTCAAAACATCCAAAATCTGAAAGGGCACGTCTTAATTAGTGGATCTACAAATTAACAGGGGTCTTCTATTACAAATAGATGAGATGTGGCCAAGAACGGTTGCAATACCCCCTTATATCACTTGTATATAACCATCAGCTACTTTTTCAATTTTGCTGACGCCTCGAAAACTGGCTTTGAATGTTCGTATCGATCTGATTTTTTTATGATGGTTTTGTATTGACTACATCAATGACCAAAATATTCTTTAGCACTACCTACACACTTTTTGATAATACTCGGAGTTAATTTTTGCTTTACACGCAATATAACCTAATGAAAACTATTTACGTAAGTACGTACCATTTGAAAAACGAAAGGCTCTGATCATTGAAAAATGGTGGTATGCGATGGAAGGGTCAATGTGAGGTCACCATAAAAAATCAGATCGATGCGAACATTTGAAGCCAATTTTCGAGGTGGAAGCAAAATTGATGGTTATATACAAGAGATATATTTATTTATTTATTAATTTATTGAGGTTTTCTAAGGGGGTATTGCAGCCGTTCTTGGCCTTTGTGTAAGGTACAATATTACCATTGCGATCAGTATAAAAAACTCTACCAGAAGCAACTGTCAAACCCTATCCACCCAAAATCATAAATGTAAGTGATAAGATAGGAGGGGACTGCCACCGGACCAGTATGTATGAATAGTAATTTACACATTCTAAATTCACAGATAACTCCTCTGCCCTTAGCCTCCTTTGTGTGTACTGCACTTCCATCATCTGAATGAAAGTAGTCTGTAGTATCTGAGTCATCACAAGACACCGCATCAATCCAGGCCACAACAGAGCTGCCTTGATTGCGCCCGCTGCCTTTATTAAATTGAAGGGTGTTGCAGGCAAAACTTTTATCTTCTGCCTGTTTGCCGGCTCGCTCAGTATGTCGGTGCCTAGCATGTAACAAAAAAAGTATTGTGCAGGTTGTTTACATCATGTAAGAGATTAATGTATTTAAGTAGGTGTATTATATCAATTGACTGACAAAAAATAATGTTTTTCAATTAGAATATTAGTTTTTACATGTGAGCATGAGCTGGGGTACTGCTGTCGCTTGTGCCCCAAAAACAAACTTCTGTGTGTGCGTGTCCCTTTGGTGTGAGGCTCTATCTTCTTTAAGTCCAAGTAAATTAAATCAAGCCAATTTAGTCTTAACCAACAAAGAGCAAAAACTAAGGTAGCTAAGATATTACAAGACTAAAATTATTCTAAAACACTTACTCAAATCTATGTTTATGCAATTGCCAAGATACACCACCGAGTGAGGTTGCGAATTCGGCCGCATAGTAAGCTGAAAAATAAGTTTGTGAGAAACTATCAATAAATCAAATACTGAGGATCCCTAAGCGGTTGGTCGATCATACTGACACAAAATTTGTGTGAAATCTTCTTTATCATTGTTAATTATATATATATAATTCCGCTGTCTCTGACATATGTAAATCTATCCGTGTATTATTCGCTGAACTTTGAAATGCTTTGGAATCTTGAATACTGTTTTCAGCATTATCGTTGGTCATATACAGGGTGAATCAGTGGTAACCATAGACTTAATAATTTAATAACTAATTAATATTATTATATTTATTATTAAGCCTATGGTGTTAACACAGAGTTTGATAGTACTTGCAAAAAATTTGTGACCAACCAAATCTATAGACAAGCCTTATCTGAATTGAAAGAACAAAGCTCAAAGTTTATTTAGAAAAACAAGGAACAGAAGAATTGATCACTCACATTTGTACCTGAATCCATAGTTTGCCAACCTCCTCTCATCATATTGTGGTGAAATCACATATCTCGTAGGTCCATTCCGAAAATCTCGTTTGGCGGCCGCATCAGTAAGGGGCGCTATCTGCTTTCCACTGTCCTGGGCATAGTAATCGATTATCTTCTCTTCAAGAAAGTTCAGCTCATCGATTTTACTGAAGGATGCAATGTGTCCATTTACTCTGTGAAAAAAGGGCTAATTTCAATCTGAAGATTTTCTTCTAATGTAATATTCTAATACTTAAAAACAACACATAATCCAAAACTTCTTCGGCCAGGGCAGCAAGGGACTCAGACCCAGCACATTCAACAACGAATAATGCTGTCTAGTGGCGACTAAGGTGACCAATCAGATCAGAAAGTTCAAGTCAATTTTAAGAAGTCCAGAAGGTGTGACCTCATATGTAATCCGGCTCACCAATTCTTCATGTCAGAAAGCAAAGGAGTCAATCAGACATCATCGATCAGATGAAAAGTTTTATAACTTGTCCTCATATCAGGGTTGAAGATCAAATCTTTGCATTCTTAAAATACTGCAGTTTAACTATCAGCAGGGTCTTCTAGCTCTAACTCAAAGATTACACTGTGAAGATTCAAGCAAATTCGCAATTGCATGGCAATCACCGTCATTGAGGCATTTAGAACAGACAATTCTGACTTGACCAAATCGTACCCAATCTGATAGCCTGTGTCCCAACAGAACAGTTAGATTGAGGGGGACACACACTATATCACTTCAACACTGACTTAGTTCTCAGCAAACATCCTGTCAACAGATTGATAAAACTACTTGGCATAGGCCTCTCAACAACTCTATGCTCCATTGTCAAGCGGGATTTTATTCCTTTTCGCTCCAACTGATATTTAACACCAAATGGTATATGTTGGGTCTGTTGAGGAATTTCATAATAATATATATTGCAACCAGACTAAGAAGAACATCTTTCTTTTTTTAAATTGAGCAAATTTATCCGGAGGTCAGACTATTGCTAGGATGGCCTCGATTAGAATGGGACCCTTCTATTTGAATGATTTCCAGGGGGAAGAGGCTTTAAGTCCAAACAGGCCCCTCGATGGATTTAAATAGAAGAACATGATTCGGTATAACATGATATAGTATAGTTCTTCATACTGCGCTGGGTACAAGCATGATGTAATTTGAATAAATTTTACTCACTCATGGCACGCTTTCTCTGCCTTCCTGTTTGTCAGTTGGTCATACACTTTAGAAACGAGATAACAAGTTCGGCTAGTGTAGTCCGAATTATTTTCATCGAAGTAGTAGAGCTGATAACTTTCATCTCTCCACGATGGACTCTGTCTCAGAATCCTTTTGTGCTCATCATATTCACAGGGATTCATTGAGGATTTTGGCTCAAAAACGATTTCACAGACTGCTGGGTGAATTCTACCTACAGAAAACAGCAAATAGGCGCTTGATATAGTGGTTGGGTGTGAGAGTTAAATCCATTAGCTTCAATATGAAAATAAATCCTTGTACCGGAAGATATTGTCATCGTCTTTCAGAGAGGGTGTACCTTTTTAGTGTCTTTACTACTTTCCTGATTAATTTGAATTTGATACTCAATCAGCGCTCTCTTTCCGATGTCAATGAGGTGTACAGGGTAGCCGTGTGTACAGGGTAGCCGTCGATGTCAATGAGGTGTACAGGGTAGCCGTGTGTACAGGGTAGCCGTGTGTACAGGGTAGCCGTCGATGAGGTGTACAGGGTAGCCGTCGATGAGGTGTACAGGGTAGCCGTCGATGAGGTGTACAGGGTATGAGGTGTACAGGGTATGAGGTGTACAGGGTAGCCGTCGATGAGGTGTACAGGGTAGCCGTCGATGTCACCTCTATATGAGGTGTACAGGGTAGCCGTCGATGAGGTGTACAGGGTAGCCGTCGATGTCAATAAGGTGTACAGGGTAGCCGTCGATGTCAATGAGGTGTACAGGGTAGCCGTCGATGCCACCTCTATATGAGGTGTACAGGGTAGCCGTCGATGCCACCTCTATATTGCTTGCTCTGGTCTCTTATTCATACCCAATCAGTTGTTTGATAAAATTGTGCATCCGCATGTACGCAAAATAGATTTATTCTCATAATTTGCAACTTCATCCATTTCCCAAATCCTTCTACATTTGGTTCATATTGACCGCAACAAGAAATTCAAATCTAGCTTATTTTAGGCTTGAAAAAAACAGCATCAATGTAAAAAAAAGTTTATCTTGACTGCCCAACAGTGTTTCAGGAAAAAAGGAAGACAATAATCAGACAAATTTATAATAATTCTGTAACCAGGCTTTTCCTTATCAGTACTTATGTGTTAAAACTTGATTGCTTCAATCATAAGTCTTTAAGTAGTGCCAAAATCTTACCACTGATCTATTATATGGACAGACAAACTTACCCAGAATGAAAGTAATAATCACCAAAACAAGCGGATAGCCATTCATGTTCAATGATACACAATCTCAATCCCAGCAGTTCCAACCTAGCAATATGAAAGATGAAAAACTGTTTCATCATGGCACACATGATGGTAGTATCAGCGCAAAGTTTTTTGTCGTGATGTTTGGTTTGTTAAAAGTTGGTCGATGAGTCTTTAGATGTCCACGTAAAAATGGTAAATGCAGATTTATTAGAAACAATGATATTTTCTCTAGTCCAGCAGCCAATTTCAATTTTGAAGTGAGTTGAGCATCAAATGATATTCCGGAACAATATCAGAGAGCAAGCGTTGATATGGTAGATATGTATTGAATACACCTAACATCCCAGCAAACCAAAAAACCCAAACCAAGATGTACAAACCGCTGAGGTATTTATAAAAGCAGTAGTACATTCCAAATCATTGGTAAAAACCAAAAAAGGAAAGTTCCTCTACGCATTATGGTCACTTATGGAACTTTTATTTGGAATAAAAAACACCGGAATATAATAAATAGAAATGGAAACAAGACAATTATGCTTGACATGTATGTTTAGAAATTTGTGTAAAAAAGGAATAAAGCACCTTAAAATATATATGCACTACAGTTCTAAAATTGTAGAAAGGCTAAATCGATGACGCATGGAATTTCAACATAAATTTATCATAGTTTGTTCGTCAAAAGAGTAAACTCTACGTGATAAAAGCACAGATCATATCCCAGGTTCTGATGTAATATTCACATGTTGATTTAGCTGATCCAACAGTCACATGAGTCTAAATATTCGATATCTGTAAGAAACGATAACAAAACGTGAGATCAACCATGGCTTTCACAAACGGACTGACAAACAAATTAATCAGCAGTTGTCCAACTTCTTTCATGTGGAGAGAACTTCAGTATTTATTCATAGAGTTAGTTTTTTAAGTCGATTTAATATATACAGAGCTCAAATTACAAACCTTGAGAAGTGGTTTACATGTTGTGTTGCTGCCATTGATGATTTTGTATTCTTTGGCTGCGAGGTGCTTGTTGGAACTGTTGAGTTTTCTTGTGTACTGTGAGTAGAATGATTCCTCTAAAACATGACCATTAGCCTTCCCAGGAGATGGAGAGGTGCAGCTAGCTGTGGAATTGTGGGAATGATTTGATTGGTTGAGTAGGTCGTTGCGTTGTCTATATATATGTAAAGCTGGACTGTATTGCCTCTGCTGATTGGACGGGGCCTGTAGAGTGTCTATGACTTTGGGTGGTGTGCTTAGATGGTCTGTATGTTTGTAAATATCAGCAGGTCTGACGAAACTGGTCCTATTGCCTGCAGCAGGAATAGAATTCCCATTAATTCTGGCGCCATTTTGTGGATTGCTGTGTTCAACAGGTTTGAAATCGGGGAAATAGGATGTGCCATTCCTCTCCTTATTGTGCGTTGATTGTATTGACTGTGTGCCCATCTGAGGATTGTTATTACTTTGAGCTGCTGCGTTCTCATTGCAGTAAAGGTCAGGAAAGTATCTTTTGGGACTTTGTGTCATGGAGGTAATCTTAGAAGTGAGTCTCCTCATCTCCTCCAGATGCGCAAGTTTTTTATCGAGAGTAAATTCAGCAGCACAATCACTCTGTGAGTTGATAACTGCACTGTTCAGTTTGTCATGTGATCCTGACTGAGCCTCACTTTTTGGCACATTCTCATTGCAGTGGAGAGGCCTGGTTTTGGAGGGATTGCCTGATTTCATGTTTGGACTGATGTGAGCAGAACCAGTCCGGTCATATGTCACATTTTCATAGGATCCAGATGGGCGACGAGAAGAGTCACATGTCATGTCATTAGCTTTCATTTCATTCAATCTGTAAATAAAAATTTTGTCCATAAAACGTACAATTTTTATGGAAAATCACATTATGAGATGTCTTGAAAAGATTATGGACATATCCTTATTGACCATTGTCACTTTTAAGAAAAACTGAGTCCTGAGTTGCCTGAAACTATTCCTTCGCCCCTTTCTGCCAATAATGAATAAATGTGCCCCCTACTATAATTTTTGTCACATATTATCGCTATACATTTAGCTTCAGCTGTTGGTCCATCATTCCTAGTGAGAGCAGTGCGGCCGAGAAATGACGTGTCTGTAGGCTTATTTCAGTCACCCTGCCCCAAAGAACTCCTTGCATGGTCTTTTACCTCATATACAGAGCAGGTGTTATATCATCTTACTGATTAAATAGCCCAGGGGTCGAGGTTTTGATGCTTGAAGCATTTTCTTCAATCTTAATTTGAATTACCAATTATCGAAGGTGTCCACCAATGTTTAACCACCATGAGCAAATCAGTTTATTCATTTGTCAAGTGTAAATGGGGACTATTGACTTGAGCAGTCAAAATTATTTGGCACTTTTTTTCTAACCAGTAATCTCATGGTAGCAAGTCTTAGACTCCGATAAAAACACTGATATCTTATTATTTTTCAGCACTTAGGCTTGAAGCAGCTTTTGTTGTTTATTTTTTATAATGCAATCAATAAAGCAATGATTGTTTTTATGACTGACCATTGACTAACTCACAGATCATTTAACTGAGATAAAACTCAGGAATTCTCACTCAATACTAACACTGATATTATGACATTTGTGATGGGCAATCACAAGATATAGCCGGAACCTCAAATTTGATAAAAACACCTTCAGTACAAGGTTACAGAGTTGAAAATTACAGTATTATTTTGTGGAATGGAAATTTAAAAAGATGCTTCTCAACTTTACATAACTCAGTATATGTTGCGGGCACCTGCCTGTGTTGTTTAGGCTGCACAATAGATAAGTACAAATACAATAAGCGGTCAGGTCTACTTTCATTATTTATATCTATCGAGCCAACCAGTTACACTGTTGACGAAATCGCTCTTCTCTTCTGACAAAAGTGTTGGCTCAACATAAAATCTGCAGGGTATAAGCGAAGGGAAGGAAGATTTTCAGACAGATTTTCAGAGTCAGCTAACATTTGTTATTACAAAATCAGTCTGCCTGCTATGCAATAATGGTTGATAGATCTTCAATGAGGGGAGGATGTACATACCTCTTATCTCTAGGAGGACGAGATCTGTATGGTGGACTAGAAGAAGGAAGGTCATCATATGTCTGACTAGGTGATATTCTATCGTTTTCATCAGAAGGAGCGCTAGAAAAGAATTGTGTAATAAACCAGTTGAATCAACTCGGTTGTCACGTACGCTGTTCAATACTGTGTACAGAGCCATTGTCATGTCTTGACCATAATTGGTAAAAGTAAGATCCAGCTTTATGTGATATTGAATTTCAGAATCTCACCTCATAGAGTTGTATCCGTTCTCTTGTTCATGTTTCTCACTGAGTGACTGAGTCTGGGTTTCCATCAACTTCTGCTGGAAATGTCTGATCAGATCCTCCGAGAAATTCCTCCCATTTGGCGCCTCTCTATAACAGTATAATAAAAGGGGTTGTTATGGCTGTTCAAGGCTGTTAAAAAAGTTAAGCAGACAACTCATATAATCGATTTAATCGAAGTCATAGAGAAGTAAGATAATTTTCCAAAATTCAAAGCTGCTATTTGGTAAGAAATGGTGATGTGGCGATGCTAGCTGACTATGTTAATTACCTGTGGCGCTTTCTTGATTGAGAGTAAAGCATTTCACTTCTAGGAGTTGACACACCAGAACATACCGATCTGAAAAAGTAATACATACAAGTATTGATCAAATTATTCTACTGACACACTGATCTCTCATATCGACCATGATAGCCTTCTGCATGGCTTCGAGATAAAATTATCAAATTCAAGTGAGCGGTGCAGAATTGTTTTGATTCACAGGCTGAGGTGAAATATGAGTTTTAAAATAAATTTTTGGAAGTGATGTAAGGCAAATGTGCCTTTTTACTACATCAGGGTTCATTAACAATATTAGTAATGATAGGATAGAGAACTCACCCTTCATAGAAGGATTCATTATTTAGGATTGGTTGTTGGATGGAGGGTTCATTATGCTGGTGATGTTTATGACGGGAGTGTCCGCTATGTCTACGATATCTATGTAAGGACTCAATATCACTACCACCGCTATCATTGCTTGTTCTGTGCTGATGGTATCTGGGTATAAGGTGTATCAATAAACATATCAGCATAACACAATCATTACGTATGTTTTGCATAATTACGTGGACATTATAATTTTGATTTCAAGTTGAAACTAAAATAAATACAATGTGATATATTAGAGGAATTGGCGTATGGGACAGGTGGATGTAGGTGGAGAGGGCAGGATAAAGTCTTGTTAGGGATAACTAATGATTTCACATGCATGTATTTATCTACCTTCGTCGGCGTCTTCTAGACATTCCAGATCTGTCGCTCTCGTTATCTGATTCCCTTCTTCCATATCTAAAACATAATATCACCGATTATCTCAATGATCAACTAAGCATGTAAGCGATGGTCACAGCAGAAAAATGGTGAGCAGAGTAGAAACTTAGAAAAGTATTAGTTGGCAGTAAGTGTGCCAGAATAAGATATTATATCTTCTGTTCCGTAGGCTTAATTGGTAATGGTCGTCTTGTAGTAGCTGCTTCGCTGCTGAATTGGTTTGAACATATTTGTGATGTAGGCAACAATTTTGCCTGGTATTTTGAACATGATGGGACGATGTCTGATGAGCTTCAGCGCTTGTGATGGGGAAACTTGGTACAGCAGACAGTGGAATTAGGGTTTCATTGTAGGGACTTGAAAAATGTTGGTTTCTTGTAAACTCAACAAAACTCGGCAATACAGCATATTCAGCAAAACTCGGCGGCAAACTAATAATGAGAAATGCGGGTGAATAAATCTAGTGCAAGCATTTCATAAATTGTCCAGCTTCTAGCATGTTCTTTGCAATTGAAATTAAATTTAACTATTCAGAACAAGCGATGTTACCCATTAGTATCAGGTAGTTTTCTCAAAGATTTTCCATCATCAGGCGAGTCTGCGACTCTGATGTAACAAATAGAGGAGTATGGCATAAATCAGTATTGAATGTAGCCAGAGTAAATAATTTACCATTTCAATGTGGATTATTTAAGATCATGAAATCCCTAAGTTTCTTGTCAAATACAGAATACACAGTGTCTTATAGAAACTGTACTACCGAAACCCGTATCAGTCCCTGTAGAGTGAGCTGAAACTATCTAACATATCATGGTGCACAACTCTCATTCAGCGATATGTTTTAGTTTGATGATGGCACGGAGTTTGGGACAGACTCCCTGACAATAGCATAGCCTGGAGTTATTTGCTAGCTGTAGGTTTCATAACACTACTGGTATGCTATTAGCGTTTGCACTCAATAAATCAGCAGCATATCTTAACCCGAGTACTGAATAACCAATTCAAATTGTCCAGGGATGCGATAAAAATTACCATCTTAAACGCAGCTGATAAAATAATTCTGATAGACAAAAACAAATGATGATCATTAACCTATCTATATTTTAGATATGACAATACCTACCTATTAATGGCAAAACAACAAATTTCCTTTTCATAGTAAAACAATACGGGCTTTTCTCTTGTGAACAATAGAACAAATTCAGCTCCGATTGGGGTCCATCCGCATGACGCAATTCATACCCAGTTGCAGTAGCTGTTTTTTGTTGGATGAAGTTAACTACTGAGTTAAGTGAGGCCCTGACCAACGGGGTGATGACAAGTGCCAATTTCAGGGTCAGGAAGGAAGTCGGCTTCTCTTGAAGAAACTGACCAGCAGTTTACACAGAGGAGGATATATACAAGGCTTAACAGGATATGCCCATCAAACATAGCGAGCCAACAGCTCCCGCTGCATAATTAGTAAATAAACCCCCACTGCCTTGAGACATTTAAATAAAAAGTAGTTGGCTGCAGGAATTGAACACACAAGGCTCTGCAGCTGATCATACAAGGTCCTTCTGGTCCCTGAATATGAACCAAGCAGTTGCACATAGCTCAAAGATCGAATAATTCATTTCCAACTCAGCCTAGCCACAGTGTAAATTAAAACACTCAATTTTGTTAGCCCATGGTAATGACTGTCCCGCTTCCGGTAGTGATTGCCCCCCTTCCCCAAAAACAGCAATGATCGTCCAGCACCCCCCACCCCGTACAGTAGTAATCGTCTCCCTTACTCACCTTCTTCTTGAGTAGACACTATCGGCCTCACTCCCGCTATCATTCCTGTGAAGTTTAGACTGAGGGAACTTTAGTTTCTCACTGCGCACAGACTTAGGAGAATCTCTCCCTGATGTGAACAAGCCACTACAAATAATCATATGTGAAAATCTTAATTTTAATCAGGACAAAAGTTTTGTTTCAAAAAGACTTATTCAACCAAATTTATTCATTTATTCATAACAGTTCCATCGATTGGGCTAGGGAGCAGCACACCAAGTGACTACTTTAGAAAAGAAAAGCTTTTGATGAATTTCTGAGAGTCATAAAAAAAGTCTTCCATTGAAATTGAGCAAGGATTAAAATGAATCATGTTCAATACCACCACTGCTGTATCGCACTACAGATGACCATTAGCATAATCCATCCTATGTTGTCAAGAATGCAAATCATTTTATGAACACAGAAGTATTATATAAGTATTATATAAGTTGTGACTTACCCCTGGGATAAGAGTGATAGATCCAGATCTGTTGAGGTTCCAATAGGTGTACCATGACTGATATTACTTGTATTGAGGAGATAGCTGTCGCTCACTAGGTAACCATTGATGTTATCTGATAATTGCTGCTGACTAGAGTTGTGATCCCTTGGTGTGTTGTGGATTGATGAGGTAGGGTGATGTTTGCGGACAGACCCAGCTATAGAACGATGGTGTGAAGAGGCGACACTACCATTGCGAGTGACCTTCACCGGCGCGTGTGAGTAGGGCTCCGCTGTATATGCTGGAAACAAGAACAACCCATTTAATCATACAAAAAGAAGTGATTCTCAAATACACATATTTTGCTGCCAACTTTTTTCAAGTTTTCACTGAAGTGTTTTTGCCATATCTTATTGAATTGCAACTAATACCCTTCAGTCCAATTCAACTTTCCCTAGATAAGAGTACACTTTAGAAGCTTCATATATAACTAGTGGTAATGCAAGCTTGTAATGAGGGATATGTCAGGATAGATTTCTGTAAAGCTCTTTTCTTGAATGCTCACTGCATTAATGATGATCTCCTGCCTGAGAAGAGAGATAACACTATAATATACCACACTTATATATATCACACACACCTTTACTTCTGTTACTGACTGTAGGACTAGGAGCTGATTGGTTCTGCTGATTCTCAGCGGCGGCAGCGACAGATGAAGCTCTCCGCCTCTCCTGCCGCTGACTCTTAGTTCTTCTGACAGCTTGAGGTGATCTGGCAGCTTCACTAGCTGTCATCTCTTTTTCTGTACGACCACTACAACAGAAAGAGATAATTGTATATCAGTTTTTTATCAGTATTTTATCTGGTTTATGTAAGTATTGCACCCCCATCGAGAGTATTAGCAACTTTTGCTCCCGTGAATACTCATTCCTCTAGTATTATAGGCTTGGAAACACATACCAAAGCTTCATACCCAATATTTTTATGATGGTAACTTTATCATGAGGCTATATAAGATCTAGGAAAACTACATCCGAAGAATATTGTCATACCAAACTAAGCTAAATATGATTGGAATCATTGTTTACAGAACAGGTTGGCAACTTGTACAGGACCTTTTTTATCTTTATTTGATTCGGAGAAAACAAAATTTAAAGTGGTGTCATTAATTTCTAAAGAAAGCTCTTACACACTTAGTAGAACTAATTGAGCTCTTTGAAACAACCCATTGTCTTAGTAAGTTGTATGTATTAATATATATATGTAACACATGGTGGGCGGGTCATTAGAGCGGCAGCAGCCGTGCGGCAGTCATGAGTTTCAGCATTTTAAACATTTCACAGTAAAAAGGAGTAAAGACGTATTTACATGGGAGATTATTACGGAGCGTGCCGGAGGAATGTATACTTTGCATGATTTACACAGAAGAGCTTAAAACACAAAAACTTAACATGAAAGTATCAAATATCTGTCTGTTTGTTTAGTATTATCGGAATTAACAGCAAACATTGAACATAAAAGAGCGCCGCAAAATATCAAGTAAAGTCATTGATCACTAAAACACTATTGGCTTGCGATTGTTGTGATGTTATTTTAATGTAGACTTTTAAACATATCCGAATGCCCAGCATTGCCACAGAATAAAATGGATTGGAGACTCATATAATTTCACTATTTACTTGGTAATATCACCATCATGTGTGATTTACTATGCTGTCGCTGCTGATGCTGTGACCAGCCCTGCTGCCGCAGTCATAAACTGAGGACAGAGCATCGGTTATAAGGTTTGCAAACAATATCATCAAATATCTAAAATCCAGGAGGTCTCCATAATTGAATACCATAACCGTCAGTCTATTTATAACCCTCAAGCTGTTACTGGCGTGTCGCTTTATATATGTGTGGAACCCCTGAAAACTTTTAAGTGCAAAAATAGTCATTTTATGCTGCTAGGCATGAAAGTTCAAGAGGAGATAATGTTGGATTTAACCGCATCTCCAGCTGAAATGTGCACAAAGTCAAAGTGAAATACTGACCTGTATCTGAACTTAGATCCGAGCTGGAATATAGTATTGAGGACTTTAGGCTCTGTAGATTCCACCTGAGTGAGTCTGAAGAAGGCGTGATGCTCTATACAGCACTTCCATAAGTCCTTACAAGCTTCCTTCTGATCAAATGTGAAATAATACGAAGTCTCCACTCCCTGAAACATACACACACTCTATCCAAAAATTATCCAATCTCAACTATTTATTTGCCTTTCACAGTGCAATCTGGTGAAATGTCTTCTATTGGATGGGAATTAAATCAACGGATTTCATTTCAGATTGGATATTTTAGCTTTTCAAAATCTCAAACTTGAATAATAAGGATGGGAGGATAGATTTCCGAACTCACATTTTTGTCCTTGACCTTGAGACTGAACTTTCTCGCCTTGAAAGTTATTCCGGTAATCCGCGGCCTGGAGAAAAAAAAAGAACATCCACATATAAACCAGATACAGTTTCACTTGAAATAAAAAAGATCTGGTGTTAATATGCTACCGACAACAATAACAGCGAGGAAGTTGCAAAACCTATCCAGAAAACCTGAGTGGATTGTTGGATTTTTTGGCATTGCACATTATTTTTACATCACCTGCGAGATCATTGATTTCAATGTAAATAAACATCAAATTTCAATCAGTGGATAATCTTTATGGCAGGAGAATCCTTACCAGTAATAGACGCTGACTTTAGTTTTCTGGCGGTAGATGACAACCCCTGATGGAGTGAGACCGATGTAGTATTCTGCGTTCTTTGCTCCCTGTAAATTAGATTGTTACAGATACAACTGTGCAGTGTTTGTAAACATGCTCAGATAGGTTGCATTTCTTCACTGGTAGGAAAGAAAGATCAAGCACATTAGTTAGAGTCTTCCAAGCTCCCAATTCAGCATGGATACCATGAGAATGTCATAGTACTGTCTAGAATTATTTTGTTTTAGCACCCACCTTGACTAGATGGAGATCAACACCATACATATCCTGCCACTTAATCTTATCCAGATACATGTACTCACACGCTGACGGATGGTATCCTCTGTAAATTATAAGTGAATTTCGAAATTTCTGCAAAAAACTTGTTCGGATATTGGAATTAGAACAGCTTGCACATTGCTTAGCCAGGATGGATTATAGAACCAGGCTATATATAATCATCTCATCAGGTATAAGTATAAGGCTTCCAATGAGACAACATGAACTCAGCATATCTTTGCTTGAACATTATCTATACGCGGGAGTCTATTTTCAGCGGCAACTCTCTTTCATCTCGTTACATATGGACTCATAATAGACAGAAATCATTGCAGGGGTCAGACATGAAAAGGTTAAGTCAACTTTTAGAGTTTATTGGCTCATTAGCATGCAAACTCGTGTGAAATCAGGAAACATGGCCAGACAGAGCAAAGGACTTAGCGAGATAAAAAAGCAACTCTGCTCTTAATGCGCCGGCGGTGTCAACATGATTGGCATGATTTAACGGTGAATTCTTATGGAGCTGAGAGCAATGGCTGTCTTGACAGGCTTCCTCAAAAATTTAAAGCAGTGGCCAAGGATGGATATTGGCTATGGCAAACCCGTTTGCATAGATTATATAAGACTTGTAGAGTGTTGTGGCTTGGTGTTGAGCTGCTTTGCACTAACTTTGAAGGGTTTTATTGGTTGAAGACCTCCAAGTTGTTAGAATGTCATAAAACTGTGTGAGGTGCATGGTGCAATCAGCCGAATTCATTCATTCGATCTGCATACTTAACTACCTATTCTCCACCATTATTCATATCAGTTTTCTCAAGGTAAAATATTTAAACGGTTTACCAAGTTATGTTATAAAAAAGAGCTGTTTGAATGTCAATAAAATTGGCAGTCACTTAAATAAGCAGAGACACGGTAGAGAATGGTAGGCACTTCATGAGCATAACCTACATGAGTTTTTGATGACTAGATTGTATAGCTTGTTCGAGGTCTTCAGACTGCTGTGGAGCTAGCCTAAGTTCTGACACATACCCTTCTGTATGGGTGTCCACATCGTGGTCTCCGAGTTCAGCTACAAATATCCATGTGTAGAACAAGGGAGGCAGAGTATTTGTGAAACACAGCAAAAAGCTGAAGAGTTTTGATATAAAGAATAAGCTTGCACGTGCTTCGATAATGCTTTGTGGTTGCGATTAGTGCTGCTCATCCTGGGCAAAGTCATTCAATAAATGATTATTTTACGGGATAAGTGAAACTAAACTTACATTGTACGACCAGAGAACACAACTCTACTAGTGTATCGAAGGAGGCAGGAATCCTTCCATAAAGTACATCTTTCTTCAGTTGTAAGAAGAATTGATATCTGCAAAAATAATTATCACCAATCAGTGATAAGGGGTGAAACATTCCTTTGAAAGTGAAGCGCTTGTAAAATAAACATAATTTCATTACAAAAGAGTAATTTCTGCAAAGAGCCCTCATCTGAACATGAATTCAGTCATCGTCCTACTACTATACTGCATACTCCCTGCAAAAGCTTTATAAATTCTTCTACGCTGCTGCCACAGTTTTAGAGAAAAAAATACAATCTAAAGCCTTTGGAATGCATGAGTTGCTGTTAGACAGGAGTTTAAGAGCTCCGCTTTTCTCAAACTGTAGATTGATCGGCTGCACTGAGTGATGTAAGTGACCTACTGACGAGTTACACTAACCTTGTGACCTCTTCCTTCAGTGTACACGGATCTGTAGCGTAAAACTTCACACCAAAATATAACCGTGCTGGGTTCATACTCAACCCATAACCTACAAACACAAGAAATAAATAACTGTGTCTGTCATATCCGGCAGCTTCTGGTAAAATTTATGACAACCGTGAGAACAACAACTTTGCCATCATAAAACTTGTCATACAGTTATGGGAATGGAGAGATATGGTGTGAGCACACAGTGAGAAATCTGGCCTTATTCAATTGCGATTTTGATGAATGAATCAACTATCTCAGCAGTAATTGCACTCACATACTACGGTATGTCATGTCTTGCTGACGCTGACAGCACCTTACTTAGTACACAATATTAGGGCCAAAATTATTGACAGCACAAATCAATCATTGAGGGAACTCACGCTTCATCTGTTTATGAAATCCTTTCTGTAAATCGAGCCAATGCTAAAAAATACAGAATCATCATAATCGGTGCACAGTAAAACAATTGATAAAAATAACACAATGTTAAAGTATAGATTACGCATCATATGCATTCAGAGAAAGAAATGATGCGTAATTCTGATGTTAACCAGTGCAAAAGACCTCCCGCAAATTATCTTAAGGAAATGGAAGAATTTATCTCCGACAGAAATCTTCAAGGCTATAAGGATATTGTGACTGTGAGAATGACATTGGGCAAAGGGCCGTCATATATTACTCTAGTTTCATATCCTTTTACTTTGAATCCCTTTGGGAGTTCAAAATCACAACTGCTAATTCATGGTTAACTCCATTAAAATTTACTCGGTCCGAGGATGATTTTCTGCCGAAGGGAAATGGCCTCAATCTCATCCCCAGGCGTAACACAACAGGAGCATAGAATACGCATATAGGTACTGATCAAGTACAAGTACGCCCCAAAGGTGTCCTGATGTCACAAATTTGAACGAGAAAAGAACAAACAATTAACTGGGTGTTTTGGAGTAAGTTTTTATAATGAGATTAATTGAATTTAATAACAAACAATGCAAGCAAGCGTATCAGGAGCAATATCACTTAAATAAATTGGATGATTTCCGCATCAGGAGACCAGGGACACAATTATTGATCAATTTGTAATTTTGGGCCTTATTGCTTTGATTGGTCAAACATGTTAAGTTGCTGGAATATATTATCCTCATATTTGTTGATGACTGCTGCAGTTGGTGAGATGATAAAGAGCGGATAACAATGTCAGGTTTGAACTGACCAATGGTCATATACAAAAAAGCTGACCTCATCAACACACCAACACACAATAAGATAGCCTGGAGCTATGATCACTGGAGCCATAGAGATATGGTCTATCACCGCTATCTGTAACAGAAGGTGGTGCCTACTTTATAATGCTGACAGATCAATGCAGTATCGCTGAAACTAATTGGATTGGGATTATTATTTAATTAAGTTGACGCCTAGCTTACCGAATTTTTGCATTCATCAAGAATTCTAAGACCAAAGTAGTCATTTTCTACCAGGTTAAGTCTGGAGCATACGGAGTCCATCAGTGTTTGACCTTTACTCTGTGTCTGTAATATAGAGGGCATGGCATGTGAGACAGCGATTACCTCTCACATTGTGTAAAAGATCAACAAGGAGAACAGAGGATAAGCCCTCGCTAGTGACATCAGCAATCAATCTTATATAGATTTCCAAACAGAATTGTTTATATATCTGAAAATGACGCAACCCCAGCGCACGCTTTATTAGAAAGCTGTTTGTGGACAAATACCTTTAAAAACAGATATTTTCAATAATCCAATGATTAATAATCCGTCATGAGAATCTGGGTAATTTGGAGGATGAAAGCTATGCTGCCATCAGATATTTATTTTTATAATAATTATTTCCAATGCATGAAATGGATGACAACATACCATCAAAAGTTTGTACACATCATAGTATGGTACACATGGTATGGTACGCAATATAATTTCACAATATATTGGTGTGTCATTCAAGTTTCTGAAATTAAATTATCTGCTTGGGGTACAGCAGTTTTATCACTACACAGGAGGGTTGGGTGTCCCCCCCTCTCTGCACTAAGTAACTCAAACATCGATGCTTTCATTTTAGGTCCAGCTATGTTTAAAGATATATATATATATTATTTGTTAGCAAAACTTTTCATTAAACAAAGAAAACCATTACTGACCCAAGGACGCTCACAAGCCAAGCTTACAAGCAAACAGTTAAGGTGTTATAATACCCTAAAAGCCCAAATATTTTCAGAGAGTTTGTCAACAGAATTACCACAAAAGCTGCTTTTGTTGTACTTGACCCTGAGCTAAAATACAAAAGTATTTTGCCTTTCAATTTCCTTTCTATAGCTTAGGAATTAAACCCAACCAGTGAAACAACAAAACAACATCTTCGTCTATTATAAGGCTGACCTCATATTTGGTTTTCAAGCTACCACCATGCTTAGTTAATAGTTCAGAACAGTTAACAATAGTGTCAAAACCTGCTGACAGAACTGCAGTGCTATCACCGAGATTGACCACTTCTCTTAACATGTTCAAATCGTTGTGCTTTGGAATCAGGAAGTCTTGGTTCAGCCCTTCCTGTTTTCATTCTATGCAGTGTACATACATAATCATATCTACTCACCTTAACCTTGACAGTGTGTATGGTATCATCAAGTAGTTCTATAGAACATGTAACAAGTTGTTGTTTTTTACTCCCCTTCATTCCGCCGCTGAAACAGCTCATACTGTGTCGTATCTGAATGGTGGTATCTCTCATCCAACCTCCTCCTATCTAGATCATTCTATCTCTAAACATTAAAAGAGCGTCATTACTCACAGGTTTTGTAGTTACACTGACGCTAATTCTACTGCTTGGGTGTTGGCCAGTAAACAAAAAATGATGCCTCAAATTGTCAAGGGACAGAAATAACTACCATCACAATTGCTTGCGTGTGGAAAGCTCAAAATTCAAAATTAAAATCAAAAGTTAGCAAATCAATTAAAAATTCTAGAAGCTGTCTATAAATATAGCTGGATCGCCTTAATCAACTTTGGCACCCGAAATCATTGTTAGGTAAAGTTCAATATGTCAGCAAACCCCAGGTATACAACAATGATCTGTATGGTATGTGTTAGATGGGATTGAGCTATTTCAGTAACACTCCAGGGAAATTTGCAGAAATCATTCATAAATAAATTATATAATTAAGGTGAGCCAATAAAGCGCACTGAAATTCTCATGCTTCACAACATTTTCCAACTCCAGCCCTTCCAAAGCTCCTATTTGCCGAATCTACAGTAGCCAGGAACTGATTGTAATGAAGCAGACACAAAAACAAACAACAATTATTGCTCAGCTATGAGATGACAATACATGCTGTTTATTTTTTCCTGTGTACTTAATCACTAGCTCATGCACTGTCCACAGTCCTAACATAACCATAAAAATAATCAGATATTTACACTAATTGCCGAGAATCAATAATCAGCGGCTCAGGTAATATTTGACAGCTTATTTGGCAGCGGTCAGCGCTGGGCTTATAAATCAGAAATTGATTGTCACCAATTATCTTCACAGGTGCCTTGCTCTGGCAGTGTTTTTAATTAAGATCGTCTGTCATGCGATGCCTTTCATTATGCTAAAAGCTTTCCGTGGAAGGCGAGCTATCAAGGATTGAAATCTTTAAATTAATTTTTGATAATGATATATTATGTTGTTATAGAAGGTTGATAACAAAAAATTTGGGTTAGAAAGAAATTTCACTATTCCTGTATCTAAGAGCCTCCCAGTCCAGTAGAAATGCGAGATAATTTTTTTTGTATCATTGGAGTGCTCATAATACTGTGACTAGCAATAAAGGGACCTAGTGTGCATCTCACCTGCTAAAATTGGTTTAAGTTCTGACTTTCAAAAAACTTTGGGGTCTTGATGGGGTCTTTATGGGGTCTTCCCAGGGTTGATCTCCCCTGCTGAAAGCGGAATTAAAAGAGCTGAGAAGTTAAGGGAATAAGGCCTGCGCACCAAAAAAAGAGAGCTAGCATCTATAGATGCCTCATAATTCTAGATCACTGAGATTGGATATCATTTCTATGCATTGAATTCCATATCTGGAATAGCATCATTAGCTTTCTTTTGCAAAACAAAGGGCTTGCAATAATAGCCAGTCCCTAGTAGCAATCTAGAAATGCCCTAATCATCGACACTGTATGGGGTATAATTACTGTTTGCAATTTTGTAAACAAGACAATTACTCAGGCTAATTATTCATGCTACTAGGGACAGCCAATCAGATAACAGTCAGATGGGTCCCTGTGTTTAGTGTCCTAACCGTATAACGCTATGATACTATTTCCATTCTAAGAGAAGAATCTAATTCAGTGTTTCTATGCTAACGGCCCTCACTGCAGACTCTTTTGCTTACGCTTTTAGCAGGGGAAATAAACCCTGGGAAGACCCCATCAGGACCCCAAACTATTTTGAAAGTCAGAACTTAAATCAATTATGGCAGGTGAGATGCACACTAGGTCCCTTTATTGCTAGTCACAGTATTATGAACACTCCAATGATACAAAAAAAAATTACCTCGCATTTCTACTTTAAAAAACCATCTGTTTGACCTGAAGCTCTCCATTTTTTGAGTCATAACTGGGCCAGACATATACATAATTACATAACCATGAAGTTTGCATGCGAGTTAAAATACTATAATCTACAAAATGCCGCTGCAGCCAAGGTACGACTAAACCCAGAATTATCCAGTGCAATTAACTCCTTCCCATGTTTAAATCAGGATAATAATGTAACAATTATGAGCCGGACAAGGTATGAACATACCAGGTATTGATCTAAATGACCGTATTCACAACATGACAAGATGCGAGGATATCTCGGACAGACGAGGGTATACTCAATGTGATAATTTGGGCAGTGCTAGATGACAAAGGTTATAAGGTCAAAACGCCAGAGTGCTCTGTGTGTGACCTCACCAACCAGAGTTAGCTATACTACAAAACTGTAACCCCTGAGCTTTTGAGTGCTTCAAGTACTTCAATTATGTTTCAATTTCTTATGTAATTAAAGCCATTAGCTTTTCTTTAAATTCGCAACAAGAAAGCCACTTGTCATGTTACAGCATAAAATGAGTGACAGCCAAAACCACTCGAAACAATAGCTGCCATAAATATCACAGTATGAAAGTCTCCAATTATGAAATTAACACTCGTAAGATTTGAGAATTTGTTTATCAAAGTTAACTTCCGATCAATTTTGAGATGGTAGAAATGTACAGAGCGTGGTCAGGTCAATAGTGAGATATAGTTGCAAGATCTGGTTCAATAATTCTAAAAACTGGCAGCAGATGCAATATAACATAATGTGAAGCTGGCAGCGCTGCAAATCCTAACTAAGTGAATTCCATTGATTTTAATTAAACTCAATTGATTGACTTTCATGGACTGGATGTCAAAAGAAAACATAGTGTTGTTTTCTGTCCCTTTAGGCAAACAATGAAATAATTGACATACAACATCCAAATTTTTACACCAAATAAACAATATAATGTAATTGATTTGCATGCAGTTTTCTATAGCAGAGGTCTAGCCAAGCTGCAGCTCATTGAATTTTAGAAAGGATTTACGAGCAGCATATTCCATTGATACTTGTTGTAGTAGGGTGTAATATGAGCCAATAATTAAAGTATATTCACATGTGATCTTTGAAGATTGTTTTAAAGCTTGTGAAAAAAAAAACGATCAGAAGCTGAGGTATTTTCTGAGCCCATACACAGACATTAACATATGATACAAGGTTTTGAAGGCGACATAGGTTGCAAGGGTAGTTATTAATATACTATGATGAATTTAAGCTTGGAAAGAGAATCAAACCAATTTAAAACCTTTCATTGCAGTAGCAGCAGGCAAAACATATTGTCAGGTAATCATCCAAAGATTATGAATTGGAAGTGGCTTGGACTAGATCTAGGAGACAGGTACCTATCATCTGAGTCTGACATACCTATCTATTATCGCCAGCTCATTGCGTAGTACCACATAAAACAACAAAACAGTTTGTGCCCTCTTCCTAATACTCATAACTGCATTTACTAGTTCCGGTCCCTTGGTAGCTAAGGGACAGATATCGGTCACTTGATTCTCAAACGACAGCTCACCATTTACTCGTGTTGCGTCAGTTTTCAGGCAAAAATTTTGGGTCGCCAATATCCATTATAGCTAATACTAGTTTCTAGTATTTTAACCTTCCTTAATAGGTTGCCAAAATCAGAAGAGTAGAAGAAAATGTCGATGTATGTTGTATGGGATGATAAAAATGAGTAGAAACTTACCTGGTTATTGTTGTTACATGTATAAACATTGGCACACTTCAGCAGGTGCTATAATAAACATTCAACATGCCATAAACTATCCTTCTTCCCATCTGTCACAGTATGTGTGGTCTCAGGTGCTTAGAACAATCTCTAACAATGTAAATAATTCATTACCAATCAGCTTTATTACAGTGCACTGGTTAGCCTTTCAATAGCTCCTCCCACTCTATTGTGGCACCGAATGAGAAAATGTAATACGGGGTGCAGACAACTCTCGCTATTGTTCCCACCTTACAGCTCTTTGCCTATAAAAAAGTATCAACGCAACCAAGGAAAAATAATAATGTACACACATATATAAAACAAATTAAATTTAGAACTACATTAATTAATTCCTACCCTAGTGTACGACGTAATAGAAATACATGGCTACCTGTAGAGAAAGTTTTGCTCGTCATTATTTTTAATCATTTGATTGAGTGAAATTCATATTGTCTTTATCACACCAGTCAATGCCATTGTATCAAATGAAAAACCATTGCGCTTAAAGCGAGCCCAAATAAGCAATATATGATAAATAAATTTTCTTTCACAAACCAGACAAATGTGACGAGTAAGTCATGTGGTGCAAAGGTTCACCATATGGGTGAGAGAGCTAGTAAGGAGAGCAGATTTTAAGGTAAAAAATTTGTAAAAAGAAATTGTTATTTGTTATGGTTAAATAGTTATGGATTGTACTGAAACAAATTTTCATTAGGTAAAATGAGTTTTTTCATAATGACCATATCTCACAGTAGCGGGGCGGTGTTACCTCTGTACTAAAACAACAATGCTTGATAAGACGGGCCACTCAAAGGATCTAACATTGTGCCTGTATTACTAACCAGTGCCCCTACTCAAAGTGCTAGAACTTCCTGGTTTGGCTTCCTAACAATTAAGCCCAGTTGTCTACACAAGGAAAATGATGATACAACTCCATAGATATCCAGTTCTTTATAGATAAATAACGGGTGGTGATTATACCAATCTTAAATGTCCAACAAAGTATAAAATTTAGGTTGAACAGTCACTCGGGCACCTGAAAATTGAGCCCGGTCCTAAAATAAGGAGATTCGAAAGGTTGTGCTGTATGATATTTGCCGTAAGGTCTATGAAATGCACACAATATCACTTACAACAATAACAATCACCTGTTGGGATCGGTGAGCATGAATGACAAAGTACTACACAGAACTAAAAGTATATCCCAAAATATCCACAACTAAAAAGTATCTCCCAATTCGATCACTGGGTCACATTGGTCACATTCAATGTAAGCCAAATCTATACAAATATCCTGTGTGCTTACCTCAATGAATATCAGATGTTCCTCTTCCACCGAGCAAACAGAGATAATTATCTTTCAAACTGATCAATCACCAATGCTATCTATAGAACCAGATGGCAGTGTAGGCTGTCATCTATAGAACCAGATGGCAGTGTAGGCTGTCTATAGAACCAGATGGCAGTGTAGGCTGTCTATAGAACCACATGGCAGTGTAGGCTGTCACCAGATGGCAGTGTAGGCTGTCAACAAAAGTGACAGTGACAGAATAAAGAGAATAAACAAATAAAAAACAAACTCGTCTTTTTATGGGTAACAATGTAAAACAATGGACGCTACAGAAGATAAAACTTACCGTGTGGAGAAGGAGATATTGACAATGATGAAGTATAGTGGATGCAGTTGGAAAATCCACTAAAGATTCCTTAGCCTTAGTTCACAAAGAGTAAATAAGAAATATGACGGGTTGAGTTGGGGGTTATGTAGAATTCATTATCATATTCGTATTTTAAGTTGAGGTCATAAAAATGATAGGTTGTCAGGTGATCAGGTCAGAAGAATCACTCCTTGAAAGTTGACACTGACATGAATACTATGTATGTAGTATGTGAGTTGACTATAGTTCAATCATTGATTAAATGAATATTCCGAGTGAATAATATGTTAAGTCATGTTACACTTCTAAAGATACATCAACATCCATCTCGACATTAACCTCATCATCATTAGTCACCGAGTCCTCTACAGGATCGTCCAGTGGTATATGCTTTACAGTGTCGGCCGAAGGGTCTATCCTGACACGCTTAGCTCGGCTAGGACCACCTGTCGTGGGGACCGGCAAATTTTGCTCCTGTTTCAAATCAAGTTCAAACTCATCTTCTCCTTTAGACAACAGAACAGAGAGATATGATAGAGCTGAGGGTTTACAGGCTATGAGAGGAAAAGCTACATTGATGGGGTTGTCCACCTCCTCACAGTAATAGTTAGAGTCCCCAGTCTTAGCGATGAATTTAGTCAAAGCTGTTTCTCCATTCTTACGCTGGAGTGAAGCTTTCTCCCTCACCCTCTGATAGTCTGTGGTAGGGTGGCGCTGGGCTGCCGTCTGAATGAAGGTGTGCTTGTCTGGAAAGTTGGGCAGTCCTTCGTGTACATATTGTGGAGTTGATGAGGTGGTATTTACTGAGAGAGGTTTGGTTTTTTGAGTTTCAGCTTCTTTGTTCATAGGCGGCAATCTATTTTGCTTTCTGATGGTGAGATCTGCGAAAGGCTTGAGAGTTTCAATAGAAAATCCTGAGTCTATGAGAGCTAAACTGACATCAGTAATCATAACCTAAAACATCATATATTCTTAGTGTCAATTTAAAAAGCTATACATAAAATTACAACTTTGTGGTTATCCAGGGGGGGGGGGGTCTTTCAGTAAGAATGTACAATGCTTCAAGAAAAAAGTTATTGCTATCACTTTGCTCTAAATCCTCGCTCACACAGTCTTTCAATAAGAAAATCTCATCCCTTAACCATTCACTTCGAATATAGTTCCGTCAGGGAAAAATCAATTTAGGAAGAAGCCCCTAGCAGGTCTAACTCGCTACGCTAGGAGAATTAGGTAACAATTGTGGCAGTTTTTAATTGGAAGACTTCCAGAATGACACCATTACTCAATAAAGGTTATGTTGTTGATAATAGAGAGGCTGCGAAACCGGCCCGGGCACTAAAAATCGAGACGAGATATGACAACTTCTCGTTCTGAGGAAACCATCTTGAGAGACGTTACCTGGTGTCATGTTCAATTTGCAACGTCATCTTTAAAATTTGCCGGTATAATATAATTCATTTTAAGAGATTGTCTTTTCTATTGTTATGAGCTAGTTTCAAAAGTGAACATCAACTTGAAATATATACATTACTAACGACAGTTCTGCGTGCAAGGAGAAGACAATTACAAGATTTTGCAACCTCTCTATTGATCACCCCCAAGAAGCCAATCATAACATCAAGAATCTAATGCACTCAATGACTCAATAAATATGGCTTACCGTTTGGAACAAAATATACGCACCTGTGATCTATTAGCTAGTTCAGAGTAGTGTTTAGAGGACTTTCCAATTTGTGAGATAAAACTTTGTGTCATTTCCACAAGGGATTCCAGAGCATTATGTTCCACCTCTGAAAATCCGCAGTCTTTGAGGATGGCTCCGACTGAAGTGGTTAGAGCTGCTCGAAACGGATTTATTTGTGAAGTGCCATCATCCTTGGCTGCCATTTCTACCTACCTCGATCTACAAAGCAAAGGTTATAATGCTACACTCACATACCTGACTCCGCCTATATGCATGTTGATTTGAATGGAAGATACTTTGAGCTTTGGTATCGTCATCAGTGGAGTTGGCTTGTGAGGAAGTGTTCTATTATTTTGCTTCCAACACTTGTGAGTCTTACAGCTTGATCCTGGGAACTTGTCATCCTATTTATAGATTGCACCTCAAATGAGACATCCGCAACAGGGGGCAGGTCGCGCACAAATAATTGGCTTTGCCAACCGGTCCCTTACTGTTAAGATTAAGTCCTTATAGCTGATGACAGACTATTAGAGCAAAAATCTCAATTTACTCCATGGTTTTGTCGCACGTCCAATTTATTGTCCATTTTTTACCCTTCAATAGAGGACACACACACTGATACCGAGTTGTATGCACAGGTCTACTCCAAAACCTGGGATTTTGGCAATGTTTTGCCAACAAAAACTCAAGGGGGGCAGTCAAACATTGCCAAAATCCCATGTTTTGGAGTAGACCTGTGGTTGTATGCCTTTGATTGATCACAGACAGCAGGTCACTGACAGTTGATTTGATGAGTTGCAGCCTTGTGTGTGTGTGGTTTGTGTTTGTTGTGGTGAAGATGGGAAGCTTGCATGAACCAAGTTGTGGGGCTTCTGTACCCGCCAGGAGAGAGAAGTGACTCATCTGAGCAACGTAATTGGCGGGTACAGAAGCTTCACAGCTGCGATAACTTGGTTCATGCAAGCTTCCCATCTTCACCACAACAAACACAAACCACACATACACAAGGCTGCAACTCACTCATCAAATCAACTGCAAGTGACCTGCTGTCTGTGGATTGATGTCTGCATTTAGCACACAAATATAGCATGCTGCTTTGGTCAAGGCAGTCCTACCCATTGGTTGGCTGTTGTTCAACATTATCATTCATGTTATAAATGTTGAATACATTTATTTGCTTGATGATGCTCCTTCAATAAGTAAGTAGCTGTAAATATATCCTATATTAATATATATATATAGGCTATTTCAATTTGATTAAATGAATTAATTTTTACCTTTAATTCTATTATTGTGTCTCAACTTAGTTTGAAAAGAGTCACAACAATTCAATCCAGGTCTAGTATCCCGGTCGATTACATTTGGCTTTGATAAGCAAGTCTTAAAATAGCAATATGTAGCTTATGGTGGTTATAGTTAAGGTGAAACAAATGAAATTGAATTTTGTACTGTACATTTGACCTTAATATGACCTCAACTTTCATGCTTAAGTTTCTAACCAGATTACGGCTCAAAGATACCACCCCTTACTTTTTTTTATTATTATAGCAAGATTTCTTATGGCTGGAATCTAAACACAACAGGTAAATACATTACATATTAACGAATTTTCACATTATCAACTTTTATACTAAATATTAGACTGTGTATTTTCTAATCTGTAATTCTTTTTTCCTGTTACAACTGGTTTTTGTAAACATGTTTTTTTTGTCAAGGGTCGAAGTTATCAATAGTTTTGTCTTTCAGTAATACCAATGAGTTATGCTTGGGTTATACCAATGAGCTTTCACACCTTAGCTATACCCTACTTACTGTATCAATATTCCTCCATAGATTTTACTCAATTCAGGGCTACACCAAGTCCAAGGAGGTGAACTCCTTGGCTACACACACAGGCACCAACACAAAGTTGAGGGCGTCAGAAGGGGTGCTCAAGTGAGCACCCCTGGGAGGTTTAAAATTTTTTTTTTAACAATTGGAACTCAATGTTTTCTTTTATTTATCGCTAGAACTTTCAATCGTCGGGGCCCGGGCAAGAGGCTGTTGCTGTTAAATATTTTTGGTATCATGCTTGGTGTTGCTCATCCATAAAAGTTGGCTGGTATGTACCAGAATGTCTCTTTTTGGGTCTCAAATTTCAAAAAAATTCTGTCGGCAGCAGGGCGCTTGGGCGCCCCTCCCGCACCCTCCCCGCTTACACATGCCACTAACTACTCCACAGCTAAAAGGAGCACCCCTCAGTAAATCCTCTGACGCCCATGGTTGAGGTCACACCTAAGCTAAGTCCTAACTAACTAATTCAACTGAGCTAGTTTACAAGGATGGTTCATCCAAGGGCAGCCACTTTAGGTGGCCTTTATTATATAAATGTTGGTCTCTGGTTTTATCATGGAGAACTGGACATGTTTTGTCTTCCTCCTTACAAGACATATGTCGAGTTGAGTGTGACTTACTTACTTAAGTCCAGTACATTTCCAGCATGGGCCCCTGGGACGTACATGCCTTTACTTTGCTATGTCCAGTATCAACCGCCCAAGAATGTTTTTTGGGTGGTTGATACCGGACATTGGCGAAGTAAAGGCATGTACGTCCCAGGGGCCCATAATTTCCAGGTCAGCAGCAGATTTTGAAGGTGATGCGGGTAGTAAACCTGATCCTGTGGGATCTATAAGGAGGGCAGTGTGGGTTATAGTATTGCTGAGGGTACTTCCTTGATTGTCCAGCATTTGAGGGTTGTGGTGAGATGCAGCTTGCGATGTCTACTGCTATATTGTAGTGCATGGCAAGAAGTTTACCAAGTCTACGATTTCCCCTACGAGATTAGAGAGTGTCCAATTTTAGTTGGTTGATGAGCCCAGTGGTGCTGGTGGTGTGGTCTGTCTCTGATTTTGTAGGAGAGCCTAGCTGCTCTCCTATGGACTGCTTTGATAGATGAGTGGATGGATGGAGTTGACCTGCATTCACTTTGTTTAGGAACACCAACTAGCTAAATTTTGATCGGATTTTGAATTTGAAAATTGCTTTACAATCAGCAGCATCTTGTTATCAACTTAATGCTGTTTCTTCTTCAATAAAATTATTTTACCTTAAATTAATATCAAACTGTTCAGGACAAGCTGCTAACTCTATTGTAATTTTCAAACTCGAAATACGATCAAAATTGATCGAGTTAGTATTGACAAATAACCTGGATTTTGGACAGTAAATCAATGATAGCATCATTGCTTCTACACTTTCCAATGATGTTACGTTGCCCACAATTAACTGCCCCAGTGCCTCAATGCTTATGCTCCATATAGTGTCCTGACTAGGTTTACTATTAAGTCTATGAGGAACACCCTTTTATTAATTGTATGGCAGATGTTTTCTGCTTATACGTCAACCAAATATATACAATGTTGCGCCAGTTGGAACAATAATTTATTTCTGCATTATAACAGGTTGAGTTATAAATGGCAGAGGCAATAGTGCTAAAGTGCATAAATATGAGAAAGTTCAGTTAGATAGGGGCTTGAAATACATTTCCATTCTTTTTAGATTCTATGTGATAGAATTGTGAGTTGGACGTCGATGCCATGATTCTGTTGTTAGCCATTCACATTGAACTTTGAGATGAAAGGTCTCGAACAACTTCAACTTTTGACTGGTGAGTCAGCTAACAATCATACTAATAAATGTTGAGAAAGAGTTGTGATCAGTCTTGTTATAATAATTATACAATGTCTGATTGTCTGTATGACATAAACGCTTTTTGGAAAAAAAACCACGTAGATATTATTTAACAATGCTTTTGTTAGCCTGCAATATCTTATTTTAGGATGTTGCCTTCTCCTGACGCTGGATTCTGTTGGTGGGCAGGATACTATATCGCTCGATGACGATGATGACACTTTATCTACCTACCCGTTGTTTTCCCAAAATGTTGTTGGTCTGTCTGTTGACTACGACAAATTCCCATCAACAGATTTCTACATACCTCAGTGCCACTCGCTCAGACATAACTTCACATTGATTAAAGCTGAAGGTCTCGGATTCTCAGTGTATGAGACAGGCTCATCTCTAGGTGATGTCATTCCAGGGAACAAACCAACAGGCCTCTCTCTACGTAACAATCAGAGCACTGACATGATGGTATATTGTGCTTTTGAAAAGTATAGCCAGTCAGGTAATTCTAATGTCTATCATTAGTTCAACTTCTGCTGCTAGTAAGGAAAATATGTGCTCATTGAATTATGTATAGCTCAAAGATATCTAACTGAATAGGTGACAATTTTGGGATAGAAGACCCAGTTCGTTACATTTGAGCTACACAGAATTTAAAGAGGAAATATTTCCCTGACCGGCCCCATCTAATCTAATCAGCTGATGCTCTCCAACAGCAAGCTTTTCTGATGGTGAGATGTGAAACTGGATTTTTCTACCAATACGAAATAATATTTGTACAACAAAATGCTGGCTCTTGCATCCAAAACCTTTATAACATTCATGAAGTGCATGATCTCTTGTACATCCTAATTCAGCTAGTGAAAGTTTGATGCTTTGAAACAAACTCACTAAATTCCCATCGCTGCACTATAGCAATCATAATAAATATCATGTAAGGCATCAGCAGGCATTAGTGTTTTTCGAAATCTGATCTCTTTATTTTCTCAGCGCCCAAACCTGGAGGTTGTAACATGGAGTTTAACTTTGAGAATGATCCAAACATTCGTACATGGTTTGATGGATTTCAGCTGTGGGTGCAGTTTCAGTATGCGAGTGTGAACGGAGTAAGCTGTGACAACAAGAAGCTCTGGGACCGTCTCAAATATTCTGTATATGTTACACAGTTCGATCATAATTTATATGTGAGTAATAAATAATTGACGGGGTTGGGCTATTGAGGTAACCTGTTACATGTTTTAGAATACACTGCTAAAACAAGTCTACATGGATCAGGTAGAATTCCACGCATAGTGTAGTCTTAAATGTGACAGCACTGACAGATTCCACAAATAAGCTTACATGATTCTAGGGTTTCCAACAGCAAATTTGATTGATGATCACTTTTTATCAGAGTGTGCAACATTACTTTGTATGTAAAATAGTTCCAACGGTGTGTTGGTATATCTTGGGGACATTTTAGACTTAATAAACATATTGTTTCAATGGAATATGTTTTTCATTTTAGGATAGTTATGGCAACTCAGTAGATACATTCCAATCTATTTTGAAGAACCAAATGAAAGTTTCCAAGTTAGAAGATGTTGGAACACAGGTAAGATTCGATGTATTCACTGCATGTTTTGCTCCAAGAACTTGCAATGTCTTTCTATATGGACAATAGTGACAATATGTTTTGACATGTTGCTGAAATTCAGTGTGGCGCTATGACGTTACGTCATAGCGTAACGTCATGGCAAAACATCGTCAAATTTTGGGTTTAGACTTCTTTGATGATGTGGATTGAGAAACCCCAAAATAAATTTGGCGAGGCATGACCTTATGTGTACATTAGCGCACCGTTTGTAATCAGACTTTTCTTGGAATATCTAAATGGGAAGTTTAGCTGATTTTCTTGCCAATGTGCAATGTAAGTTCCTGTCCAATGTTACAATTTGTATAAGAACGCTTGTCTCTCTCAGATAATGCAGCACACCAGGGCGGTACAGGGAAAGCCTGCTATGCTAATAACTGCTTATCCAGATCATGCTGTATGGGTTAATATTATAGTCACTGATACAGTCACTGGTGCTAAGGCTGCTTATGTTCCTACACTGTCGTATGGCTGTCAGTTTGATAATAAACATCCATGTAAAGGTATGTGTCTGTCGTATAAGCATGCCTATAGGTTATGTCCTGCTATTGGAAGTGGCATAGTGGCACTCTAGATCTGCAAGGGTTGTGTGAGCGCTCAAGCTAGATTATAGATTGCCAATTATCTGGGTGATGACTTACTTCGCTTGGGCTACAACTTAAATTTGCTTGATTTAAATGGTCTAATTTTGTTCAGGTTTCAACCCTAACTGCTGTTTGTCCCTATCAGATGACATCCCAAAATTTGTCTTAATTATCAAATGCATGATTTTAGAAGCGTGGTATTATTACGTAATGGCAGTTATACTGTGTGCTATGAGCCTCCTTCTCTTATTTACTGGACACAGATATTTCAAAGCAGAAATGTTTATACAAGGATTTATGTTCAGCTTGTTTTGCGTTGTCATGCTTCTATCGATAGCCAAGGTATCTTCAACAGGTATGAGGAAATAGCTAATACAAGTCAAATATAATGTGATTGAATTATTGGTAGTTGCCCCTTCATTGATATTAAGGGGATAACTCCAAGTTAAATATGCAATTTGAAAATAGTAATTGGTAAAGTTGTTGATGAATCACTTCCAAGCAGAGTATACCACTCATTAGTTCATAAGCAATGTGCGGACATTGTCTCAATAAGTTTGAAATAAAATTTGATAACTTCACAACATATGTGGCATTATTATTGCTTGGCACCCAATCGATAGGAGGTCTTGTTGTGTATATTGTGCTTGGTTAAAATTGTGTGTGAATGCTGTGAGTTCATCTGTTTCATATTTAGTGAGTGAAGATTGTGTTCTCATTCTTCTTACCATTTGGTAGAAATATGATGACAATGTTTTGTAACACATTGTATCTGCTGCATTATTTTCAGCGGTGGTATTTGGTTCGCTAGCCATTGCAGTAGTATGTGGAGGTTTATGGCTCATTTTGTGGTGGGCAGCAGGTATAATAACACTGAGCCTGCTGTTACCTGCTGCTAATGCAGGGTACTTGCTGTCATCTGTCATATTCTATACACCTCTAGGTTAGTATGATATGAGGGGGAATGTAGATCAATAGCTTGGTTCCAATGGCGCATTTTGTAAGAGAACCATGCTATGTACATAGACCCATAGACACAGGTAGATCTATTAGTTGAAGTGCACATCACAATTTTAATATAAGCACTGTAATTGCTTGTGCTATTGCTCCTGACTTAGTAGACATTATACTGATCTCCAATAATTTTTTTAAGCATCAATATGAATGTTTTTTCTCATGTGCTTTACATGTCCTGTGAGCGCCTTGTACGATCAGTGAAATAACAGATTGATGTTACTCTACTTGTAGTCAATGTAAGCTGGGTGAAGAATGACTGGGAGACTTGGATTATTTATGCTGCTGTTATGCTTCTTATTTTTGTGTTCACCATATTGTTCTCCAAAAAGGTCAGTCATTTCACCATCATTGTTTTCTGACAAACAGCTTGTGTCACTGGTACACATAACACAATTTGGCTGTTTATTTTAATGCTTTAGTTATAAAGGCTGGCTGAATGTGTGAAGCATAGCTGTTTAATGAGCGTACCATAGTTGTTGGTGATTTGGCATGATATTCTAATCCCATGCTGTGGTAGGATTTTTCTGCCACTACTTCACTTGTTTAACTCCCTTGTTTATACAACCTTTATCAAGGCTAACCTTACCATAACAATGCAGTGGTCCAGTCAGTATCTAGACAATTCTGTCAAGGCTTATGGGCCTGCTGAGCCTCAGAACCCCTGGCCTATCCTAAGTTGCATTTTTATTGTTAACCCTTAGCTGAATATCATATGTTGTACTTATGTGGGATCATATGGAGTGATGTGTATGATATCTGTGTGCGTACATGGATCCTTACATCATATAGTAGTGGAGCCAATAAGAAGAGCTTCTGTAGAAAAATACTATACAGCTGTCTTCAGCGCTCCCTTCACTTCACGAGGTAGGGTACAACATGTAGTGAATTAATTTTTACATTTTCCCTCAAGTGTAGTATTTGGGGGAGGAAAGTTTGCCATTTCACACAGGCATAGTATTGCTGGGTAACATTTACCTAACCTCATTACTTAGTATGAATTTCCGCCTAAGCTAGTGAAAGTGAACTATCTCAACTAAACTGTAGCTCTTATTTACTCCTCTTTGGAAGCTTGCTAAGCTATGATATATTTTTTTAAGTTAAGCTAAAAAATCGGGTATTATGGCTACCCGTATATTATGATATATCTCGGATGAACTTGTATAAGACATAAGAATTTATTCATATAGCATTATAGTTAACAAATGCCAATTACAAACAATTAAAAAATGATGTTCACTAAATTTCTTTTTGTTGAATGTATTATAGACTGGGTTTTGGTATCTGTATGGGTGATATTATGGATTGTTGGCTGTGTAGTGCAGTTTTATACTGAGAGGGGAAAAGCAGATTTTCCCAAGTCTCCACGTGAGCTCAGAAAGGAAAGACATGTATATGGTGAGTACACAATTCGATACAATACAATACATAGATGCATACAATCAGGCAGATGAGTCCAAAACACTACAAGCTTTATTCTTCGAATTTATATCTAGTAAACTATGAGCTGTCGATTTTTTTTAGAACATAAACACTTAAATCTCACCTTTCTCACCTAGTCCGCCGTGTTCCGGGATGGGTGGCGGTCCTGCAGGGCACCAAGTTCTATCAGAGAATGCCATCTGATTCTATCATCAACATCTTCATCTGAGAGGCCCCATCTCAGCATGTCATCCTTCGCTGTATCCATCCATCTTTTCTTTGGCCTTCCTCTCTTTCTCTTTCCCTGTATTCTCATCTCAGCCACCATTCTAGTATCTTCCTCCCTATCTCTCCTGCGTACTTGTCCATACCATCGAAGACGTCTCCTCCTCATACCTATTGCAATCGCTTCTATTTTGGCCTCCTCCCTTATACTCTCATTTGTTTAACGCTCTTCCCAGTCTATATTATAAATGTGTCGGAGCATCCTCATCTCAGTTGCACTTATCTTGTCTTCTTGTCTTTGAGTCAGTGGCCAGATCTCATTTCCATACATCAGTGTAGGTTTTATTGCCGTCTTGTACAATAGAACCTTGAGCTTGGTGAGAATTTTCTTATCGCAAAACACTCCTGTCAGCTCTCTCCATCTATCCATGCCTTCTCTATCCTCTTTGCAATTTCTATTCCGCATCCTCCCTCTTGATCTATTGTGGTTCCCAGGTATTTGAATGTTGATACCTGCGGCAGATCAGTTGAACCTTCTTCATCATACTTCTTCATTTCTATCCTTTGTAAGTTTCCGGCTGGCGGTAGATGTACTGTCTTTGGCCTACTTACTTTTAATCCTGCATCTTCTAAACACCCCCTCCAGTTCTCCAGTCTCTCTTCCATCCTCTCCCTAGTTTTATCGCAAAGAACAAACAAGGTCGTCAGCAAACACGTAAATAATAAACAGTAAAGTAAACAATAAAGATCATCAACATCTAACATATTTGTTTATGGTTTAGAACAAAATATGTAAATAGCACTGAGATGTATCATCAAATTCATGTGATGGTGCGTCTTATTACAGCAGGAGAAGAAGAGCACCAGAGATTAGTACCAGGTGCTGAGAGAGAAGGTGACCTGAGACCGAGACTTCTATCATATGGAGCTGTGGATAATGAGCCTAATAATCCTCCTAACTCAGACACTTAATCTGCTGGTCTCACTTAGAAGATTTGTCTGAATTACACTTTCCTTCTTGTTTTATTACTGGTGCTAAATATGTGTTCGTAATGTACTATTACTGTGATAAGTCAATATTAATTTCAATTTAATTTTCACTGATTTTAACTTATTGTCAAAAAGTGTAAGGTATCAAACCCTATTTATGAGTGTGAACAAAATTGTCCTACTCCTCCTTGCATTCAGCAAGTCCTCTCACTATATTGCAAAATAAATTGGATACGTGGGAACTATACTCGTGCAGAGCTGCATTTTTTTGTAAAATTTGATTTCTTCACACTCCGCAAAACTTTTTGTCCTAATACTAGCACATCATACATTGTTTTACACATTCTATTCTTTCATACTTAATACAATGGACAATAGTGAATATCTCATATATGTATCACTCTATTCTCTTACTCCTTTGTTACCAAATGCACAGACACCTAGAATCCACCTATATAAGGTGAGACACCACAGACTTTGGTATCATTGACGAGAGGTGTTTGTCCACAGTACCAGTTGAACCTGTATTACTATGATGGGAACGTTGACCCAAGTGTTGTTTTGCTGTGCTGTTTTTGTAGCTGCAATCTATGAGGGTGAGTTGTAACTGATATTTATTTGTAACTGACCTCTTGATGACCTTCCAATCCTACACAAACTATTATCATCTCACTATATGAGTCATAAGTCTGCCACAAGGAATGTAACTTTTTGTGGAAATTAGACTTGTACTATTTTCGTGCTATATTACAATGATTCGAAAGGCTGGTTATTGTCGCCTGTGTAATTGTGCGGCATGGAATATTATATACACTCACTCGCTAAAGATATTCCTACAAACTGTGGAGATTTTACCAATGTGTGATTTCATATTATAATTATGAGTGTTGCATTTCTTTGCAGTTGCCTCCAATACTCCCCAGACCAGCTTTAACTATACGGATGACCTTGTGATTGCTGAAAAGATACCTGGCCTGACTTCAATGGAAAAGAGAACAAATGTTGAATCACCCACCACTGCCAGAAGTTCTCCCTTACTGTCGAGAGCCAACCCAGCCATCAAGCAAACTGTGAACAATTTAGATCAGAAAGTAGGACCATCATCACCTAAAGCCAGAACAGCTTCACAGTGGAGATTGAATATGCGAAATATTTCTGCTACTTTAGAAAGACATAGAAGGGAAGCACCTTCTGCTGGAATACATACCACCTACCAACAACAGCCACCTGTTCTGAAGGTTTTTGATGGAGGAGCTATCGCGTTTGAGTCAGGTGCTGGTGGTACGGCGGGCGGTGTTGGTCGCAGTGGTATTGGCTCATCATCGCGAACTACCAGTTATGGTCATAGTGGATTCGGCCCATCGCCTCATACAGCCGGAGTTGGTCGCAGTGGTTTCGGCCCATCACCTCATATAGCCGGAGTTGGTCGCAGTGGTTTCGGCCCATCACCTCATACAGCCGGAGTTGGCCGCAGTGGTTTCGGCCCATCACCTCATACAGCCGGAGTTGGCCGCAGTGGTATTGGATCATCATCGCCAACTATCAGTTATGGTCAAAGTGGTATTGGCCAATCACCTCACACAGCATGGTATGGAATGGGTGTAAGTGGTATAGCAAGAGGTGGATACCACCGATAGGCAATCTAAAGATAACAGCACATTCAATACGGCCGTTTCTAACTATTTTATGTTTTGAGATATGTCATTATCCATAACGAGCGTCGATTTCCACTTTATGAACAAAAAAAGAGTTATCTTTTTCAAAATAACTTCTTCCTGTACTAGTCATTAACCGATAGCATTACCTCTCAATCATTAGATGGCGAGGGGGCACAATAACCATCGGGAGAACATTCATCATGTTGGGGGGGGGGGGGCACAATTGAGAGAAGAGACAATAACTAGGACCTTTTTTTATAATACAATAACTATTCTTTTTTTATTCTGTTGTTCAGCGACTAATGTAATACAAAAGCGGACCATATTACGTTTCCGCTCAAAAGAAAAATTTACCGTATTTGAAAAAACTGATAATTGATCGACATAAACTCAAATACCAAATCATCACATAGTATGAACACTCTTCACCTATTATCATTTATTTTGCTTTTGTCTTAGGCACTTAAAGTCTATATATATATATGTATAACCATAGATTTTAAAAGTATATGTATGATCAAAGTGTTGAACAATGAAATAAACAATGATCTTTACAACAAAGTCTCAATTAAAAAATTTAAGAATCTTGGTCTGCAGTGTTTTCATTTTGATGGCTGACTGTGACAGATTTAATCTTGGCATGTATATGCTCGAATGCTGTGATTGGTGGATATTTACCTGACCCATCTAAAGTTTCTAACACTGTATCATCATCAGGCGAACAGAAGAATGTAATGGACATTCTCTCCTTGTGCCTGTACTTTTCATCTGTAGGGACGAGAACACGGTGCTTCTGTAGAATAATAAAATATAACACAGTTAAGCTTCCTGTCCAATGTTCCTTGGAGGAATGCGATTTCATGATCTTATGTCTCATCATTTCAAATTTTGATAATATACATACATTCGATATCAGTTTATCCCCGCTCCAGATCTGTAGAATATCTCCAATATTGATGAAGAGACCATCCTCTACACATGGTACATCTTCATATACTCCAGTTACTTGATTTAACACCTGAATTAAAACATTTAAAAATTTAATCTTTCTTTAAAAATGGCTCACTCATACTTGTTCGTTTTTGGCGAAGCCTCTTGTCAACCCCTTGAGACTCTCCTTCTTGTACCACCTATATCAAGCTCACCCCTCAGCCTTTGGTCAATTCAGATTACACTGCATGCCAGCATTCTTCTTCTCCCAATTTTCAATGGCTGATCAATATTATATATTAATGTTCATGATTCCTGAGTTAAGATAAAAAGAGGTCATGATGAACTTCATGTTTTGCACCTGTAATCCTGGAGTGTCAGTAAACAGCAGAGTGATGGAACCAAAGTCAGCATGTTCACCTATCCTCATCTGTCCTTCCTTTACTTCTTCTGTAAACCATAATACAAACTAATTAAAGAGAGTGACTCCCAACCTCCTAACAAGAGTTCTGGGTTAGGACCTGTTGCAATGTCATCTGGTAAGACGTTGGAGAGAGTGGATATGAATGCTTCAAACGCAAGGAAACATGGACATAAAATTTTGACATGCTTGAAGTTGGTTGAATTCGGTGAGGCTTGTATGAAAAATGAAAGAACTGCTGTTGAAATATCTTTTTTGAAACCTAAATTCATTTTATTTAACAACACCTGATGTGCCAGAAAAGCTGGTAGTAGCATTTCATTATCAACCACTTTACCTACCCGATACGATATGGCATGTATGTGACACTAACTTTATGCGATTTCATTAGAGTGTTAGGATCTTACTAGCATCTATTGGAGGGTAGTAGTTCACTCTTAACAATCCACCGCCGCGATCGCTGAATCTATGTGCATTTGAGATGGTATGTGGATTCTGCATTTAATACAAATAAATAAAATAATTTGGATGGTATATATGGAACATAAAACTTAAAGAATTGTTTGTCAAAGACAATGTATACTTATCATTATTTGTTTAATTAACGAGCTTAAAGATTATAAGGAAAAATTTTGAACTTGCCGATTGTTGCCTTCTCGCTCTCTATCTTCAGCAGTGTAATGGTTCAATATTATGTGTAGCTGTTTTTAGCTTTGAAAAGCATGAATGGAAGGAATTATAGTTAGTCATAGTCTATTCATCTGTTTTGTAGCAGTTGATTGATGGATTTGATCTTGACCTTGTGGTAATACTGTTCAGTTCCATGAGTCATACCTGCACTTGCAACGGTGTTCTGCAAATGGCGTGTAACTTTTTTTAAAGAGGACAAATCAGAGGGCCTAGGTCAGTTTAATTAAACCAATGTAATTCTGTTTCATGCAGAGGGCAGGATTTTCTTCTGCGTTCTGGCAAAACACATCTTCAAATTTTCTTATGAACAATGGATTTATTTATCCACCAGTTCAGAAGGTAATCTCCCCAGGATTCCATGGATGTCTCGAGAATGTAGGCATGATATGCAATCTCTCACCTCAAGTTTCAAACCCAAGCCGATGAGATAGGTAACTCGCTTTGCGATTTGTTTGAAGCTGTCCCATAATCTCCAGCATTGATCTCCCATCAACAGCTCAAGGGGGGAGTCATGGGATGATGATTTGTACTAAAATTTATATACAGAGAGAACACAGATGATCCCATGAGTAATAATGGCCCTAGGAGACACAGTTTTATAGTGATCAAGGTTAAGGGGTAGGACAGCTGCCAATTTTATTATATTACGTTATCATCCATACATAGTATGACAAAATATATGTATGCGGCACAATGGGTGAGGCATGGGTCTTTCAATCGAGAGATCCAGTGTTCGATTCCCGGTGTGTCACGATGGTGTCAGGAAGAGCATCCGACCTCAAATGCTCCTGTGCCCCATCAGGATCGAGTCCGTAGACCCGTATTGATACGAAGACAATGTTTGTATTATCCATTGTTATTTGATTTGTTTCTAACAAAAATATCCAATAAAAATTAAGGTGATTGTAGCCTGATATGTTATTCACTCATTCCAAAGTTTTAGAGGGGATCTGTACCATCACTCCCCTAATATTTGGTATCATATATCATATATCTGGTATCACAGTAATTTAAGAAAACACTGCTTGTGGCGTCATGAGCTGGGACCATACCTGTTTTCATGAAGCATCAGCTTCGAGCATCAACATATCTGCCTGTGGTAGGTGTAGAGTTTTGTCCAATGGCTCAAATGAGAGCCTAGAACCTCATGAAAAACATACAGTGAGTTAGAACTTCATTGGGCTTGGCCTTTAATACACGCAATTTTAGTTAGACAATTCAACTTACATGTTCTTTGGCTCGCAATGGCATATTGGCACCTTCCCGATAGTCATATGGCCCGTCCTTCACAGTCCTATTGACAAACAACGATAATATAAGGGTGTTATCGGTATTACCTTACACTTATAGTCATCTAGCACAATTTCAATGAAAATGAAATTTGTAATAAATAACATATAAAAAGCGAAATACCTGATAACCTCATAAAAATTATAGCAAATCACTACGCTGTTTTTGGGAGGACCACATTTGTACATTTGGCTTCACAAATTACCCTTTGGAAAGATAAACACTGTTGTATTGTTATGTACAATTCTTTGTCAGCATTTAATCAAAATGACAGGAAAATCCCAATTCAAATATGAGTATTTTTTAATGGTCATTGAGGGGGTAGTGGAATTATTAGGCTGTTTGCCTGACTTGCCTGAGTGTTCCAATTGGAAACCATCCACCAACGAATGGATCCGTTTGCCGATAATCCATCTTTATTCCTGTGGGAAGGTGAAAGAACCGAGTTGCTTCATCCCTGTATTCTTTTACCTGCGAATAAAAGAATGTGTAACATCATTTTAATTTTTTTACACAATAATGATGAATTGACCCACATTTTATTTGGCCACTTTTGGAGCATTGTTAGGAAAGAGTTTACGCTCCTGAGTTCTCCTCCATAGCATAAATGAACAAATGTCGCAGTCCAAACCTCCAGGAAACTTCGTACTCATCTACATCTTGATTGAGTGCGAGAACCGGGCAATTTGATAGAAAACTATGAATATATGGAGGTATGTAACAAAATTTGACTGCTAAGTCAGTATGATACACTTGTGTTTTGTTACTTAATTCAATCAAAATGCATCAACTCCTTATCGCATTTTCTTGTGGAAATTTTGTCTTAAATTAGTGAAATTCCGATTATGGACCCTGATAAGTGGGGCTGCTCAGGATTTGAAAACAAGTAAAATTTTATATGTCAGTTTCATTATAGGCCACAGAATGTTTTAGTAGTGATTGGATGACAGCGGGTGGTTAGTGATCACCTTGTGGTCAGGGATATTCAATGGCAGACCGGTTCCTGCCATTTACTGAACCAAGAATAATACCGATCCACTAATCATGTATTAGGATATCAGGTCAATGGTCAATCGGTCAATGGTGATGTTTAGCAAGCCAACAGTTTGTGAGCAACTTACAGAAAAGCTATTTGAGAACATAAATTAAAGCAAGATTATATTTAACTGCTGTCGGAATTAAAGGTACCAATTTCATTAACTGTATATATTATGATTAAGGACAACTCTACATACCTGAGGAATGATACCAGTCCCAGTGAGACAAGCAAATCCAACAGTACTCAGAGCTTTATACAACTCCTCAGCCGCTTCATCTTCAGGCTTGTTATAGTCTATTACCGGTAAAAAGTTATCCTTCATCTTTTATTCCCTCCTAAATATTAAATACACCCGAAATGATCTAAAGATTATCAGTTAGAAATAAGACCAATAGAAGTTGCCAAAACTACCCACCAAATCATCCAAAAAAGAGATGTGGATCACATGATCAGACCAGGGAGAATTCTCCCTGATCAGACAAGCAGGTAAGAGCTATGAAGTCTAACAAGTTTGAGCTTTCATGCTACGAAGCTTTAAGTTAAAAGTCTCATTGGAGTAATATTGAACAATGGATGCGTTTTGACAAGTTTCAGTCGTATATCCCATTATGTAAACATCTCTCTCCTATACTCTAAATAATCTAAATAAATACAAATTCTAATCAAAATAACCAAATGTGTGAGCCTCACAGTTGCTGTTGTACAATCATTGGCCATCATTGGTATTTCTGTCGGTGAACGCCTGACTGAAACAGTTGCAGGAGTATTTGTATAACGCACATCAACGTAGACCCTCTGAGTAAGAGTCAACTGCAGATATTTCAGAGGAAGAGAGTGAGAGAGAAAGGGGTGATAATGAGTCACAACACCCAATCACTCACCTGGAAGTCAGCAGCACACAAACACGAAGTGGTTGGTGCAAACAACACAATATGATTATGTCCAACTGGGAGTTAGCACCCAGTGCGAGCCTAATAAGCAGTGAAACACTGGCCAAAGTGCTAACTAAATTAGATTTAATTTTTAGAGTATACGAACAGAGACTATAGTCATGCTATAGTCTCTGATACGAATTTAATACTGTTACCATGATTGATGACCTGTCAGATTAAATCAGTCTTGCCTGATATTTCTTTTCATTCTAGATTTGAAACCCTTTGCATTTGTATCCATCTGTCAAGAGATAATTGTGACCACCACATGTATGTCTCGATGGATATGAGTTAAAGTACAAAGAACTCCCTCTAGAGTTAATTGACCAGATCAAGCTCAAAAGTTCACCACATCAATGCCAAGTATATTGGGGTAAATGATGCCACTGAAATTGAAATGAAATGATGCAATTGAAATCAAGGCAGTCCTAGCCATATATCTTGCCTATATCAGTTGTGACGCAATGATTTGTGGCAGGTCTGCAGTGGGCTCTCATCAACAATGATAAAACTGTGCTTTCATATGGTAATAATTGTACAATAATATTTAAACTCATAAAATATCCATTATCCAAGAAATGTCACCCATTCAAGTACTGACTGGGCCTGACGTTGCTTAGCTTCAGTGATCGGACGAGAACTGGCGTTGTGATACGGCCGTAGACAATTACTGACATTAAAATTAGCCATTTTAGGGTTGAATTCGGAAATTCCAAAACAAGGGCAGCAACTCTTTTTTTCAAGTGTCAATCTTCTGTTTGATGGCTCTTTAAATCATTTTCATCTCTCTGCAAATGAATTGGTGACCATGAGCTCGATTTTTGTAGCGTATGACTTGCCAAATGGCAACAATCGGCTGAACACAACATTACCTTCAGCTTCATTGTTTAGTGTTCTGTCCGACTACGCGCCACACTCACAGCGCAAAACTCAACTAGCCAGGAAGGAGGCAGCGAGTAGTAGCATGTGCAGATAAGTTTCTTTATAGATTAATTATGGCAGCATCAATGTTTATCTAAGCAGTTTACTGGACTATAGTTATGGGGGGGGGGGGGTACTTTGAGGAAGGCGCTATGCCCATTATAATTCTCTTCAAGCAGCTTTTGTGATGGTAGAGCGACACTTAAAAACAGGAATTGAATAATTACCAAAAGTCTACAGCACCCAGTATTCCCAGGCGTTCACCCATCCAAGTATTACCTGGGCTCGATGTTCCTTAGCTTCAGTGATCGGACGAGAACTGGCGTTTTCAACATTGTGGCTGTAGACGATTACTGACATTAATATTAGCTATTTTATGCTTGAGTTCGGAAATTCCAAAACAAGGGTATGCGACTCATTTTTCCAAGACTGTCAAGCTTCTATTTGATTGCTCTTTAAATCATTTTCATCTCTCTGCAAATAAATCGGTGACCATTAACTCGATTTTTGTAGCGTATTATTGGCAAAATGGCAACAATCAGCTGAACACGACATCACCCTCAGCTTCATTGTTTAGCATTCTGTCGGACAACACTCCACACTCACAGTGTAAAGCTCAACTGGACAGGAAGGAGGCAGCGAGTAGTAGTATGTAAAGGTAAGCTCACCAAAAGTCTACAGCATCCAGTATTCCCAGGCGGTCACCCATCCAAGTACTCAGCTCTCTTATTTTCAAATGTCTCATCTTTATTTTGCTTCAAACATTTAATTTCCAATTTTTTCATTCCTTTTTATCTTGTTCCCTATAGTTTTGATATCAAATCTAATTTAATAGAAAATATATATATGCACATGAACATAGTTAATCTCAATATCTTATATTCATTTTATTTTTGAGCAGAGGTTCAACAAACTGACCTATTTACAGGAGCTTCATCATCGGTTCAGACTCTTTGAGTCATAATGATGCTAGGAGACAAACCTTTTACTGCATCTTTGAGTTGTCCCCTTGTATCAGGAGGAATAAAACTCCTTGAGGTTTTGTATGTTAGCTTTATCAATCTAATATAATGATACATAATTCTACATTATTTTTCTTTCTTTTTTTAGTGTGTGAAAGCTACACATTAATACTTGAAGGCCCCATTTGCGCTAACATGTTTCACCTTCCCTGCTCCACATAGGGTTCATTGCTTATTTTGTAACCAATGAAACGCAATAATAAATCTTTAACATAACTAAATTTGATCAAAAATGCAAGCTTTTGCTGGAAAAAGCAATAATTCAAGTTGTCTTCTTTTTGTCAAAGTAAAGACAATCCTTAAACTTTCTTATATCAGAATCTTCTTAATTGACAACTGTCATATTCCTATGCTTTCACAGTTTCAGTCAGTTGTATGCAGCTTGCTAGTGCACTGATCTTTCTGAATTTGGGTCACAGCCTGTGAACACTGGATTTTAATCCTCTCTCTCAGGAATTACTACCGAAGATTGATTACACTATGCCAAGGGTAAGATTACCTTAGCTCATACTCTGCAGTAGTGTATGTTAGGATAATAGATTTGTGATAAATCCTTGTTCAGATGTAAATAAGCTTGTCATAATGATTTTGGCTGCTAGGGTAGCCCCAAAAAACATTTTGATATGTAGTTCTTTAAAAGCAAACAGGACATGATGGTTCAAGCATTGCACTAAACCTTGTTAGTCTGGACTATGATGTGAACACAGTGAATACACATGTGAAAAACTGTCAAAACAGTGTCTGGGAGGACACTTAAGATGCACTACTTGCATCTTAAAAATAACTATACTCAAAGCTCCCGCCGCGCTGATATAATATATGATGGAATTACGAGTAGCGACGCACTGCCTATATCACTTATCTTATTGATATTACTGATATATTTCACATATCATATCCTGCTTAAATCACTATCTTACTGATATTGGTTACTCATGATAGCATATCCCTGTATGCATAAATCTATTAGTATCTACGGTGTCCTCCCCCCCCCCCCTCTCGAAAGAGAGATGCTAGAGTTCTACCAGCCAAAATGGTTGGAAATTAGGCTCAAAAAAACCTGAGAACCGGCAAAGGAATTGGCGGAAAAGGCTCGGCGTCCAGTCAGGCTCCTGTGCTAGCTAATGGTGTGGCATCAGGAAAAGACCTGTGTAAAAGCAAAGGAATTGACGGAAACACGCTTTGCCGGGCACTAAGACCTGAGAACTAGCAAAGGAATTGGCGGAAACAGCTTAGCGGTCAGGCACCTGTGTACCAGCAGGCTGGTGGGCAGGCAGTGCATCATTTATGGGGTGCCTTGGTGTGCTAGCCATAAACAAATCTGCAGTCCATCCTGTCCAAGAAAATTCAAGGACGCTGCGTCAAGGCTGGGAACCTGGAAACGCTGGTAGGGGTTGGCGACCCTAGAAAAAGTGTGCCGTGGGCTTGCAATCCATTTCTGGAGTGGTAAAATACCACTAAACTATATCTGAATCTTAGCGCGGTAGTATTCGTTCACCAGAACTGTAGGGGTACTATGTTCCCCAATCCTTTTTATAATACAACTTATGTTTTCATTACCAATCAACTCTGAACTGTATATCTTTATGATTCTAACATATAAAACATTCAATCTCACATCATTTGTATTGTTGTTATATAATTAGGGAGAATAAAAAGACTATATTTTTTCTTTTTTATAATGTAACATATTATAGGGGAAAAAAATATGGGGCGCTTCACGCATTTGTAACCGAAAGTGACGATCAACGCCACTGTATATGTTGTTTGGCAGACAGGGTACTTGCCATAGTATTAGATGTTGTCAAATCTGGTGCAGAATTGACGAACAAATGAACACCATCACCAGGAAATTGTTAGCATTTCCACAATGGACGACATAGGTTAGTGATAGGGAGGTGGGAGGGAAATTGACAGACTTATTTTCTTTCAAGACCGGCGTGGTGACCGGATGTAGATTGAAAGAAAGAATATGTGAGTAGCTGTGAACAGTAGTTCTAAGAAAGCCTATCATTGGCTGAGAACAATAGTTCTAAGAAAGCCTATCATTGGCTGAGAACAGTAGTTCTAAGTTTTCCTTACCAATAAGTTGTCCTTAGTTGGTTGAGGGAGGGCAACTTTTTATTCAGTTGACCTGAATTATTTGTCATGTCTTGGGACTGATTGCCAAGACAAGGGAAGGTGTTATAAGGGCAGAAAAAAATCTTTTTTGTACCAAAAACTTTATTTTTTCTTTCTTATAATGTAACATATTATAGGGGAAAAAAATATGGGGCGCTTCACGCATTTGTAACCGAAAGTGACGATCAACGCCACTGTATATGTTGTTTGGCAGACAGGGTACTTGCCATAGTATTAGATGTTGTTAAATCTGGTGCAGAATTGACGAACAAATGAACACCAAACCAATTGTATTGAGCGAGGCACACCTAGCAAGCTCAGAACAATTGTTTCGCCAAAACTGCACCTTAGTTTATCAAGATATATTTCTTGAAGGCATCGGATGACCACCTGCCAAAAGATCTTATTCTTGAGTCAGACCAGCCCTGAATGCTAGCCCAGGTAGCGCCACCTCGGCTCAGTGAGTGAGGAGTGACCCAACCCTCTATTTTTGAATCCTTTAGGACATCACTGAACTCTTTTCTGAACTCTGCTGTTGTGACTTCAAAACAAAGGGCTGCTTCTGGAGGGTTTCAAGTGTTTTAAATACCTCTTAACGAGGCGAAATGGGCATGTCTTTCCCCCTACTGCTTTAATCATAATGCTTGCTGACTCTGCAGAATTTTTGAAAAAATTAATGTGCACTTCCATGGAACCCTTGCTAAAACACACATCGCCAACAGACATATGATGCCCTGCTGAGGATATACAATACTCGCTAGGGCGTAAGAATCCATAAAAAGCACAAGATACCATGGCAGAAAAACGCCTCCCATCTATACTCCACAAGACCTGCTCTGCCTTAGTGATCAGAGTGTGTAGTTTGTCAAGAGATATCGCCTGTGTTTTCTTTTGAGTTCTACCCTGTGAGTTTTTTATACCCCTCAATATTAACCTTAGTTTATGAGTAGCAAAGGTAACCTCACTGTTCTTTCTTACGCAAAAGAATTTTACTGCTGACACATGTGACAGGATTGCACTGTGTTTCTTTCCTTCTTGTGCCAGGTTTGTGACCCACAACTCCATTGACGAAGTAGAGAATTTTTTGAGCTTGTGCTCAGAGCAGAACATTTTGTATTGGTTGTAAAATCGATCGTAAGACTTCTTTGAGCCCTCGGACAAAGACTTGTCTAAGAAGCCCCTCGCCTAAGCTCTAAGACCTGAAATAAATAGTGCAGGGAATCTTTTATGTATCATGAGTACGTACCTATATTTCTAAATTAAACATTGCACAATAATAATTAGTGTCATGTGTTTGCTTTGACCTTCTCACCCCCGCGCTTCACGTCCTGAGGATCAAAGGTCAATTTTATGCTTATGATTAGAAAAGAAAAATAGATAATATTATTTGTCACCTTACGACCAGTATATATTTTTTACCCTACTTGGACACAGGTGTACCGGTAAGCTAGTTGGACAGGCAGCCATGGTGGGAAAACAGAGTTTAAATTCTCTGATTTTATTTCTGGACAACAAATCTGCAGCAATGTTCTCTAATCCTGGGATATGTCTGGCCACTAGGAGAATATTTTGTTGCATGCATAGGAGCGCCAAAAGACGTAGTAGCTTTCTCAAAACAGCATCTTTACAATACAGATGTTCTAGAATAGAGACTAGGGGCCCCATTATCTGTCCTGACCTCAACCACTGAATTTGCAAATTTTTCCTGCCACATGTGCACTGCTACGAATATGGGGAACAGCTCTAGAACTGTGATGTTTAAGTTTGTCCAAAGTTCATCTGGCCACATCCCATGGAACCAGGTGTTTCCCTAAAAACCTCCATATCCTATTGATCCTGAAGCATCAGTGACCAGAGTGAAGTCTACAGCCCCTGCCACAAGATATTGGAACTGTTTACCGGGTGCTAAATAAGACAGAAAATCTCTCCATACAACCAAATCAGATCTGGTCTCACAAGATATATGCCGCATGTGATTTTGATCAGATGACATGATACCCTTTAGCCTGCCATACACACTACTGAGGTATGCATGGCCTGCTACTACAATCTGGGAAAGATGGCAAAGTTTACCTAGTAGTCTTTGCCAATATTTTACTCGCTGACGATCTTTAGATAGAAATGCATTGATGTGATTTAGGGCATCTGCTACCTTGGCTTGAGGAATAAAATTATAGACTCCCATGTGCAGAATCTATCCCTATCCCTAGAAAGACAATTGTTCTTGTAGCTTCTTCTGTTTTGTGTGCAGAAACAGGTACCTCTACATCCCTGCACACCCCTAAGATCCTATGGAGCACATCATTACAAGCATCCGCCCCAGACGCAACAATGAGAAAATCATCTAGATAGTTAAAAATGCAACATTCGTGATTTTGTATAGTGATGAAGAGCCATCCGAGCATATCACTTATCCTTTGAAAAATCCTGCAGCTGCTCCCTGCCCCCATAGATTATCTAGTATCAATGTAGTATTGGCCATCTACCTTAATACCTAAGAACTGCCATTCTGATTTGGTGATGGGAACCATTCGATATGCATCTGATATATCAAGTTTGGCAAAATAGGCCTGGTCTGGTTCGTTGAGTGATAAAACATGTGTTACTACATCTCTTATGTTACAATATTTAACCTGACGGTTATGCGTGGGAATATTATCATTTACTGATGTTCCGTGTGGAGCTGATAGATCAAATATCATGCGCCATTTTTCAGAGTTAGCTTTTGGAATGACATAGATTGGGGAAATCATCATGTCCTGATGGGAAGGTTTTCAAAACTTTTTATTCAGTTGACCTGAATTATTTGTCATGTCTTGGGACTGATTGCCAAGACAAGGGAAGGTGTTATAAGGGCAGAAAAAAATCTTTTTTGTACCAAAAACTTTATTTTTGTATTTGTATAGCATTGATAGGGAAACAATCATAAGGTTCTAAAGTTATTTATTAGCTCAAGGCTTTACTGTATGAAATACGCCAACTTTACAGTTTTCCAATCTTACAGTTATATTTGATGTACCCCAGGAATCAAGACTTGAGCCCTAACAGTCATAGGCCCCTGGAACTTGCATACAATTACTATATGCCAATGTCCAGTATCAACCCTCCAAAAACATTTGCAATGTAAAAGGTTGTAAGTCACAGGGGCCCATCTCACATCATTCATTCTTTACATGATGAAAAAGAACTTCAGTAACATACCTTACTGCTGTATTTGTAGCTGTATCTTATATGCTTGCAGCTATTGCCACCCAGCTACAGACAATTGCACCAGTTTGCTTTCCCTCATGGAGAATTAATCACTCGTTGTCTTTTGGAGCATCATTAAATAGGATCTTCTTGCCGCCTGGGTGTAGTCACTCTTATTGATATGTAGTCACAGGAAATGAGCCAAGGCACGACAGGCTATATTAGACATAGAACCTTATCCCTCTTTGTTTTTCTCTGTCTAATGTTTGTTACCTTATGGAGAATGAAACACCTTACCATAACATTAAATAATAGTAGTAAGATCATTCGTCTCTGTTACAATCTCAATAAACAATTTAAGATAATCTGATATTTTTTCAATGCGTACCAACAATATGCAAGAAATTCTCCGCTATATTATTGTAAATAGGATGAAGGAATTTATGAAATATAATCAGGTTGGTTGAGCCTGTCAAGCTTTGGTTGGTGTTGTTCTCTATTCTGGACATGAGGGCTATTTCTTCAATGGTGTTTGATCATTTTTCTATGACTGCCTAGAATTTACAGAAAATAACATATTTAGAAATAGAAAAGGCAATAGACAAAACTATAGCATATCTGACAAAGCTCTTTTATAGTTTGGATGTTCAGTTTTCATCTTTTTATTTGGTTCTCTTAAATTGCTTAGTTTTGGCTCTGTTTGTTTAGTCACCTTTTAAATGATAGTAGTCTCAGGATCACCCCTTGATTTCAATATAATAATAACAATGGAATTTTAAGCAGATATTTTCTCTAATAGGAGTAATGTTGGAGCAATTTTATGCACTATAAGCTAATGCTATTTCGTGACAAAACAACAAAGTTCTGTAGTACCACATGAACCGAGTTGTACATAGTCTTGAAAATACAAGTATTTAGTTAGATGATGACTATGAGGACATAATATCTCTATTCATATTCTCCTTCCTGAAAATTCATTCAATAGACCCTAACTGTGACAAATTTCCTGAGTTCTCATTTAGTGTTATTTATAACAGCACCTCTTGAATAGTGTTGGCAGTAATGAGTTCAATCAGAAATCTAAGCCAATCTTTATTTGTGTGCAACCGATCAGCTCAGATTTGTTATCTTTCACCGTAGCGACCCAACTAATTCAAATGTGGTTCTCAAACTGAAAAGTCACTCCACTTGCGCTGGGAAAAAGTCAGTGCTACCATCTTTTGGTGCAGAGAGAATCGTATCACAGAAATGATCTGCAAACATGTGGTATGACATATGGATAGGCCATCCCTGACAAAGTTCTATCTATATAAATATTTGAGCTGGATCATAATTACATACCATCGTGGCTGACGGCTAACTGCTTGGTGTGTGACTCATCTTCTTTTAAACTAGTCTTTCTTCTGGTTTCAGCTGGTTGTGCTTGAGGACGAATGTCATCGACAAGTGTGTCACTCCTCTAAAGAATAAACCGGATAAAAATTGAGTCAGATGATGCATTTTTTCCCTGAATAACAAGTGTTTACAGGACGTCATGACAAAATATTCTTACCCTTTGATAACATCTAAATTGTGTTAATAGCTGTGATAGCACTGTTTCAATAAGAGCTTTCAATTATAGGCTTCACTTGTCACAGCAAGGATCGGTGAAAGTTCGTGGTTTTGGAAATATCCTCAAATTATTATACTATCAAATTGTTTGGCTTGATATACTTGTAGCAATATCATTTCTGATCAGAAACAAGACATGTTACTATAAGTTGAAATATATATCAGTTTTGAAAATCTTACATGTCCAGAGGCCTAAATTGAGGCGTGCTATGGGTGGGGGGAATACCATTAATGGTCTACTTGTTATCAAATCTAAAAAAATACATGACAGTAGAAAACTCATTGACGACTTACAAATCACTGGTCAGACCTATAGTAGAATACTGCTCATCATTGTACCTTGATGGTTTAGCCAAAAATTCAGAAACATTAGAAAAAGTACAAAACAAAGCAATCAGAATCATAACTTCAGCCCCCAAACAATTTTCTGTCACATCTGGCCGCTTACTCCTAAATTTACATACTCTCCACAGTAGAAGGAATTTTCTTTTTCACAATTTTGTCAAATCGAGGGTCCATAAAGGCCGTGCATCCAAGCACATACTTCATCTCGTTAGCAAATCAAACAGACATACACATCACTTCGTAGCAACTGTGCAATAATTAAACCCTCATTTAGATCCTAGGCAAATCAGCCTTTTTAAATATTTTTCATACATTTGTAACTAAATCAACCAAGCCTCATGAATCATTATCATTTAATCCTACCTAATGTTGTTAACTTGTATTTTTGTTTGCCACTCTCTGTTTCTTCTTTTCTTTTTTCATCTTATTCATGCAATTTATGATACCATGCTTTCATTATCCTACACACTATATAGTATGTAACACCCTACCACTTATATCTTTTTATTCAAGTCATTTTTTGTATCTATGTTAATGTGTGTGAGGTCAACAAGTTACTTTTAATTTGCTTTAATTATAAACTTTTAGAAAACCTCAATAAATAAATAAATAAATAATAAATAATAATTAAAATTTGATACAAACCTCCATAGTCCATTGTTTGATAACCTACTCATTGGTAATCACAGACATGGCTGCATTAGTTTTTATTTTTGGTAAACTTGCTAACACTAGCATCCACACCAAGTGTGCTTTTATTAATCCATTTTTACAGCCACAGGCATCATATTAGGCAATAGATTTCTAAAATAGTCCTCAGGTCTATTTGAGAACATGCATCACATACAACATCATTTCGTGCTCTTCCCTGTTTCTTCATCGAAAACATTATCAAACACTGCACTCATATAATTATTTACAGTGACACATTAGAGCTAAACACACTACCTAGGGGGTATTTTGAAATCGTCCATAAGGCGGTGCTAGAGCATCAGAAGCTAAAAACAAACCTATGCCAAGCGTCAACTGGACTATTTAATTAACGATTATTGACTGATTGCAACATAATTCTAGCAGGAATCTGGTTCAGTCTTGAATGCTCATCCCAATATTCCATTTATTCGACATTGCTAATTGCTTAGTGCATACTGACCACATTTCTAAGATTGATTTGAAAAAGTATTTGATGCATACTATATCAAAATCCCTGCAATTTCTTCTGGCTGGCATCAGTTTAGCAGCTGTATGACAATCACTCGAAGCAACTAAGATGACAAATTTAATTCGATCCCAGCTGTTTCAAAATCAAGTTTTTTGTCAAATGCACAAATCGCTTATATCGCAGTGGCAATATCAGTCATGGCAAGTCAGAGGTTGGGAGCCTCTTTTGTCTCCACTGCAAACCACAAGGCAATGCAGATGATTACAGGTATTGAAGGACAGGTAATTAACCAACTTACTCCACAAAAAACGAGGGTGTAAATTGGTAGGCAGTAATCTTAGTGACACAATTGCTTATAATGAAGGATCATTTAATACTGTTGTAGTTGTGTTACTCAATACATCGGCCATCTGTACACATGTGACATGATGACATATGTGTTTGTTGGTATCATGAGACGACGCGACAGGACTCACCTGATGTGATGTCTCTATAGCTGAAGCAGGTCTGAGTACTTCCAGGATAGACTTGACTTTGTCAGCAAACTTAGACTTGAGCAGGGCAAGCTGCTGTCTGGCCCAGCTCAACCTGTCTTACCTATTCTCATCAACCTGCAAACAGTTGTCACTCCAATAATAGTATTGGATGAAATTTAATACGAAGATTTAGCCTGCTAGAATCAGACGTAACATTATTCAATAGCATATTTCTCGTGTTAATCTATACGCTAAGAGTCCGGGTATAGCTAATCATATTTGAGGCTAGTCTGTTATTGATATGAATGGTGCCTAAAACATAAATCATCAGAGATTTAATTACATATACAGGCTGCTCAATGTGCTGATGTGAGATAAGAACCTATTGCTCATTCAGGTAGGCAAAATACAACAATGTTTTGTGGGTATTAAAGATTTTAATATGATCATAACCATGTACAAACCTTCATAGAGACCATCCCCCCTGCTTTTTGGTTCCCAAAATTTAATTAAAACAAGAAGGTTAAAGTGAATAAAAACAGTTAACATACTATTTTGATGACAAAATGTATTAGGCCTAACCTATATCAAATACAGAGCCAAGTTTTCCTATTATTCCGGTTGTGTAAAGTCAAACTCACAGGAGGTAATTCTTAGCTGTGAAATCCTCACCTTTGGCCAATATTTTGCATATTATTATTTCCTCAGTCAGAGTGGCATCATATAACAGCACAGTTACGTTATGTTATCTAATTGAGCTGCATGATGCATCATCCAAATTACACAACTACTACTGAACAACATTATCACAAAATGTGATGGTGCAATGTAAGGCCTAAGCTGATAATTGGTTGACTCCCTATTTCTTCAACATGGACAGTGGATTCTTACTCAAAGAACGCTGTGAAATGCATATCATGAGTCATGACCCATAAAATTGTTATTGAAATCACAGCACCTCACTACACAATGTCAAGTGGGGTTCTGTCAATTTGGCCTACATTAAATGTCCCTGATCAAGGCTCAGTAAAGAAGACAAATCATTGACATCAGAACATGCGGAAGAATTATTACACATGCAGATGTCACACTTATGCTTTTTCTTACATCAGCAGATAGCTCTCAATCTAACTAAGGGAACCAAGTGTGCACCAAACCTGCCATAAGTTAAAGTGTAATGAAAATTCTAGAGTTTATTTGGTAGCCGTGGGGGTAAATCCAGGGTTTATCTCCCCTGCAGGAAGCAGAAGAGCAGAGGAGGTATGGGTATGAGGCATGCACAACAACAATTGAGAGCTATCATCCAAAAATGCCTAAAATTATACTAGATCACTTGAGATTGGATATGATTGAAATCATAAAATTAATTTTTCAAATAATTCTTAAATTTACCGAGAACATGTCAGCATATTGACAACCTAACTTTTTGAGCTCTCTACAATGATATATGGTTACCCTCCAGCTCATAGTTTTCTTATCTTCAATACCTGATATATGATTCGTTTTGACCACTCAGGTTTGCCTTAGATTTGTGGTTGACTTGGTGAGGCAGGCAATATCTATAAATGGCTAAATTTAAGAACATTCACCTATGTTTTGTTGAGGCCTGCTAGAATCAGATGTAACATTACTCAATAGCGTAATTCTCGTGTTAATCTATACGCTGAGAGTCCGGGTATGGTTTCACAAAAACTCATTTTACCAAATGTTCTGTATGATACTGAAATACTGTAAAATCCTGTTATTTTATTAGGATCAATTTCTTTCTGTCAATACTTCTTTTGATATCAAGTGAGGATAACTGAGAAGATGAGTATCATAACAATAACATCAGTAATTGCTTTGTACAGTTGGATGCAAAGATTTATCTTTAGAAATCTCTTAAAAATTTCGTAAATTAGACAAAACTTACACATTTACATGCGTGATAATAAAAAAGGGTAGATAAGTTGTCTGAGCTGTGGCAGCAGGATAGATAACAGTATCTTTAAAAACTGGCTAGGATGTAACGACTTGGTAGAACAAGTCAGGTGAGATGTCATACAAGAGTTTTTGAAGCAGGTACCAAAATGTAGTATCAGGTATACTGGTTCTGGGTACTGGACCAGACGGGTTGCTCATGACACTAGGGGCAGGCCATAGTGAGTACAGGTCGGGTATCAGGTATATCTAAACTCAAGATACGATTTTGTAACCAGTACATATGAGTCAGCGCTACTTAACCTTCTTTTTGCTGAACTCTGGTAAAACAATTTTATACCCGACAAAGACTACTGAAAGTGCAGCAGTTAAAGCTAAGAGTCATACTCTATTCCAGTCATTACTGGAAAATGAAAGCACAAGATTTTGGAAATCATAACAACATGATGATTAGTCAATACCAAAACCAAATTTCTTTTTATTTAATAATAACATGAAAATTTGTCTTCACAGAAATATAAAACATTCCTCACCCGAAGTGATTTTCCGTTACACTACAAGGCAAAAGAGGATTTAAAAACTCTGGTAGCCTAGTGCTAATATTCAGGAGTGCTAATCATGTGTACCCAGGTTCGATCCTGGGTATTGGAGTAGCTGTGATCTACTTGTGCACTCCTCACAACGGCTCTTTCATAGGCATCGTCGATATCTGAGTTGAATTGACTCTTTATTTCTTCTCGTAGGTCAAAGCAACTGATCAATAAAAATCACAAAAATTTAGCAGTCCATTGCTACATGTCAGTCTGACTCTATTGTAAATGAAAGAATGCTGTGTAACAACTGACAATCCATTGCAGATCCGTATTCACCCTTATCAAGAAGACGCACTGATAGTAGGTGTTCCTGTGATCTCCTGGGCTGTAACTCTTTGATCAACATATATTTTCAGCAAATAATTAATACAATTGAATTCAAAGTTCTTATCTTATCGTGATGGACTGCTGAGAAGTAACTATCCCAGAGTACCTCGAGATTCTTTTGGGGCGGTTGCTGTATGTTTGCATCTCGTTTTCTGGGTTTTCGATAATATAACAGCATCGCATATCTTTTTATTCATCTTGATTGAAACTTTTTTTTCCCGTTTTTAATGGCTGATTATGAAAAATACTCTCAACAAATGAAAGTTATGCCAGCAAAGTTTTAAGAAAGTACTTACTGAAGATTTTTTAATCTAATAAGTAACACAATGTTTCCTATGCTTGATGTTTTTATTCATGAAGAAAAGGTAAACAGTAATTCATGTATGCGAACTCCGCCGGCAGAATTTTTTTGCTTGAACTATAAAAAAAGTTCAGTGGGTATTAAGCATGGTGAAGAACCTTTGTTTTACATCTCTAGCACATTCATGAAATCTATTTAAAAACCCTTTAGATTCTTGAGTTTCAAAAGTTATCGGTGGTACTTCTATCAAGTGACAAAGATGGAAAAACCTTTTGTTTCGCCGAGATGCGGGAAAAATCTGGCTCTCATCAAAGGAGCTCAGCGGACTGATATGTCCTTCTGACAGGAAGTCATTAAAGACATGGGGCTCAAATTGTTGATGTTGATTTGATCTTGAGAGCAGGTTTGGGGATTCGATATCTTGGCAAAGATTCATTGAGTGGCTTGATGGACAGAGGTTTGTACAATTGTCAATGAGGGTTGTCAGCTCTGTGTCTGAGTTGCTATTCAACTTGCTCAACTCCTTGTTGATCTGCTTGTTCAGTCTCTTTGTCTGTCGTTTCTTTAGTGAGGCCCTGATCCTGTCTCTAACAGAATGACTTAGTACGCTAGGGTTTTTTATACTCATCTTTGAAGTGATAATGATCTGACTCTTTACTTCACTAATGCCGATATTCAGCCGAGAGCTGGTCGTTATATTTGGGTAGATGTTACCTAAATTTGTCAAGAAGGATTCACTGTTTGAACCTTCAAGTTTTGTTGTGACAATTAATATTCGCGATCGTCCTGCAAAGAAAAGAGCAATAAAGTATTGTCTACGAGTAAGTTTAGTAGCAAGCTGCAGGGTATCTAAAAGAATCTGCACATAATTCCTAACTTAGTTTAAACTCGTCATCAAATACAACATGGTAGTGTTAGTAATAGTGCGTTAATTAATATGCAAGTTGTTTGGGCTTTTCAGGTGACTCAATAGTTTCATAAAAACAATATTTAGTGTAGTAAGGAAGTACACCACCCCTTATCCCTTCCCCACCCGCATTGCAAATAAAAAATTTCACCAAATTAAGCGCTAGTAATAAATATTTTGTGATATTGGATTAAGATAAGGAGCTTTTATATGAGGCAGTTCTTTTAGGCTGATATTAAAACTACATTGTCACAAAACTTACCAGCAAAGGTTGCTAGAGACTTTATCTTATCAAGAAGTACCACAGCATCCTGGCACCCAGCTGGATTAGTTGAATCCACCACCACTATGAATATATCACACATAACAACATAAAGCTTGTACAGCAAGTCATTGTCGCTTCCAACTTCGAAAAAGTGCAGCAGGTAGTTCTTTTCTGAAAAGATAGAAAGCAAACTATTGATGAGATGATGACGCGAACACAAACATACATGCTCTGACAATGAATTTGAAACTACCCAGTTTTGCAAGAGGTGTGTTGGATGATGCAAGGTAAACATATAGCTGCAATAATGACCAACACATCTACAATACACACAAGTTACAATATAAGAATCTTACCCTGGTTTTCAGTGCTGACTTTGTACTGAGTGGTGGAGAAAGTCTCTACAGTCGGTCTGTAAACTTCTGGTGGTTGATCATCGATCAGTCTGGCTATCAACGATGTCTTACCACTCTTTGATGCTCCAAGAACCAAAACTTTTACAGTCTCCATTGTGAGTAGTGTGCTTTAGACGTTCAGGAAGATGTGAGATGATTTCAGGATCACACACCGTTTTTATAAAGATGATTGATGCTGCATGTTCGCACCTTTTGATAATAAGCTTGAAATAGGTGAAAAGATAGGTGTAAATGAAGAAAGCTTACTGATTCATGATTGGTCAGTAAACAGCATGGAGCGTCCTTGTGACTTTCTGGAGTGGAAAGTCTCACCAATATAACGTTTGTTCTAGCCATGGAACTGAGGGAAATATTTTGCAACATGTACTATTAAAAAAACATTATAATAATTTATTTGGTCACTGATGCTGATGTAAGAAATGGAAAAATCTAGAGATATAGCCTACAACAGAAATCTTCCTGGTTTGCAAAACGATAAAACTCTGCAAAATTTATTTAGAAGTTGAAAATACTCTCCCAACGCACATAAAAATAAGATTCTTGTGTCACGTGACCCCAGCAAGTGGTTGGTTCAGCTAAAGTAAACTAGTATATATACGCCCTAGTTTTTTTCAATTACTGAAAGTACACCAACCAATAACTTAACCGGCACACTGTCTTAAATAATACGTCACCATCAACAGGTTCAAACATAATTTCTCAGGTGGTCATAAATTTTTTGGTGTTCGAGTTATCCTCAATTCCGCAATCTAATTTCAAAGCTACCATGTTCTCTTTGATCTCACTATGATACAACTATGCCAAGGCAGATTTCCAAATCATAATAGTATGTCATTAAATTAATCATTACATGCGAGAACAGATTGATTTCAGCCTCAGCAAATCACAAACATTGGTAAGTGGCATTTTCAGGGTTAGGGAATTCTCTGGTGGTTCCCTGGTGGCGACAATTATGACTTTTCTTAACATTATCTATAAACATTACCCAGAAGATCGTGGCAATTTTATCCATGCTAATCTTATATAGTGTCAACTTAAGTAAGTGCCTGACTATAACACTCATTGATCTGCGTGTAGCGTTGATTAGGAAATAAAATTTTGAGAGCTGTAGATTTAGATATGAATGAATGAATGGTATATGGTAAGCCGTATATTATGAATTTGAGGATCTTTTTCTGCCCAAAACAACTTTATTCAATTCACAAACACACCACATGCAAAGTCAACATGGTTTATTGAGGAAATCACCACAGCACAAAAAAAGAGAGTCATGGTCCACACAAACGGCAGTACACATCATATTATCACATCAATCTGATCCATAACTTGGTGAATTAATTCATATAATTTGAGTGTCAAATATTGATACATTCACTCGGAGTATTATCACAGCATATAAAAGTTTATAGCAAAAGAAAGTTGAAAAAAGACACTAGGCAATAAGAAAACACAACAACAACTTTGTATGTACATTATTACATTGTTTGTTGACCACATTGCCCATTTCGCTAGCACAAAACAACTCAACACTAAAAATAAAGTAAAGTGCCTAAGGAAAACTAAAAAATCTAAAAAAATGTATGTAATATGAAAAACACTACCACCAAACAGCAATATTGAGGCACTTAAAATTATGTACAAAATGAATACAGATGCTACTTCTGAATAAAAGCAAATGAGATCCTGTTTGAATAGACACCAAATATTATTTCCTTGAACGAAGATGAGAAAACATTCATGTTAAACCAACATAGGCTTCAGTGAGGTATTGCTGGTACGATGATGTCTGTATATGGACGGTTTGGTCGGGACGGGGGATCCCCCACCCCCAGTGATAGCCTTGTCTCTCCTACTTCTTCTCTTATCTGCATTTGGTGTAGAAGATCGATTTCTGTCAGACTGCAATCAAATTATCAGAACATTATGGTAAACTAATGTCAAAGAATGCAATATTGAGCTCATTTTAGATGTGTAATCAGCATCAGCACCAACTAATAAAAACCATATAATGATCATGCCACAAGCGAAAGCCAAAGAGCAGTTTTATAATGGTAGATCACTGAGATTAGATACCATTTCTAAACTCACAGCCTCCCTGTTGAGTTGGAGCCTATGGTCGAGGGGCAACTTCAAAATAAAAAATCAATTTCCCAGTTATCAAAATTTCAGAGATTTTTTATCTTGGGAACCTACGAGCTTGTACAACTTTTTGAGCTTTTTAAAATGATATACGGTGACCCTGCACTTGTCATGTCTGCTTTAAGAACTATCATAGAATTCACATAAGCTGATTCATATATCACACTCACCGTTTTCCCCTGCCTCATCTTTAGTCGGGCTTGTACTTTCTCTGACTGTTTTATAAGAGCCATTCTCTGATATGAGTGCATCTCAAAAAACACTTCGTAGAGATCATTTCTTGCTGCCTGCAACTAAAATTAACGTTTTGATGTAATAGCCAACTTCTTAGGTGATCATGAAGAAGGTTTGAAAATTAAACAGGAAGACTCAACATATTCATTTGTCAAGATTTCAGCCGAGTCACTTGGTACAGATAACTTTCCGGATAGGTTGTTTAAAAATACAAATATAAGCTGACGGATTTTGAATGAGAGAAATTTAGTCAACTTATGTAAGGTACTCGGTACATACCTGTAGCTTCAATCTTAGCTGAAAGTTAGCATCATGAAGTGTGCCGCTAGCTCTGTTAGAAATTAGATTTGGCAGCAAACTTTGACAATCCTAAAAAAATAAAAATTGATTAATCAGTCATATGTATATCTATGATCAACCAGTTTGCATCCTGTTGACCACATCTCCAGCTGTGCTCCACAATCCAAATTTTGCATTCGATTGGGGCACTTTTGGTACAGCCAGTGGCAAAGGATAGCTAGGTTAGATCAGCCAGATCCCCCAGATGGGCTAACGGACATGTTTGTCTTAAGCCGTAGTACGGCCAGCTATTTCTTTTTTATTTCTGAAAGAAGCGTGGCTTTATTAAATTACTAAATAGTGATTGGTTTAATTTATTCAAGTTGACCAATAGGAAGGCAAACCAGGCCCAAATTGCAATGTTATTGAAAGGAATAGGCCTAGCTATGAATAGGCATGTGTAGCACCAAGCTGTAGCCTTTCTACAAGTTCCCCAATCCTATGGAAAATGGGGCGGGTGTAGCCAAACCTTTAGCCAATTTGACCAAACTTTGTGAGTGCAGTATTTCATGATGTTGAACATTGCGGTTGATTATCTAACAGCATGCACAAGACTACAGATCGCGTAATCAAATGTATAGATTAGATCAACTTCTATTCATGTTTTTATAACACCCAATGGGGCATAATATGTCTCTGTTATTTTCCATTACCCAATTATGTCATAGAATATCCTACCTGTATTGTTTTAACGATTGATTTGACACGTGAACATTTGTGTAGCTTCCTCACTAGATGACCCTTGATAAGAGCGCCTAGTTTCACACAGACTCTCTGAAACAAAGGCAAAATCACCAGGAGTTACAGTTAAATATGAGGGCTAACACTTCTACAAAGCAATGACCTGCAAACATATTTGCAGATTGGAGCCACAAATTATACTTGATAATACTTATTGCCAATCAGTTGTCTCCGGTGTTGGAGAATCTCCCCCGCCCCTCTTTTTCATTGCGGTAAGTACGATTCACTCTTCACTGATACAGCATACAGCACAATGTTATTTAAGATGGAGGCAAGATTTAGATCATAATATGATAATATGAATATTGGACAATATTAGTAATTAATAACACTTGAATCAGCATGATCTCATTGAGTAGAAGAACCGGTTCCATAGGAAGATAGGAACAAACAACTAACCTTGCTAAGTTTGAGAGAAGGTTTGCCGATGAGCTCTTTACTTTGAGACTTTGATAGAGAAAGAGGCTGGTTGACCTTATGACTTACAGACAAGACTTTACTCAACCTGCAAAGTAAATGAAAATATTCGAGTACATACACTACTAGTCTGAGAATAGTATATGTTAGCTTGGTTGTTCATAGCCTGAGAACGGTGAATGTTGGCTTGATGGTTCAATTGACTCTCAGAAAGATCAGTATTAGGTTAAATTGCAAAGCAGCAGTAAGTATCTGATCACGTATGAAAACAGGTTCGATGTAATATTGTTCCTAAATAATGAGGTTGCTTTTGATAGTCAATTGTTTGCGCGATGGCTGAAGGGATCACTATTTTTTTTCTGGTAGGATAGATGGTTTTTGATCTTGGATCTTGATCTAGTCACATCACTCTAAATTTTTATTGTGACCGGAGCAAATACAATATCAAACTGTTATATATATCAAAGCAGATCATAGGGATAGTGATGAGTTTTCACCGTATTATCGACAGCTCACTGGCAGAATTAAAGCATCTCTTACCCTATATCAGAAGCTGTGATATGATTCTCCCTTGTCAAAGTATACACACTATCTATAGGTATCTCATCGTCGTGGACTGAGGATGGCTTATTCCTGCTCTGCGGACGTGGAGGTACCGGCGATGAAGTACCTGACATTGTCTCTCTATTCATATTCTCCTTCCCTATAATTCATAAGAATCAGCTATATACCCTAAATATGACAAACTCCCTGAGTTCTTATTCAGTATTATTTATAACAGCACCTCATTATCTGACGATTTTGAATAGTGCTGACAGTAATTATTTCACATTAGAAATCTGAGCCATGTCCATATGACAATGTCTCGCATGGTATGTGTAACCAATAGTTATCTTTGCATAGCAGCGACCAAACTAATTCACATTTTCTTGCAATAACATACCATCGAGGCTGACAGCTTGCTGCTTGGTGTTTGACTCATCTACCTCTAAACTAGTCTTTCTTCTGGTTTTAGCTGGTTGTGTATGAGGACGCAAGTCATTAACAGGTGTACCACTTCTCTAAAGAATAAACCAGATAAAAATGGAGTCAGATGATGCATTTTTCCCTGAATAACAACTGTTTACAAGATAATTTCAGATATTCTTATCCTGAGATAACATCTAAGTTGCGTTGATAGTTGGTTCAATAATAGATATAGGCTTCACTTGTCACAACAAGGATCGGTGAAAGTTCGAGGATTTAAAGTATCTTCAATTATTAAATTGTTTGGCTTGGTATACTTGTCACAATATCATTTCTGACTAGAAACAAGACAGTCTCTATAAACTGAAATATATATCAACTTTGTTAAATTCGTGATGTCAATCATGTCCAGAAGCCTAAATTGAGGCGCGCTATGGGTGGTTTGGGGAGGGGGGGTTATGCTAGAAAACTTGGATACAAAATACTATGCCTACCATAATGCTGATTTGTTGGTAAATATTAGGTGAAATTTGGTTTTGCCTGACCCCACCCATTGGTAACCTCAGGGATGATCAGGTGGTTCATTACATCGGTTTTTAATAAACACTGCACAATTTTTTTACAGCTTAACACACTACTTTTTGAATTTGAAATCGTCCATAAGGCAACGCTAGATCATCACAAGCTAAGAACAAACCCGTGTCAAGTGTCAACTCGAGTAATTACTAAGCTATTATTGTCTGATTGCCTCACGATTCTCGCTGGAATCTGGTCAAGTCTTGAATGCTCGTCAAATTATTCCAGCCGTTCTTGTCCCAGTGATGCTAATGGTTTAGTGCACAGTGATCACTTTTCTAAGTCTGCTTCGAAAGAGTATTTGAAGCATACTATATCAAAATCTCTGCTTAACTACACCATGAAAAAGCACATTTTTTTCTGACTTATATCAGTTTACTGGCTGTACTTCAATCACTCAAAGTAACAAAAATGACAAATTTTAACCGATCCCGAATCATTTAGAACTAAGTTTGTACAAATCCCCACTGTATTTTTATTTGGCAGGGGCATTATCAGTCATGATATGTCCAAGGTTGGAAGCCTAATTGGTCTTCACATCAAACCACTACACCATGCGACTGATTGCATTTGTCTAATTGCAATTAATTACCCAACCTACCCCACAAAAACAAGGGTGAAAATTGGTAGCAGTAATCTGAGAGACACTTACTTATAATAATGAAGGACCAATTTAAACTGCTGTAGTGTGTTACTGAATACATCTGTTGTCTGTACACATGTGACATGATAACATATGTGTTTGTGGGTATCATGAGACGTAGTGTCAGGACTCACCTGAGGTGATGACTCTATAGCTGAAGCAGGTCGGAGTCCTTCCTGGATAGACTTGACTTTGTCAGCAAACTTAGACTTGAGCAGGGCAAGCTGCTGTCTGGCCCTGCTTAACCTCTCTGACCTATTCTCATCATTCTGCAAACAGTAGTTACTTCAATATTAGTATTAGATGAAGTTTAATATGAAGGGTTTGCAGGTGGAGACGTTAGCCATTTCTCTCCGGCTTGAAATATAGTGAAATTTACGGCTAGCTGACATTTCTCTACCTTAATTCTAAATATAAACTCCAACCCTAGCTAGTGAAATTCAGGGCTAGCCAACCGTTGATATGAATTCATGGATCAGTAGTAAAATAAATGATATGCCTGTTTGTTGAGAAATCACATCAGTAAATAACTTTGTGTCAGTAATTGGATATAGCTAAAAATCTAGCAGCTTTTACGTCGATTGACATCCCAGCAACAACATTTAATAACACAGGCAAACTGCGTGATAAAAGGTTACCAGGGGTTGGAGTAGCATTACTGAACTTGTGGACCAATCAAAGATGTGAGTAAATTCCAGCAACCATACATATATTGCCATATGCTCCTTCAAGGTCAGATATGTTCCCCTAATCCATGAACGTATACCATATGTGTAGCTCAACTTTGATATAGCCAATAGCGAAATAATAGATATAATTAGATATTACCCAAAGGCCAATGCATGCTATAGTTATGAACGTATTTGAGATTTTGAAAATTTTCAATGCTGTTCTGCGCATGAACTATTGATAGAGGCAAGAGCGCATCTGTTAAGGGAAGGTAACTCTCATTCCATGCATGACGCCACTTAGCACAGGAAACTAGGTACATAACACTGTGTGATTGGCTGAGAATGTTTACAATTGCTTTTTGTATTGCACTTTCTGTGCTAAGTGACATAATTATGCAGGGTAAACTTTAAATCTTGCTCACCTTAAGGGGACTCTCCTCTGTACACAATGTCTGTTTGTCTTCTTCGTCGTATTTCGGTGTAACTGATCTATCAAAGCTAACACTTCTTTTTACTTTCTTGTTCCCTTCTGCTGTGCCTAAAAATATAATGTCCATATCAACAAAGTATTCATTCAGGGGAAACTTCAATTTATTTAAACTGTAGGCACACCTATATCCATTTTGAGGTTTATTGTGAAAGATGCAAACACAGGGTAATAGAAAGTTTTCTGAGGTCAAATTTTAGCCTATGTTCCAAGTAGTCCTCGCAATTTCTGCTGGCTATCATACACATCCCAAAGAGAAGAAGAACAGGTAAAAATCTAGTATATTTTGCAGTGATTGCAGCTAGATGGGAAAAAACTCTAGGTGTTTATTATGTGAAAATTGGGGCTCTAGCTTCAGATGGCACGTTAGTTGTGAGAAGATTCCTATAATAAGACACTACGCTGTGTTACCCCAAACAACCTCAAATCACTTGGTGTTTATTCGTTTTGGGTTAAGGACTGTTTGGAAAATCATGAAATGATCATTTTCGCTACTTTACAAGGTGCAGGGAGATACTCAAATGCAGGGCGCAGAGCATTATGAGATGCAAGCATTTAAAAAAGTAAAACCAACTTAATTGGTGAAGAGCCTCAGATCGACCAACAGAATCTATGCTCATGAGAGAAATCTTCCTTACCTGGTGGGTCTGCTTGTTTATTGGGAGTATGTTTTAGAGATTTACTGCGTGGTATGAAACATTTAGAATGTTCATGCTGTTTCTTCTTTGATTGATCCATTGACGGAAGAGATCCATCACCTAGAATTAAAAATAATGTAATCATCGAGAAATGTCATACTTCACTCACTAAACTAAGCTGTGAATAAAATGTTCAGACAGCTTTAACTAAACTATCCCCGCCCTAGTCTTTCGAAATAAAGCATGCGATTGGGAAGTTAAAGGCCAATGGATAAAATGTACAAGTTTAAAGAAACCAGCAACTGCATGCCAGTGACTGAAATCTCTTCAGAGAAAAAGGATGTTCAAAGATTACACTTTTGATTTTGTCCGTTGCCTATTTGCTATTCACTGAATTGAATGAATTGTCATAATCTGACTAGGTATTTGAGATAATATCATGCTTGTATAATGTAGCTGATTCAAAACATGACCTCGATGATATAAATGTGACCCTGAACTATATAGTCACATGACAATCGATAATGTTTTATGTAACATTACAACTTACTCTTATCCTGTTCACCTTTGACCCTGGATCGGGATCTTGACCGACTCCAGCCAGTCTCAGATCTCGGTCTATCTGGAGGGGTTGGGGTCTTGGCTCTACCTGGAGGGGTTGGGGTGATAGCTCTTAGACCTGCAGTGATATCAGAGTTATTCATAAGTTTTATTAGATGTCGATGGCGGAGTCCAGAGCCTGATGCTACTGGTGTTGATGACGAGTCTACTGACGATTGTTTGTTTGAGGTTTGTGCAGCCGGAGAAGGGGTATCCAATTGACATTTTGAAAGCAATGATGTACCAGATTTCGGAGTTGGAATCTTTGATTTTACTTTCCTAGGATTGTCTGCCCTTGATTTTCTCTCAGATGATTTCGTCCCAATTGCACAGTTATCTTGGATACTTTTAGGTGTTGCTTGAGAGTGGTTGGTTGAAGTCTCATTTAGTGTGGAGTTTATCAAAGCCTCCGAAGGCTCCTCTAATGTATACGACTGCATGGAAAGTGATCTCTTTCTCTCAGATGCTGAGGTGCCTGAAAACAAAAAACATCAGAAATTTAATTATATTTCACTTCAACTGAATTGAGATATGCTGGCTCCTCAATGTGAGATCAGAACCAATTGCACAATCAGGTAGGGAAAAGAGAACAGTAATCTGTGGGTATTAAAAATTTTATGATCATAACAATGCACAAACCTTCAAAGAGACCCCCCCCCCCCTGATTTTTGCTTGAGGTTCACAAAATTTAATAATATCAAGAAAGGTTTAAGTGAATACAAACAGTTATCATACCAGTCCGATGACAAAATGTATCCGGCCTAACCTCTTATAAAAAGCAGAACCAACATTTCCAATTCTTCCGGTTGTTTATATCAAACTAAGGCAAACTAGTCTTAAGAGTGATTACTCAAACTCACAGGAGGTAATTTTTAGTTGTGAAATCCTCACCTTTGGACAATTTTTTGCTTAAATATTACCTCAGTCAGAATGGCATCATATAACAGCATGGTTACGTTATGTTATGTAATTGATCTGCATGATGCATCATCCAAATTACACAACTACCAACAATATTATCACAAAACGTAAGATAAATGTAAGACCTAAGCTGATAATTGGTTGACTACCTATTCCTTCAAGTTGGAGAGTGGATTACTACTCACATATCTTGCGACGTGCATTTCATGACATATAAAACTGAAATCAAAGAGCCTCACTACACAATGTCTAGTGGGGGGGGGAGGGGGCCTGTCAATTTGGCCTTGCTTTGGAGGTAAGGCTGCTACATTTACATTAAAGGTCCCCAATCAGGGATCACCATAGAAGACAAATTATCAACACCATGTCGTGCGGGAAGACTTTTATTTTTTATTTTCATTGCATTTCTAGCTGCAGCCTAAAATACATGGCTCAGATGATGAAGGCTAACAATGATATCATTATTCCCCTCATGATTATTTGTATCATTCCTACTGGGCTCCTGTTGGCCATGAACTGAACATTGAAATTTTCCGCACGTCATTGTGTCCTTGTCTTCTTTGGTGACCCCTGCTTGGGTACTATCAACTTTATCTACATTTATGAGATGGGCAGAGCAAAGCTTTGGCAAAAGGAAAAAGGGTTGCGGATTTGATGTGGCTTCTAGATAGAATATGCAAACAATGTGATTACTTTGAACCATATAATATGATTTTGGGTAAAGATTGATTGGCTTAAGCGATGTGTTTTGGGTGCAATTGCTGATAGAAAAAAGGAGAGCACTACGTACAACCATGCTTGCATGTCAGGTAAATGAACTCTTGACGGGTCACTTTTTCAAATAGCCCTCACTTTGAGCAGATTCAACTCGGAAAGTCGCAAAGCAAATTTTAGGGCAAAACATGTGTGAGGAATAATTTGGCAATGAATATTCTGGCATTTGCTGTAGATGTAGCAGTCATCGGATGTAGGCTACATAAATGATTAATAAGTCACATGTGAAAATGTGATATGAAGAGTGATTGGATAACTTGCTTGTGTAACAAATATCCATGATTAACATGTGAATATCACACATAAAGGAAAAAAAGTGGAAAACTTTTGTGATAATCATTCTTCTGAGGGTCGAACTGAGCTCACGACCATTCATAATCAAAACACTACATGTGCTTGTAATATACACAGACTGGTTACATACACCATTAGCACCTTGGTAATGACTCTTACCTTGCGCAGATATAAGTGGGCTTGACATGAGGTCGTGATCCGTGGGTAGTGGCAGGGTAGGCTTTGACTCATCACATGTCTAGAAATATGTAATACACAATCATCGATGGAAATGTTGTAACCACAAAATTTTGTTTCAGAAATATTATACCTGAAATATATCCTGAATGTGTATACTGTGTCTGGTTATGATAAAGACACAAAAATCAAAGAAGAATTCCGAAATCTTTTAGCGCAACTGTTTTAAAATATGCAACCGAGTTTGATATTTTGGGGCCTACCTGTTTGTGCACAGCATCCTCTGAAGCCCAGCGATCACGTGGTGACTTATCAACAATGATAAGAGCAGGGTTTTCTGTAAAGTAGTCTTCTTCCTCATCAGAATCTGGCAGGTACTCAGTTAATGACTAAAAAATATATATACAAAATCATATATATATTTTAAATTATATGATCAGACAACATTAGGAGCATGCAAGCAAAATTCAGCATTCATAACACATTTTTAAAATGTTTTTCTTTTTGTTATTAAAATAGAAGAAATGGCTGAATACCAGCCATTACTTCAATTACATATGCATAAGAAAACCAGCTGAGAGTGTGGTTAGGACCCTATTTACATTTTATTTGACTGATAATTACCAGGAAAGCTTAGAAAAAGGAGTGAAATAAAACTGAGAAAAACAAATAGCTCTCTCATTTATTGATCTCCGATTTGTTATTGTTTAATTCAAGGAGGCTGATTAATTATAGGCTTATTATAACTCAACAGAGTTGTCTACACTTCTCACACGAAAACAGAAATTAGAATCCGTTGTTATCAGGTAACACAAAGGCAGACATTCTGAAGAAAGAGTAATTTTCATTACCAGAGGCTTATAAAACCTAACATAACTTCAACTGTGAAGGTTGGGTATCATCCTTTCACTCATAAACTTTCTTTTTATCACTTTTCTTTATGTATGCAGTCTTGTCTAGCGAACAAGCCCAAATGACTCAGGAGGAAACACTCCTTGTTCGTTGAAGTTAATTAAACCAAGGTCAGGAGGAGTCAAACAACTAACTGCTGACTAACTACTGACTATAGATAGATAGTTCATAATACTAATAGGTAAGGTAGACATTAATAAAAGCAAAAACTTGAGCACTAAGTGCTAAGCTAAGACTCCCCGATAAAAGTATATATATATATATATAGCAAAACTAAAACTATGCACTACACACATACATAAAAATATGAAATTGTACAACAATGCTGCCTGTTTAAGTGCTCAAATGGTGCAAGATGCTGGTAGAGGCATTTCATTATCAACCAAGTGGTTGATAATGAAATGCCTCTACCAGCATCTTGCACCGTTTGAGCACTTAAACTACCGTCATACCTGCTGCAAAGAGGTCAGTAGGCAGGGAAATGATGAGATAAAGTAGAGGGGATCAATCAGGTGGGAGGGTTTATGCCATGGGCCCTGGGACCTGAAACCATTGAGTTCACTCCTTGCTGCAAGCCTGTATTTTGCGCATGTCAAGTATCAACCACCCAAAACATATAGTTGTAAAATCTTTTTAACCACTATCTAACACAGCTCAATCATAATGGACCAACTAACCTCCTACAAAATAACGAGTCTGTTATCCATACCCTGAAGTTTTGTGGCATTTATTCCTGCGGTATTTCTAGTGATAGGATGTAGACATTTTTTTCATTGGAAAAAAGTGAAGATTTATATGTTTGGAGAAGACTCATATGGCACCACAAATTATCAGGCTAAAGAATGTAAGATCTGCTGTCATATCTTACGTGATTCGATACAATGCTTCTTTCCTCATCAGGTAAAGGTGAGGTACTCCTCAGAGTATCATCAGCTGAATTACACAGATGTACAGCCGATATCTGCACATCTACAGATTTAGCCGTAGTCTTTCTCCGAGATACTTTTGTGTCTCCTTCACGCGGGAGCTTTGGCAACAGGGACACCAATTTCTGTTTTACACTAAAACATGAAAGCAAATACATAACAGAGAATGGTTTGTTGATGAGCTGTAAAGCATTCTTCTAGGAGTTCATGGGGATCTCTCTATCTAAGAGTAAGAGAATGCATTATGTCTGAGTGCATGTCACCACAACTAAACAAAAATAAACTGATCTCAATGCTACCTTTGAATTTAGTACTATAGAATACAGGCTTATTTTAAGCAAAGAGTGACAGTAACAGTTTCTCCTTGCTTGAAGCCTCCCATGGAATCTTCCTGAGGTTGCAGTACTTATCTGAGAAAAAGGAATCAAACCCAACACAGCTTTCAGAATACATACCTATCAGGTGCATTCTGGAACCAGTCTTCAAGGCTGATATCGTCTCGGGCGCTGTGTACATGTCCAGCAACTCGCTCTGTCAACCACTGATGAGTTGGCATATCATGAGATGGGTCAAGGCCCTCTAGCAGTGACTGCAATGCTGCAAAGCGGGAAAGACAAGGAATATCATGACAATCATTGTTTTATATGCAGAGGAAGCTCCGGATATGCTATGGCATGTGCAGTTTCTGGTATTCACTGGTTCTACGGAAATAGACTAAACTGTTTGCAGTACTCTAGAAAAGTTCCATAATTTGTTTGCCTTTACCTGAATTTTCCACAAGGCCTTATAAATAAGGGAATATATTTCTAGGATAAATAAAAATACTAGAGGCCACTTTCTGTAAGAGGTCGATTCTGATTGATTTTTCTAGCAACTGGAAAGCTACTTGCTTGAAGGAAGCCATATATTCGACCAATTTTCTGCTCTTGAAAGTCAGATATGAACCTATTTTGCTTGTGACCAAATAGCCTGTCTTGACAAACTTTGTTTGGTTGGGGGGGAATAAAGTTTGTCAACTCTTGCATGCTTGAAATCGTGAAGACAATTGATCGGGTAGTTAACTCCATAAAAATACTAATCAATTTGTATAAGAAATGCGGAGTTGTCTGCATATGAAGTGAAAACCATAGTAAAGATATTCCACAGATTTTGAATGGTAGCCATTTTGTCTTAAAATCATTGCCTTTAGGCAGGACAGTGTAACAAGTCAATTATCAAATAAAGGTAGACTGCTGACCACTATCAATTTTTATAGCTGGGATAAATCGGAGAACAGAAGACCGAAAAAAGAAACTGCTACTGAATATTTTGATTATTTTAACTGAGCTAGTAAACACAGGTGTTGATGTAGGCAGTCTATCAGCCATCGCACCTCTCAGCCGTTGTATCAGAACACCTGTGAGCATCTGGATGCGACATAGCCATGATTATAAGCGAATTGGTTGGGTTATTTATCGGGTAATATAGAAATAGCCTATACGAATCGTCTGGTGAGAAAGCTGGAGGAAATTCTACAACTGATAGCTGAATATACCCTCAATAGGATGCAATTTGTGCCACATCTACCCCATAGTTTAAAAACTAAAATAATATAAAGTGATTGAAACAATAAACAATTGACCCGTTACCAAATCAGGATTTTGTGCTCTGAAGCAGACAGTACTCACCGATTATGGTAATGATACACCAGAAGGACTTCTGTAATAACATGCTTGATAAGTAATTATCCCTGGTAGAGGTACATAAGGTCCTTGTATCTCACTATTACTGTCTGTCTACCTTTTATTCCAACAATATTTAGTCATTCTTTGAATATAGGCCTTGTAAAATCTAAGCACCCAAATCGTTCGTTGAAATTTGGAACACCGCATGTAAGCTTTCAAATAATAATTTCTTAATTGAACAAATATCTGCATGGCCACAGTGTTACCTTTGCTAGAAACAGTTTGCTGAGTGTGATGTATGCTTTCTCCTTTTTTGTTATGAGAGCTGGCTTTTCCGGGAGACTGTTTCACTGGACTCTCTCTGGCACAATGGTTGAGTTGGTGAGATATGACAGGTGGTGTAGAGACGGGACGGGTAGTATGAGTGATTATCTCCGGCCTGTGCACCAGCTGAGGTGATGGTGTTCTCATCCCACGTGCTCGGCCATCTAAAAGGAAACCATTTTATAGTTATCCTACCGACATATTTAGGCTGTAGGCACAATAAAACATTTCTATGTCAATTTCAATTTTAATATGCCCAGTTATAAATTATGGACAATGAAACTACCCTACAGCGTACTGCTACTTGTTTTTCATCTTGACCAATCATGGACCTTGGAGGAAACCCGAAAACTAAAGGGTTTTATATTCAGGCAGTTAACAGTGCTGTACTTACAGTCACCCGTTTCAACAGTAAAAAAACTCAATGCTCTCTCTGGTAAAGATTATTGATAGCATTAGAAATAGTCTCCCCTTGCTCAGGTATGCTGAATAAGAATGGTTCAGAATATAATAAATTCTATCTACTCAGTTTTTTGAGTGAGTTAATGTTAGCTATCACCATGGATTTTATTAATTTATTTATGGCTGGCAGTGTACAAGCACCATTATTTGCTTTTTGAGGTGGGTGTTTATAACGATATGTGGTAGAACTAATGTTAGCTTGCGTCCAATTTAGCTACGTCAGAGCTGTTCAATATGGTAAAATATCCTCCCATGAGGGAATGTGTGATTGCGGTGTACATCCTAGATCTCATGCAATAAATGATCACAGGCGAAAAATTTTCTAAAATGTCTACATGTATTGTGATTATTTTTAAAAACATGCACGGTCTTGTCTTGCGTTGGTATCAGAAGATCCACATGGTCTGAAATGCTTTCAAAAGTCAAACCACTCCAGTATTGGTATCTGGTAAATTTCCGGCATCCACCCAAAAGATGAAATCATGAAACACGATTGTCAAAAGCCCTGATGTACGTGCACTGCATGAAGGAGTAACCTGTTACTCCTTGCTAACTAGAATTATACCAACTTAAATACACGCATTGCAACGGAAAATTCTGCGTCCCCCATGAATGATCAGCGTGAAGTTTTGGCTATCTATAGGCTGATAATTCAATAATAATCGCTGTCTGTAAGTGCTGACAATGAATTGCACTATGGTGCGCACATGTCATAACCCAGCTTGAAGCATATCCTCACAAAGCTGGTGCTGCAGGTACCGGTTGATATCTGATCACACAACTGGCTTGTCTAGTGGCAGACCTTTAGATGTCCACTGCACCAACCTCTAATATCGACATTGCATGAATGGAAACTGACAAGTACCTCTATATCTCTGTCGAGCCTGTGAGATAATGCTCTGCTCTCCTGCTGTCTGCAGCTCTAGATAATTTTCGAATGGCAGTGTCAGCAGATTTCCACTTGACTGAGATCGTTTGGAGCGTCGCGGTGATCGACTCGATCGTCGAGGGCGGCTGGCATTCACGGATTGAGGTACTGACACTGACTCTGAATCTGATTTACCTTCACTATTACATCGCCGCCTCTTGTGAATCTTAGCCTCCTGAAAAAAGATTCATTTTGTTCCATCTCTAATTACTGTTAAGTCTATAATCAATAATATGTCGGATAAAATCAGAAGGTTTTATCACATGCAACATCCAAAAAAAGGGCAGCAAAACAGTAGTTAGTTCAATATCTGCTTGGGCCTCTCAGCGCCTGCATCTGGTTACTACTGCTAGAACTGTCATTGAATAGACGACTTACTCCAAACTAGGGGTGAAATCTTCATATTGCCTAAGCTAATAACATCCAAAACAAAAGATAACAATTAATCGTTATTATAAATAGCGATAACACAATTATTATTGACCTTGGCTATTCAACGAGTCTCCCACAGGCTTGGAATTCCGAGATAAGAAAAAACAGCTTTAGTTTTTAAGAGAGGATGGGTAAACACAATATGTTCTGATCCTTATCATTAATAATAGCACAAAAATCAGAGATTATTCGTTTCCTAAATTTCTACTATGAATCCATGATGTCATTACTCACTAGAACCAAAAGTGACATTGAGTTGTTGATTATGGCAGAGGGGTCAAAGTTTCCTTACCTTTACAATACCTGATACGGGATTTGTTTTGGCCACTCCAGTTTGTGTAAGATCTGTGGTTGACTTGGCCTTGATCTGTTTGCTTGGTGATTTGGTCATTTCTTGATGTGTTTCAACCCGCAGCAAGTTTGGATTGTCTGATACTTCAGTTGCTAAAAGGACAAATAGTAAATACTGAACAATCAGCTTGTTTACAGATATGATAATAACGGGCAATAGCTGACCTTATTACTTGGGAACTTTGAGTGCTCCAAGAAAATATCATTTTGTCAGGACTACTTTTGCTGCTAACTGTTGATGTCAGCTGAGAAATCAATTTAAAGCAAACAGAATTGATTTTTATATTTTTAACTGTGTCATAGGCAGAATGGAAATAGATCAAGGGCTCATACACTGACAAATAACCAGCAATTAAGATGTCTAGGTGGGCTTTGTTTGTAGGTTCTATGTCTAGAACGAGTTTTGGGGTCAATCTCTCCAGTTGTATTTAACCAGATTAAACGTGGGAATTAGCTCAAATTGATCCCATCAGGCCATGTCGACTTTAATGTGTTACTTTAAAGCTGATTTGAAAGCCTGATTAGACTCCCTTGTTTTGTTGTCTAGCCTTCGTAGGCAACTCTATTTTCAGAAATTTACAAAAGTGAAATTAGATCAGAGAATTCAAATGTCTTTCAGCTGTAAAATCTGTTCATAAATGTTTTATTATAAGCATTCTTTTGAATTTTATTGTTTGATTTAATGGAGTTAGCATAACAAATAACCTACAATTTATATAGAAGTTGTAGGCAATTTGGCTAAGAGCCAGTGGCCTGAGGTGATTTGTTAGTTTGTATCCCTGGATATCACAAAATTGCTTGGAGATTTGAACATGAAGTGGGTTTCAAAACACAATGACACAAGTTGCAACACGCATAGAGTATATACCTGACCACATAAAATAACCCGCTGCAATCGCTTCATGGAAATATCTGCTGCCTTTATTAATTTATTTGAAATGTAAATTCTTTGAAGTTACCCACAACGGATTGGTGATTACGCCAACAAACAAGGTGTTTTTTGTGTGAGCAAATCAGGCAAGCCAAACAATGCAAGACAAACGCAAAGACGTCTCAACCTTTCATGCTTACAATATTACGGCAATAAAAAGGCTTTAAAATTGTTTTGTTTTACTCACTTATAGAAGGTACAAATACAGCAGTATTCAGGAGGGAACTGCTGTCGTTTCCGAGCTGAGATGAGCTGTTTGTGAAGGAACTGAGATCTAGTTTCAATTGGGTTCTCTCTGACATATCTTCTTCTTCTGATGAGCTAGTATTCACATGGAATTCCTAACGAAAAAGTATAAACTGATAAAACTAAACATTAGTTTTATCTCTTCACCAAGGCCTGAAGAAGCATATCAGCACTTCTCACAAAGGATTCGACAGGTCACTGATAGATTGGATTGGTCCCTCTTCATACGCAATATATATTTAACAACATGGACTTGGCTGCATGCTGTATTTCAGATAACAGCAAGTTTTCAAATACAGCAAAATCAAACCTACACGTATCTCGTCCAGTGCACCCTGTATCTTATCCATGAACTCTTTCTCTCGTGATCTGGACTTGACACGGACTTCAGCTATGTAGGCTTGTTTCCGATACATCTGCATTTTCTTACGCTTTTCAGCAGTCATCTGTAATAACCGTGTCAGATGGAGTTATCTCAAAGTTACAATCATCATTGCGTGGTATTGATAAAGTTAAGAATCTATACACTAGTCATATTAAAGAAGATGATTTATGGTTGTTTGACTTTAAGTATGATGATGGGAATATCTTTAGTTTGCTCCTGTTTTCAATGACAAATATAAATAAAGCAAGGATTATTTGTCTAAATCCCAATGATATCCTTGCCCAGAATCATAGCTGTTGTGTTCTTTCAGATTCATCCCCAAAAAGTTAACTCAGAATCAGAAAGCACCTTTGGCAGTTCGTAGGCCTAGTGAAGAAAATCTTTGGATCGACATCAACAAGAGATCTCTGTTCAATCTGATATTACTTCCATATTGCTGACCATGTCAGTTGTAGGTCAATAGACTTGAATAGCTTACTGCCTTACCACAGGTGGAGGGAGTCTCTCTCCTGCCAACTTCATACAAGGTTTGTAGCTCGATTGAGAGCTGAGGAAAGTCTGCCATCTTGACTTTGCCTCACAGATCTGCTTCTCCAGGGATTCACACTGCTCTTTACACAACAGCATTGCTTCCATATTACTCAGCTGTTTAAAAAAACGATAGTTGACAACTAGACATACCTTTCTGATTGGAGGTTTAAGTATGTAGAGTATAAAATCCGACTATGGATATAATAATATAGGGGACGGCAAAACAATCCCGTTTCATATAATCAGAGCAATAGCCTATATTAAAATATACAATTGTAGTGCCACTGCCAAAACAGCTCTCTCCTGCCTTGCTGAGATAAAGCAACCTGTCAGAGGCATTGTTCTCAGATTGTTCCTGCTTGATTGAATTTATAGTTTCGTGAGTGTGGCTGTTATAGGCATAATGTATCACAGATGACTCCATCAAAGAACCGTCATCTATGCCCATCCAACATCATGCACACACCAATGACTTTCAACAGAAGCCAAGGGATAAGGGCCAGTAGACTGTCTCTCTCTGCATTTAATCTTAAAACTATTTATTTCAGGCCTACTGAAGTATTTACCACGGTCGGCATAGTCTCCAACACTAGCCTCTTCTGTTGTGACATTGCAAATCTAACTGTTTTTAGACAGCTGTCAGTTTAACAACAACTGACTACTGAAATTTTGTAGCTGAACAGTGCTTTTCAATTGAATGATTTGTAGGTGGAAGGACTCTAACTCCTTAGCAGGAAAAGGATTGCAGTCTTATATAATGTATGCCTTTACACTGGTATTGTATACAAGTCAAATTTGAAATTTTCAAACAGAACTAGCAATGGAATAATACTAGTAGGTGTAGACCAGAGAGACTGAGTCATGTCACCAATGAACTAAACCTGGTTTAGTTCATTGATGTCACACTTACTACTACAATTCCGATTTCAACAAACAATTAAAATCCACAGCTGAGTTAGTTGTAGTACTTACTTAGTGTATGTATACCCCATTAATGGTTTTTCATTGTGTTATTCTCAACACTGATTAATTTTTTTTGTAATGTTATAAGCTGAACCTCAGGCTTTCTGGAGTTCCCCATGTCCCGCCATCTTGTTTGAAGTCAATGACGCCAAGCTTTTGTTACAACAATGCTGATTGGCCCTATTTATTTATTATATATTTAGCCTGGCCAATCACAACAGAGCAGAATAACGAAGGCTATTAGCTTTATCCATAGACTTAATATACAACCTAGACAGGCCAATAGCATTCAATACTGTCCCACTTAAATAGCACGACATGACGTAATTAGTTTGTGCTGTGAGCCATAGTTTACTATATACCATTCAATGAAATAATGTGAAGAATCAAGGGACGCCGCGCATGATATCAGCTCTTGTCCGGCCCCTAATTATTTAAACACAGAGAAAATTTGTGAGTTTATGTAAAAGACCTTTCCGCACGAGATGGTATAAAAAATTGACTCCTTAGGCGAATCCAAAGCAAGAACAGACCTGATAAGTTACAATCATTAGCCAATAAATATTGAAACAAATACAGCCGTCTACTCTTAACACTTCTGCCACTACTATTCAAATGCACAGAATACCCACAACACAGTATCACAAATATTTTGTTGGATGAGCCAGATCAAAGCACCACCACCATCATCATAGATTTTTGCATAAATATTCCTAGTCATGACTGAGCACAACCTGCTCAGCTTGGATTCCTTGTTAAAAGATTTTACTGCAAATTTTATTGCCGCTTCATGAGGAAGAATAGATCTGTGCTGTAAATTGAGTATGCCAACTCCAGATATGTATGTATGATGAAGCTAGGGTAAGTGACATATATATATATATATATATAAAGTCTTTGGTAATCTCTCATCCATGAAATAATATAGTAAATCAAGACACGCAGGGTATAATACCAGCCAAATTATAATAGATATGTTTTAATTTATGAGATAAAAATTATCAAAACAAATACAGCCCTGTACTTAACCACTTTTATCACTACATGACAAAATAGAGGGCTGTTACTGCGGGATTATAATAATTTTTGAGGGCACGACCAAGGCTAACGGCTACCACTATTGCTGTTGTGGGCACGACAAAAATTAAAAACACTACCACTATCAGCCAGGGGCGTATATTCTAAAAAATTTCACTCACTGACTTTTTAGAGATGAGCATAATGATCGGGCGCAGCCCGATCCACACGCCGTAAGCGTGGCGGGGAGGGTGTGGGAGGGGCGCTTAAGCTGAAAACTGACCTTGATGGGACTCGAACCCACAACAATTTTATCAACAGTGATTACTAGGCACACGCTCTACACACGCTCTACGCTCTGCGCTCTACGCTCTACACACTGAGCTATTCAGCCATTCACGGAATTCCGTGGGCCGTGAGTGCTAATATACGCCACTGCTATCAGCGAGCATTGCAAAGTTAGATATGACTGGTTGCAGATACGTTAAAATTAATCAAATTAGTAGAGCAATGTAAGCTAACCACTTCTTGGGATTATACTGAATTTTGCGGATGGGTCAAAGACTAGAAAACTACCACTATCGGTGATTGCTGCAAAATTTCCAAACGAGACACTATCACTATCAGCGATCGCTGAAAATTAGATATGACTGAGTCACTGAACACAATGAGCCTGCTCAGTTTGGAGTGCTTATTGTCAGTGTTTGCTGCGAGTTTGGTTGTTTCATGGTGTATTCTGACCAGCGTATATCTCTTCACTTTTAGGGGTTTGTAGATAGTGTGGGAAGGATTGGAAAATTGTTGGGATAGCATCCTTTTTGAGCAAAGCTCTCCCACCCACACCAGGAGGCCTTCTAAATGAATCTCGTTTCAAATGTTCGCTACATAGAACAGCATATAATCTCAACGAAGTATGAATATTAAAACCAGTAACCACTTTGTTTACATAGTATCTTTCATCTTCTGTTTCAGTACAGGGCTGTATTTGTTTTGATAATTTGTATCTCATAAATTAAAACAGATCTAATATAATTTGGCTGGTATCATACCCTGCGTGCCTTGATTTACTATATTATTTCATTGATGAGAGATGACCATAGACTTAATATATATATATATGTGCCACGTACCCTAGCTTCATGATACATACATACATACCTGGAGTTGGCATACTCAATTTCCAGCACAGATCTATTCTTCCTCATGAAGCGACAAAAAAATTGCAGTAAAAACTTGTAACAAGGAATCCAAGCTGAGCAGGTTGTGCTCAGTCATGACTAGGAATATTTATGCAAAAATCTATGATGATGGTGGTGGTGCTTTGATCTGGCTCATCCATCAAAATATTTGTGATACTGTGTTGTGGGTATTCTGTGCATTTGAATAGTAGTGGCAGAAGTGTTAAGAGTAGATGGCTGTATTTGTTTCAGTATTTATTGGCTAATGATTGTAACTTATCAGGTCTGTTCTCGCTCTAGATTCGCCTAAGGAGTCAATTTTTTATACCATCTCGTGCGGAACGGTCTTTTACACAAACTCACAAATTTTCTCTGTGTTTAAATAATTAGGGGCCGGACAAGAGCTGATATCATGCGCGGTGTCCCTTGATTCTTCACATTATTTCATTGAATGGTATATAGTAAACTATGGCTCACAGCACAAACTAATTACGTCATGTCGTGCTATTTAAGTGGGACACATTATGATCAGTGAAGCATAAGCATTGCCCTGTCTAGGTAGTATATTAAGTCTATGGCTTTATCAGACTTATGTGCGAGAGAAGCTACCTGCTTCATTGGCAATGAAAGACAACTCGTAATCTAATTCGAGTTAAGAGAAGAAATTCAACCACAAAAAACACGCTGTTACATTAATCTAGGTGAATAGAAACCGATTAATCATGGCAATGTGCAGCAGAATTAAGAGAGCTGTTTTGCCAATGTGTTCTAAAGGAAGGGTTGACTACTGAACATTTACTTTTAAGGCAGCATTGGTGTCTATTGTATTTTTGCACCAGTCGGAGACTATGCATTGATACTTTATTTTTGGCTACTCTCTTATTTGAAAATTTGTGAAATAGGTAATGTGTCTTACTTAAGTTTGAGAGCGATCTATCCAATTGATCTACCAGTTAGGTGCCTTCTGGGTAGATAGATGACCAGTATTTTAGGATAGGTCTGACTAGGATTGTGTAAGTCCTTAAAAATTGCTCAACAGTCATACTTGTTTTTCAATATTAAAAGCAGGTACATTTCTTTGTTTACTTTGATTGCTGTTACATTTGCACAGATGGAAAGTCAAAGCTTATCCATGGTAACCCCCAGTCCATTGATAGAGGGTTTTGTCTCAGTTTTTGCGTTCTGGGAATTGAATGTGGTAAATGTTGGAAAATATGCAGAATCGTGTTTTTCGATGTTGAGACTCAATAGTTGGCTATGATACCAATTTGATGCTTTATGCAGCAGGAAACTGGATTCCGCTAGTTCTCCATTTATGCTTGTGGCTGAAGAGTAGATAAGCGTTTCATCGGCGTGAGCAAATGAATTAATAGATGTTGATAGCAATCCATCGATAGCTAAGTTAAAGAAGATAGGACACAGAAAAGAGCCTTGAGGTACCCCACAGGTGATTGCTTGTGAACTATATCATGAAAACCCCACTCTCATAACTTGGGATCAATTTTGAAGATATGGTGGAAGTAATGCTTTTGTATTTGCTATTTGTTCAATATGTATAGAAGAACTTTGTGATTGATAGTATGGAACACTTTTCAGACATCTAGGAAAAAGAGCCCCAATGTTACATGGAGTGGGTTGGTCAAGTTTAATTTTCGATAGCTACAGCAGAGATAGCAGCATTTACTCAGTAGAAGGATTGTGGTGCATAGTCAGCAGGCGCGGCGGGGGGGGGGGGGGTTCCTTGGGCTGTCTTCGGCCACATAGATCTTGGTCATACTGTTAATCGGGCGGTCGCCATTCTAGTCTCTGACTACCTGATCGCTCCGCTGTCATCATTTTCTTTTAGAAGAACCTTTTTTAAATAAATAAACACAAACAGAAACCGGAAAAAAAAAAGAAAAAAAAAAGAAAAAAAAAGAAAAAAAAAAGACAAAATCCGAATTGTTGAGTTTAGGTTGTGTTTTTCTATGTAAGACATAATCTGATTTTTCATGTCGAGTTCAAACAAATTTGACAGGATTAGAAGCGAGAATATTGGTCGATAGTTGGACAAGTCAAATTTTTTACCCTTTTTATGAATTGGTGTGGGAAGGGCGGATTTAAAGCAGTCAGAAAACATTGATTGTTTATAGCATTCATTAATTATAAGGGTTTAGGGGTAGGCAATTGAGTATATGATAATTTTATAACTCATTGCTAGTATGCCATTTATGGCTGGGCCACATTGTCCCAGACGACCATCCCAGATAGCCATCCCAGACAATGTGAACATGAAAATGACACAATCCCAGACTGTCTGGGATGGTATCTGGAAAGATCGTAAGCGTCAAACTTTCCCGATGCTGTCCCAGACTGACCCAGACTAACTTTGCATCTGGGTGCTATGCGAACCAGACGTTTGGATGATCTGGGACCATCTGGGTCAATCTGGGACGATCTGGGACGATCCCAGACCATGTGAACATTATCCCGACGTTATCCCAGACAAAAACCTAATTACTAGTCTGGGATGAATTTTACAATGTGAACATAAGACTGGGTCGAACTGGGATAAGCATCTGGGACAATGTGCACCGGCCATTAGACTACGACGCTTTTTTATCAGTTCTAAAAGGACACTGCTGACCGGTCGTTGACAATGGGTAAGTGAGGACACATAGGAGATGTTGTTAGACAATCAAAAGACATTTTAAGGCAGTCTTGGGGCGCTGTAAGACGGTCTTGAAACCTTACAAGACAATGATACGGCAATGTCAGACCCTGTTTATGACAAAACAGAGGGTGGGCTGCCCCTAAAGAGGGACGCAAGTTGCCCGGAGTCCTCGTACTGAGAGTGTGATACATCCTAGTAAATAAGAATGCATCCTAAAGGTGAGGCATGGTGGACCTCCTAATCGTAAGTGTGCAGCAAGCTGCCAGAAATTTAAACAGGCACTAATCAGCCATTGGCAATGACACTTTGATCTTAGCCGATAGGCCGAGAAGCAATGTCAGACCCCCCTGTTTATGACAAAACAGAGGGAGGGCTGCCCCTAAAGAGAGAAGCAAGTAGTCCGGAGTCCTCGTACTGAGAGTGTGATACATCCTAGTAAATAAGAATGCATCCTAAAGGTGAGGCATGGTGGACCTCCTAATCGTAAGTGTGCAGCAAGCTGCCAGAAATTTAAACAGGCACTAATCAGCCATTGGCAATGACACTATGATCTTAGCCGATAGGCCGAGAAGCAAGGGGGGGGGAATTCGAGGAGAAGCACCCTGAGCCATTCAAAATTATCTTGCTGTTTGCTAAGAAACAGAAGATTGGGCTGCCCCTAAAGAGGGACGCAAGGTGCCCTAATCCTCATACTGAGAATGTGATACATTCTAGAAAACTAGAATGCATCCTAGAGGTGAGGCCATAGAGGACCTCCTAATCATTAGTGTGCAGCAAGCTTCCAAAACTGAACTGGCAAAAATCGGTCATTAGCAGTGACACATTGATCTTAGCCAATAGGCCAAGAAGTATCTGCAGTCTTGAGACATTGTATGCAGTCTTATGCCTTGGGCCTGTATTTCTATTTTGGGGTGAGGTAAATGTGGGAAGGACGGGTATTCCCACATACTAACTGGGCTCGACGTTGCTTAGCTTCAGTGATCGGATAAGAACTGGCGTTTTCAACGTGAAATGGCCGTAGACAATTACTGACATTAATATTAGCTATTTTATGCTTGGATCGAGAAATTCCAAAACAGGGGCAGCAACTCTTTTTTTCCAAGTGTCAGGCTTCTGGTTGATGGATCTTCAAATCATTTTCATCTCTCTGCAAATAAATCGGTGACCATGAACTGGATTTTGGTAGTATATCATTGGCTTTATGGCAACAATCAACTTAATGTTACATCACCTTCGGATTCATTGTTTAGCATTCTGTTGGACTACACGCCACACCACAACGCAAAACTCAACTGGCCAGGAAGGACGCAGCTAGTAGTAGTATCTAAAGGTTAGTTTCTATATATATTGAATATGGCAGCATAAACCGTAATCTAAGCACTTGGCTGGACCGCATCTTTCAGGGGGGGGGGGGCGGGTTTGAAGAGGACGCTGAGCCATTCAAAATTCTCTTCAACCAACTTTTGTTGATGATTGAGCAAAACATAAAAAAAATGAGGATAGAATAACTATCAAAAGTCTACAGCATCCAGTATTCTCAGGCGGTCAACCATCCAAGTACTAACTGGGCTCGACGTTGCTTAACTTCAGTGATCGGACGAGAACTGGCATTTTCAACGTGATATGGCCGTAGACAATTACTGAAATTAATATTAGCTATTTTATGCTTGGATCAAGAAATTCCAAAACAGGGGCAGCAACTCTCTCTTTCCAATAGTCAAGCTTCTGTTTGATGGCAAATCAACTCATTTTCATCTCTCTGCAAATAAATCGTTGACCATGAACTGGATTTTTGTAGCTTATCATTGGCTTTATGGCAACAATCAACTTAATGTAACATCACCTTCGGATTCATTGTTTAGCATTCTATCGGACTACACGCCACACCACAACGCAAAACTCAACCGGCCAGGAAGGAGGCAGCTAATAGTAGTATCTAAAGGTTAGTTTCTATATATATTGAATATGGCAGCATCAACGGTAATCTAAGCACATGACTGGACCGCAATTTTCAGGGTGGGGGGGGGGGGGTTTGAGGAGGACGCTGAGCCATTCAAAATTCTCTTCAACCAACTTTTGTTGATTGTAGAGCGAAACATAAAACATATAGGAATTGAATAATTATCAAAAGTCTACAACACCCAGTATTCTCAGGCGGTCACCCATCCAAGTACTATCTGGGCTCGACGTTGCTTAGTTTCAGTGATCGGACGAGAACTGGCGTTTTCAACGTGATATGGCCGTAGACAATTACTGACATTAATGTTAGCTATTTTATGCTTGGATTCAGAAATTCCAAAACAGGGGCAGCAACTCTCTTTTTCCAAGAGTCATGCTACTGTTTGATGGCTCTTTAAATCATTTTCATCTGTCTGTAAATAAATCGGTGACCATGAACTGGATTTTTGTACCATATCATTGGCATTATTATGGCAACAATCAACTGAACATAACATCACCTATAGCTTCATTGTTTAGCATTGTGTCGCACTACACGCCACACCACAGCGCAATACTCAACTGGCCAGGAAGGAGGCAGCGAGTAGTAGGATGTAAAGGTGAGTTTCTTAATTGATTAAATATGACAGCATCAACGGTAATCTAAGCACATGGCTGGACCGCATCTTTCAGGGGGGGGGGGGCGGGTTTGAGGAGGACGCTGAGCCATTCAAAATTCTCTTCAACCGACTTTTGTTGATGATTGAACAAAACATAAAAAAAATGAGGATAGAATAACTATCAAAAGTCTACAGCACCCAGTATTCTCAGGCGGTTAACCATCCAAGTACTAACTGGGCTCGACGTTGCTTAACTTCAGTGATCGGATGAGAACTGACATTTACAACGTGATATGGCCGTAGACAATTACTGGGGGAGGGGGGGGGGATTCGAGGAGAAGCACCCTGAGCCATTCAAAATTCTCTTGCTGTTTGCTAAGAAACAGAAGATTGGGCTGCTGCTAAAGAGGGACGCAAGGTGCCCTAATCCTCATACTGAGAATGTGATACATTCTAGAAAAACTAGAATGCATCCTAGAGGTGAGGCCATAGAGGACCTCCTAATCATAAGTGTGCAGCAAGCTGCAAAAACTGAACTGGCACTAATCGGCCATTGGCAGTGACACTTTGATCTTAGCCAATAGGCCGAGCAGCGATTCAAAATTCTCTTGCTGTTTGCTAAGAAACGGAAGATTGGGCTGCCCCTAAAGAGGGACGCAAGGTGCCCTAATCTTCATACTGAGAATGTGATACATCCTAGAAAACTAGAATGCATCCTAAAGGTGAGGCCATGGTGGACATCCTAATCGTGGGTGTGCAGCGAGCTGCCAAAACTGAACTGGCACTAATCGGCCATTGGCAGTGACACTTTGATCTTAGCCAGTAGTAGTAGTAGTAGTAGGATGTAAAGGTGAGTTTCTCAATTGATTAAATATGGCAGCATCAACGGTAATCTAAGCACATGAATGGTCCGCACTTTTGGGGGAGGGGGGGGGAGAATTTGAGGAGAAGCACCCTGAGCCATTCAAAATTCTCTTTAACCTAATTTTGTTGATTGTAGAGCGAAACATAAAAAATATAAGAAATGAATAATTATCAAAAGTCTACAGCACCCATTATTCCCAGGCGGTCACCCATCCAAGTACTAACTGGGCTCGATGTTGCTTAGCTTCAGTGATCGGACGAGAACTGGCGTGATATGGCCGTAGACAATTACTGACATTAATATTAGCTATTTTACGCTTGGATTCAGAGATTCAAAAACGAGGGCAGCAATTCTATTTTTCCAACAGTCAAGCTTTTTTTTTTTTTTGTGTGTTTATTGCTTACTATAAAAACTAGAATGAGTAAAACGGTATCAAAGGTATATAAAAAGTTAAAAAGCAATTGGACAGTCAGATAGCACAAAGCTAGAGTAGAGACTGCCCGATTAGAACTCTCGACGCCACACTCGCCTGCCGAAACGACAGAGCGAAACATCCGCAACCTGCATACAATCAAACCCCCTCCAACAGGCGCACCGCCAGGCCACCCAAGGAACCAGACTGAGTACATGTCTCCACTCCCAAAAGGTACCTGTTGTACAGGTTGACACCATGGCACAACAGGGACCTCTCACCTCGCTTGTTTTTGGCCTTTTTTGTCCGTAAATTATTTAATCTTGTGTTATAATCATGTTCTGATTTAACAGAGTTGATAAACTTATTCGAAAATGTTCTTAAAAATAGTTTTAAAGAGCAGTATTGGAATAGCATATTCAAAGGCATTATACTTAAACTCTTAAAAAGGGTTGAAACACGATCTCTGGTTTTTTTCTTTAAAATCACTCTTACACAAGCTTTTTGGAGGACTATTACTCGTTTAAGGTCATTTTCAGCAGCATGGCCCCAGAACTCTATTCCATAGAGCAGGTGCGGGTAAAAAAATGAGTAATATAGTTCGATCATTGTTTTTCCGTTAAAATAATTACTTCACGCATCATTATTACAACCAAATTTAATGTTTTGCACAGTTCATTTATATGCGACTTAAAAGTAATATTTGAATCAAGGATAATACCTAAAAATTTAGTTTCATTTTTCAGTTCAAGGGTGTTGGTATTCAGTTTGATAACATGATCATCGGCACTGATAGCTTTTCTTTGGGATTTAAAAATTACCTGAAAAGTTTTGGAATAGTTAAGTACTAGTTTATTAGCTAAGTACCAATTTTCAACTTTGTTTAATTCTTGACTTAAAATAGCATGGTCTGTACAAAAAATATTAGTGTCGTCTGCATACAGTATGTAATTTAATGCAGGCGCTGCATTCAAGAGGTCGTTTATGTAAATCAAAAATAAAAGTGGCCCCAGGTTTGAACCTTGGGGTACTCCTATGTTGATGTCACGGTACTGAGATACAGCATTATTTACAATAACATGTTGTTTACGGTTTTTGAGGTAATTTTCGATGAGAGATGTGGCACAGGGTAAAAATCCATTAAACGGTAGCCTTTTGACTAAAATTTCATGATTAATAGTAACAAACGCCTTTGAAAAATCTAAAAATATGCCAAATGTGCTGTTGCAGCGGTTAAAATTTTCATACAATTGTTCCATGAGCTTGTTTATAGCAGTGGTGGTGTTTCCGCCTCTTCTAAATCCAAACTGGCAGTCGGTTAAAATTGAGTTGGTCTCTAAAAAATCAATTATCTGGTTACTAAGAATTTTTTCAACAATTTTAGAAGTAGTGCTTAAGATTGATATTGGGCGATAGTTATTAGTACTTTGTCCCCTTTTTTAAAAAAGGTGTCTCTCGTGCAATTTTTAAGTAGTCTGGGAACACAGAATTTTCAATGACCAAATTTACAAGATATGCCAATATTGGGAGGATAATCAGCTTGTTTTCTTTGATCGCTCGTGACGAGATTTTGTCCGGACCAGTGGCTTTTTTGGCTTGCAGATTATCCACAACGGGCAGGATATCAGTGCTATCAATAACATAAAAACTGAATTTGGGTCTAGAATCCCACTCAATTTGAGGGGCAAAATAGTCAGCAAAGTTAGCGTCTGCGGGAGGCAATTTGTCGGCAAGATTCGAACCTACACTTGTGAAGAATGTATTAAAACTTTCAGCAACCTCTTGAGAGTTTTTACTGAGTGATTGGTCGTTAGTTTTGAGGGTAATTGTGCTGTCTTTGCTTTTATCCGAACCATTGATCATCATTTTTATGAATTTCCAGCGTTTGACCTGGTCAGCTTTGCAGTTGTTATATTCGTTTTTGAAGTAGGAAATCTTGGCCGTATGAATTTGTTGGGAAACAAAATTTCTGAAGGATCGATAATTTTCCTGCAGCTTAATATCAAAGGGTGCTAGCCGAGATCTGTCATGAAAATCTTTTCGCTTTTTCACTAATTCCCTCGAAATTTCTGACATCCATGGTTGTTTAAAATATTTTTTCTTTTTTTTGTTGCGTTTGAACTTTGTCACTTTGCTTGCCTCTGAAATTACGTTTTGAAAGGTGCCAATGAAATTTTCAAAAGCAGAATTAGTGTCAGTAGTAGTAATTACTGAACTCCAGTCTGTCACTGAAAGATTATCCTTAAGCTTTTGGTAGTCTATTTTGGAAAACTGACATGAATTGTCCTCCTTTTTGTGATCTTCATTCAATTGAAACGATGTGCAAATTGGCAGATGGTCAGAAATTTGATAGTCAATGGTACAAGAGTTGTAAAGTCGTCTACAGTTATTGACTAGAATATGGTCACAGTTATTGACTAGAATATGGTCAACCAGAGTTGTTTTTGTTTTTCCAAATCTTGTGGGTGACTTAATGGTGTTGAAAAATCCATTTTTGTTCAAAATATCAGAATAATTTAGGGTGAAGGCATCAGGGCAATTTTGTGTATTTGAATCAATGTTGAGGTCTCCTACAACAAGCAAGTTTGAGGGAAGTGAGGGCAGGCACTCAGTCAGGTCCCCGAGGAAAGCAGGCAACGCACCTGAGGGAGCATGGTAGACAGCAAGCAGAGTACAAAGGTCGCGCCTGGCATCATCAACACAAACGAGAAGTGACTCCGAGCCCACCAGCCGTACAGTCTCTGATCTAGCCTCATACTTATCATTGACATATACTGCTACTCCTCCACCATTACCACTATCTCTAGAAGCAGAAAACAAGTTATAACCAGCAATGGTAAAATTTCCTAAAAAACTGTCCCGCTGAAACCATGTCTCAGATTTAACTATGGATGATAATTCAACATTAATTTCTGATAAAAATAACTCAAATTGAGACATTTTGTTTTGCAAACTCTGGGCATTCACATGTAAAACAGAAAAATTGTTCGTTGAAAAAATATGTGTATTGACATCTTTTGGAGCTAGGTTGGCAGCATGAGAGACGAATAAATCGTCGGTGCTTTCTGGTCTGTCGTCCATTCACAGAATATCGGTCCATGTTCAAATACTGCTCGTAGTAGAGTGTTGTATGACTGAGACCATTGTGCAACTGGGATAGAGATTGAAAGATTGTGTCATCAGTGACCTTGACCATGTCAGACTCCTTGGTTTTGCGCATGCAGATCTGGCCATGGTGGGTCCAGACATACTGGTAGTTGAGATTTTTTTTGCATTGCCTAGCCTTGAAGAATAGAGTGTTAGCAGCTTTTGTCAGGGATTCGTTGATGTATATTTTGTTGTCACTCGAAAGGCCAAGTTTCTGCACTGTTATCTTGTTTTTGCCTAGTAGTTTTCTGCAATTGTAGAATTCGTCTCGTTTGATCAGTTAGCCAATTCTGACGACAAAGGTGGTTGATGGGGATTGATCAGAGTTCTTCGGTCTAAATACAGTCTCCAGGTCTGACTTGTTGATTTGTGAGCAGGATATCTGACTGGCCAACTTAGAAATGATGTATGTGACATCCTCATTATGAGTTTTAGGTATTCCACAGATCCTCAGTGTTTACAGTGATTTATTGCTTTGGAGTTGTCTGACCCTGTCATTATCAGCAGCTTGATTTTCTTCTAGCTTACTCAGCTTATCACGCGGCAAATCTAACGCATCCAACCTGCCTTCAATATCCTTGATCTCATCACCACAAAATGTCAGTGATTGTTCATAGTCTGATTGCTTTGACTCGATTGACGAGAGCCTGGTGGTACTTCCGGTTTGTGCAGCTTCTAAATCTGATTGTTTCATTTCAATAGCTGTGATCCTGTTGGTAATTTGGACAATGTTAGAATTGAGCATATCAAACTGTGTCTCCATATATCTCCGACTGTCCGTCACATTCTCTAGCAGCTGAGTCAGAGTCAAATCCGACTGAGATGTTGATCCGGATCTTAACGCAGGTTCAGACGCCATTATTCCAATCAGGGTTGCAGGGGGGGGGGGGGATTGGGGTATCAGCAGCAGGGCCGTGGAAAAGAATACTATTTAGCTGGAACAGTCCTGACAAGCCTTGGGCCTACGCCCTGGGCCAGCTCGTGCAACAGCTAGTATCCTAATAGCTTTATCAGAATGTTTGTACAATATTTCTCAAATGTAAATAGTGTAGTACAGACAGTATAATCTGTGATGTGTGTTAGAGTGGTGCACATGACTGGTCCGCACTTTGGGGGGGGGAATTCGAGGAGAAGCATGAAATTTTGTTGATTGTAGAGCGAAACATAAAAAATATAAGAATTGAATAATTATCAAAAGTCTGCAGCACCCAGTATTACCAGCCGGTCACCCATCCAAGTACTAACTGGGCTCGACGTTGCTTAGCTTCAGTGATCGGACAAGAACTGGCGTTTTCAACGTGACATGGCCGTAGACAAATACTGACATTAATATTAGCTATTTTATGCTTGGATTCAGAAATTCCGAAACAGGGGCATCAACTCTCTTTTTCCAACAGTCAAGCTTCTGTTTGATGGCTCTTTAAATCATCTTCATCTGTCTGCAAATAAATCGGTGACCATGAACTGAATTTTTGTACCACATCATTGGCATTATTACGGCAACAATCAACTGAACACAACATCACCTTTAGCTTCATTGTTTAGCATTGTGTCGCACTACACGCCACACCACAGCGCAATACTCAACTGGCCAGAAAGGAGGCAGCGAGTAGTAGGATGTAAAGGTGAGTTTCTTAATTGATTAAATATGACAGCATCAACGGTAATCTAAGCACATGACTGGTCCGCACTTTTGGTGGGGAGGGGGGGGGGGAATTCGAGGAGAAGCACCCTGAGCCATTCAAAATTCTCTTTAACCAAATTTTGATTGTAGAGCGAAACATAAAAAATATAAGAATTGAATGATTATCAAAAGTTTACAGCACCCAGTATTCCCAGGTGGTCACCCATCCAAGTACTAACTGGGCTCGACGTTGCTTAGCTTCAGTGATCGGATGAGAACTGGCGTTTTCAACGTGATATGGCCGTAGACAATTTCTGGCATTAATATTAGCTATTTTACTCTTGGATTCAGAGATTCCAAAACAGGGGCATCAACTCTCTTTTTCCAACAGTCAAGCTTCTGTTTGATGGCTCTTTAAATCATTTTCATCTGCTTACAAATAAATCGGTGACCATGAACTGGATTTTCTACCATATCATTGGCATTATTATGGCAACGATCAACTGAACACAACATCACCTATAGCTTCATTGTTTAGCATTGTGTCGCACTACACGTCACACCACAGAGCAATACTCAACTGGCCAGGAAGGAGGTTCCTTCCTTCTTTCGATTTCCTTTCAACATTTTTAAGTTCTCATAATGACAACTACTTAAAGGACCTAAATGATAATATTATATCATAAGCAAGCTGACATCGGACAGTAATACTTTATTTATCTGCAAAACAATCCTCCCAATAAGCAACCATTCACTGACTTGTGAAGGATCATAAGAATATGTATTGAAAGTTTAACAGATAAAAACTATACTCATTAATGTTGAGAAGGGCAGCAGTAAGTCATTTATTCTGTTTCTATTGTTGGTAAGTTGATTATATTCAGAGATTGGCAAGTGAAAACGAATTTGAAATTTGCTGTTGCGACAACTCCAAATGAATCCTTCAGATTGCATATGACAATGCCCTCAAAAGTATTTGAGTTGCAGTTTTATAAGTTCTGAGTTATGCAGGCATATGTATCTAGACTGTGTGATATTTTTGAGTGTATCTGACAGAAAGAAAGAACTGGTCTACAGCAAAACCTAATAATAGTAATAATAACAATAGTGTATATAAAATTCATTGTTACTGTAGTGTATTCAACTTACATGAGATATGCTGAGGTGTCCAGTATTGGTGCAACTTCTTTGTCTTCTCTCATTCTCTTCTCCTCCCTAAGACAGCGTGATTATTAATGCCTCTTTCCTGCGCATTCCCGGATGTAGCCTGAGTTCTTATGCAGCACTCTTATCTGTCCTTCCCTATTTACAACCTGCAGTCTATTATACCTAGTACTACAGTTACATGAAAACTTTGTGTGTTATGTAATGCTAATAGGCTAATTTTTGACAAATTTGTAGTTTTCCCGCTTTAACCCTTTAATTCCGGTGTGCCCCCAATTCAAATGTTTACTACCAAGATATTCTCATTCCCAAGAGTCTTAGCTTCGATATAATATATAAATGCAAAATGCACCGTAGCCATGAAAACCCTACTTAGACTGAAGTTTTCTTTGTTATGGTTTATTGGGTTGGTACAGCACTAGGGCTCATGAATACCTCACAGCTCATAGATGAGAAGGGAGGACAATTTCTAACACCATACATAATTTTGACCCAGAAGTGCTCGGGAGTTTCTAAGTGTGAAAATATTGCATTTCTACTGCAGAACTAGCTGCCAGACTATGAATTGCTGTGGTCCTTATGGAATCTTTAAGCATTACTTTGAAGGTATTAAAATGTATCACATCTTATTATCCTTTTACAAATCTATCATGTAAGCTGGTATAGGAGGTCAATTCGAGAGCCTTAGAGACTGTCTGAACTTAAAGCATCCAGTCCTTCCCTGAACTCCTTGATTGGCCAAGCAGCTTAGTTGTAATATAAAAATAATATAGTTCATTACAACAACAGCAACCAACCAAGAGTGTTACCTAAAAGTGTATTAACAAATATTATCGTTATTTATTATCATTAATAATTTTTTATGATAATAATAAAGACCTGGCCTACTTACTGCTTGTAACTCCACCTGCCTACTAATTTGAGGGAGTTAAAATACTCGTTGATAGACTGCATGGGCAGTTTGGTGCATCTCTCAAGTATGAGAATTGTTGTGTGTAGTAAACGAGTAGCAGCCTTGATGATCTTAAAATTCACTACTACACTTTCACTCAATTATTTTCTCTGTCAAGTCATGAGAAAACATTCCTTCCTTTCTTTCTGGCGAAGAGAAACAGCTCTTGAATATTCCAAGGCTCCATTAATCATCAGGAAATTAAGGTGAGCTAGAAACAATTCATTAGCTCGATGAGAATATCTCCATGGCCACATATCAGCATCAAAATGGTAGTCAATTGAGAAAGAAGGACCAGTGATTGGCTAGATGAGGAAGGTAAGCTGTTTGATGAAAGCAGCCAACAAGTGTAATATGAGACAACCACATTATATGATTCTCCCCATTCCAATGTCTCACCGGCACAGAGGAAGAGGATTGTGAGACTTTTGAAAGCGATGAAAAGATTTTTGTTCTTAATTACTTTTGTTTTTTATCAACACCATACATTGAGTGTGAAAAATCTACGTTCACATTGATTTTAATTGGCCTCACATTTCATATTACCTATTAGTTTATCAGTGATTTGTTACAAATCTATTGTACAGAGACATTGTTGTAAAGTAAAGTGGAGTTGCAGACAGACACAGCACAATGTTAACAGGTGACTATTACTTACGACTAGAGGGTTTTCTCCTACTGAGATTGAGTGTCAAACCAGCGTACATAAAAGTGAAATGGTAAGTTCAGTGTATTGAAATTTTAATGGAGTTTCAAATGTACATCCAAACACATTTCACTTTCCAATGCTAACAATTTACCTGAGCGATAGACTGCTGACATATTGAGATTTCTGTATTGAAAAATAACTGATCCGAAGAACTTGAATGGGCTCATCTCCTAGAAGTTATCTTCTCAGATAATGTGGGAGCATAAACCCCATGTCTCACTGAGGCACTCAGAAGCAAATCCAGTGAGGGTGGGATATGCAAAGATTGCAATCCACTTGTCAGTTGACACGTTACTTTTTTGTTTACAATCAGAGGTACTATTGAAAACTTGTCCTCTCATATTTACATAATAGTTTACAACAAGGGACAGAGCCGTCTATGAAGAATCCATTGAGAAAACTAAAAGTTTAATCAGATATATCTTTAACAAACATGCATGAACACTATTTCTAAACATTCAAAAATGTGTTATAAATATTTAACTAATTGATTGATTAATAAACCTTGAAGACCTTGAAGAAAGAATGCGGATTTGGAGGTATAAGTTTAGTAAATATTGCAGTGTTGACAAATTATGCTACTACATCTTATAGCTGAATTAGATAGGAGCAAAATACACCCAGTAAGCATGTTATTATAGTGCTGTTACACAGGTGATATCAAACATCAGTTGAAACTGAATTTGATGCTAATTTATGCTAATCTTACCTTAGCTGAAATCAGCTCTAATACCTGATGGCAGGTGATATTATGTATACCATCATAACTCAGACAATGTTAATATGTGTAACCTAACAATTTTCAAAATATCATATCAGAGATTGGAAGCAAATCATGACATTCCAATTCCATACCTATGAAATATACCGCAAGCTCCGGCTCCCCAACCCCCACCACCCTCCCTGGTGTATCCATACACTGCTGCTCATTTCTTTAAACTCAAAAAGTCAAGAACAATATACGCGGGAAATGATAAGAAACCTACAAACACATAGAGATAGGGGTCAACGAGGGCTCTTGGTATGTAACACAACGGGGTTCTCAAGAACCTTTACTTATTTTATATTAATTGCAGTTTGAGCGAAAGCAAGGTATTCCGATAAAAGCATCACTAAATTCCTGCTATCTTTCGAGGCAAGTTTTTATTGTTTGCAAACAGTCCTTTTCTGCATCATTATCACTTTATCTTTGTGTTCACTCTTCCTTGAACTTGTTTGAACTGAGTATTAGAAAACAGATCTGTACATGTTTGATGCGATTTTCGAGTAATAGAAATTAATCCACTCGACAGAAATTAGAATACCACAGTAATTATTGCACTCAACACATGTATGATTATAATTATCACACGTCTCAAGTTGACATTACTTGTCTTCTCATTGAATAATAGGAAACTACAATTTCTGTTATATAATTATTGTCAAATGATTTCAAGTTGTAAGTTAACAAGATGATGGTTAAGCAAGATGTAAGTTAACAACTTTCTATTGGAATCACCGAGCTGCAACTCTCTGATTAATAAAACTTATTCAATATTTTCAGCTCTGAAGAAACAAAGTTAACAAGTTTACTCTGAACTTGTATGTATATATGTGTTGTCTCTGACGACATGAATGTCATATAGTCAGGTGGGTATAATGCTTACTTTTTGTCAACCAGACAAGCAAAAGATTGAATATTATTTAGTACAGATTTATTGCATTTTCCTGATAATTAAAATTAAAATTAAATGAAAGGAAAGTATAGGTGTAGGTGTAGGTATAGGTATATATATGGTTTAAATGTATTGCCTCCTAAATAATCTGATCAGGATATATCCTTATCCTTTTTGCCTTTGGTTTTGGATATGCTCATGGATCGGTATATAAATGTTCAATATATGCTGCTCTCTATGCTAGCTCTGATGCTGTCGAGTAGAAGTTTAAACAACGATCAGAAAAAATTGATACTGATTGTCGCTTGTAATATTACTCTCTGCTTTGTCAATCAAAGCACTACATGACAGAATAATGATCCTTATGCTACTGACTTTAGTTCTAACTGGAGCATATACTTATTGCTGTGCCAATGATGTACACGTGACACAGTTTTGGTTGGCAGTTTCACATTGATGATAGTAGTCGCTGTAGTTGATGCTAACTTATAGTTGTATTCTCTTGCTCATTAATTAGGAGTAATGGCAGCAGTCCTGTGATGTATGTGGCGTGATACTACTCCAATCTTCTCACCAATATCATATTATTGTCAATCGCTTTGGAGTTCAGGTCATTATATATTGAAGAAGGCGGGGAAGCAGTAATAAGCTGATGCTTTAAATAGAAAATTCCGTAAACCAGGGCTATTTTATAAATAGAATTAATCACTATAAGGTGTTGCTTCATATAAAAATCCTATCTCATGATAGTTCGTTAGTCATGCTGTGTATAAAATAATCAAGGTTAGTTTTTTATAATAAATTCCAAACATCTTAAATTTTTTTGATATAATATAAAATAATTATTATTTGTAGTGGAAATTGATGGCGGATACTTCTAAAATGAATGACAGATAATTCGACATGCAGGCAGGAAAACATTTGGCAACTCATGGTTGGTCACATATAGTTACTAGTGATGGCAACGAGACAGGGGACAGGACCGGTCTCGCGGGACTTGTCACCTCGGGACAGTATCTCGTCCGATCGAGACAAACTCTTATTACAGGTCGGGTCTATTCGCATTGTAAATGGTGGTAGCTGGTCAAAATATTGCCTTCACCCAGACTCGAACCAGTGCCCTAGTGATCAGCAGTCCAGCTCTTACCCACTACGCCACTACGGGAAATTCAGACTGTCATATAATGGAAATAATAGTTATTAGTCATGCTTTTGCTGTGATTATTAAACGGAAATGTTATCTGATTGGCTGTCAGATTTGATTGATTGGCTGTCTGTTTTGATTGATAAGTCAAGGCCATATCTATGTAAACAACTTCCATTAAAAAGATGGAATGGATGATCAATGTCGAGCTTTCTCATTGATTTGGACCTGGGGCAAGAGGGAGAAGGGATACAATGACTAATGGGGTATCAAATTGTATAAATATGAGGAGATAGTTGAGCCTAAGCATATCCAGAAGCTGAATCACTGGACTGGTTGGTATAATAAACAAGAAGCAGCTTCTCCTTGGTTTAACTATTTAGTATTTAGTTATCACTATAGATATGCTTATGGTTTAGATTGGCTGAGGAGGATACAGTAGGGTTACACCCATAAATCATGAGTACGAGTTTGGGCAATGACAATCATGTGTGGCAGGCTGATATTCGTACAAAATATAATTTGCAAGAATAAGTGGAAATTTGCAATAAATAATTGACAGAATTTGATGAAACTTGGACTCAACATAGTTCCTTATTGCTATAGATGATAAGTTACAACTTGAATCAAATGTACTATAAGCTGATTGCACTAGTGATAGTGAATGAATATCCACCATTCTTTTAAATTGTGATATCTGAAGAATGTTTTATCGGCATCGATATTTGTCTCGGTCTCGTCCCGGTCTCGTCCCGAATTTTCTTGCTGTCTCGGTCTCGTCCCGTCTCGCCAAAATCTGACAAATTGCCATCACTAATAGTTACACTTGATGGACTATAAAATGTTAAATCTCCGCGTTGTTCAAAATGAGGTCAAAGCTCTTGTATAGGATGCTGTCAATTTACTGTCAATTCTGATAGAAATTTAATGCAAAAGGTGAGATTTATAAATTTGAATTTGAATTTAGGGCAGTGAAGAATGGTTTAAGATGTCACTTATCATGATAATTAAGAATGATGTGTCTGCAAAAGCAATTTGCAAAACGCAAAAACTGCAAAAATGGGGATAGCCTGGGATGATATTTATGTTGTTGATCAAATTCGTGTCTGCAATAAGAAATTATTTGATAACTATACATCTGCAACTTATGTAAAGTCTGCAAAAATCACTGCAATATTTTCTGGCCTGACAATGAGAGTGGCATAGAATGATCGATTGATTTATTAGCTATTACAAACATCAAATTTAGTGTGATGCACATTTGATTGGTTTTACGTTTGGATTGTGGGCTTGATACACAGGATATTGTTGGGCTGATACACAAGATACTGTGGGCTCTATACACAGGATATTGTGGGTACTCAGGGTTTGTATGAGATGAATATATAATTCAACCTCCTGACAAAAGTTAAGAAATGCTTCAGCTGACCCCTTGTTAACTTTCACCTGAGTTTTAAGGGTTGTTACTGGAACTTTTACCTGAGTTTTTAAAGGTTGTTACATTACAGTTTATCCATACACGCTATTTCTAAAATTGACATCATTGCAAATAATTGATGGGTTCATTGTATGATAATCCATTTGGCGCCACAATAAAGCTCTTTTACATAATAAACTGTAGCAATTTTTTATTTCATATAGTAATGAACTATGAAACAATTATAAAAGCTTGTGGAACCGCTGCTGTCAGTATGGCAATCGGGCTACAGTCAATCTGGCAAAAAAACTTGTCCATCCTGAGACAATTACATGTGTTCAACGCAGTCTCTTAAATGTCTAAATGGCTCTGATTTTCTTACCAATAAACGGTTTGCAGGAGAAAAAACTCTTTTTTTTTGTTACACATGCTGAAGTTAGTGAAACATATGGCTAGCTAACATTCTCAGAACCTCAGAAATGGTAGCTAGCTAGCATAGGGTCACCCTAAACAAGCTCTGAGTGCTAGCCAGAGGCACTAAGATTAGAGTGACGGATGCCTTTTTGAGCAAACAACTGCTGTCCCTTTGCTCAAATTCCTCACTCTATTGGCACGGATGTAGGAAAATAATTTACAAAAATCAATCAGCAGAATAGGGCCGTTGAGCAGTGAGTGATTTGGGAGCGAAGCCTCTGTCGGGTCTCACTCAGTCAGCTGGGAGTATCAGATAGGGATGTTGGCAGTCTTTGATTAAAAGATCCTTCCTTATTAGGAAATTCCTCCTCAACCTCATCATACCAGAAACTGATGGGCTTACTGATGAGTGTTAATATTTGACAGAAGCTTTTTGTTCACCGCAAGAGAAGTTATTATTGATTGGAAAATTCCAGCTAAACCAAATGCTAAGAAACCGATGGCACAACATGCAATAATACGTTATCATTCGATGTTGTTATCAAAGCAGTTTGTTTAGTGTAGAAGTCCAATAATAAAAGTTGCATCTCTTCTATGTACCGGAAATAAACTCTCTATTTTTCATAAGGTTTACCCTTATAATTTTCTCTAGGTTTTTTTTCTTATCCTGGCTATCATAGTAAGTATTTGTGTCCTAAAAAATCTTCAGTTGAATCAGTTTTCTCCAGACCCCTTATTGTACCAATATTGGCTTATTATCAGGGATCTTTGTTTCCCTACCACTTACTCCTACTACCACCCTGTAAGGGCCATGCCACCCTGCCTAGGAAATGAGATGGTTTTTTCACAGCTAAATAAAAATGTAGTTGTTCAGCATCATACATCCTGGTCAAAATATTGCCTTCACCCAGACTCGCTCGAACCGGTGCCCTAGTGATCAGCAGTCCACGCTCTTACCCACTACGCCGGAGATTCAGACTATCATATATTGGAAATATAGTTATTGGTCATGCTTTTGCTGTGATTATTAAATGGAAATGTTATCTGATTGGCTGTCAGATTTGATTGATTGGATGTCTGTTTTGATAGATAAGTCAAGGCCATATCTATGTAAACAACTTCCATTAAAAAGATGGAATGGATGATCAATGTCGAGCTTTCTCATTGATTTGGACCTGGGGCAAGAGGGAGAAGGGATACAATGACTAATGGGGTATCAAATTGTATAAATATGAGGAGATAGTTGAGCCTAAGCATATCCAGAAGCTGAATCACTGGACTGGTTGGTATAATAAACAAGAAGCAGCTTCTCCTTGGTTTAACTATTTAGTATTTAGTTATCACTATAGATATGCTTATGGTTTAGATTGGCTGAGGAGGATACAGTAGAATTACACCCATAAATCATGAGTACGAGTTTGGGCAACGACAATCATGTGTGGCAGGCTGATATTCGTACAAAATATAATTTGCAAGAATAAGTGGAAATTTGCAATAAATAATTGACAGAATTTGATGAAACTTGGACTCAACATAGTTCCTTATTGCTATAGATGATAAGTTACAACTTGAATCAAATGTACTATAAGCTGATTGCACTAGTGATAGTGAATGAATATCCACCATTCTTTTAAATTGTGATATCTGAAGAATGTTTTATCGGCATCGATATTTGTCTCGGTCTCGTCCCGGTCTCGTCCCGAATTTTCTTGCTGTCTCGGTCTCGTCCCGTCTCGCCAAAATCTGACAATTTGCCATCACTTATAGTTACACTTGATGGACTATTAAATGTTAAATCTCTGCGTTGTTCAAAATGAGGTCAAAGCTCTTGTATAGGATGCTGTCAATTTACTGTCAATTTTGATAGAAATTTAATGCAAAAGGTAAGATTTATAAATTTGAATTTGAATTTAGGGCAGTGAAGAATGGTTTAAGATGTCACTTATCATGATAATTAAGAATGATGTGTCTGCAAAAGCAATTTGCAAAACGCAAAAACTGCAAAAATGGGGATAGCCTGGGATGATATTTATGTTGTTGATCAAATTCGTGTCTGCAATAAGAAATTATTTGATAACTATACATCTGCAACTTATGTAAAGTCTGCAGAAATCACTGCAATATTTTCTGGCCTGACAATGAGAGTGGCATAGGATGATCGATTGATTTATTAGCTATTACAAACATCAAATTTAGTGTGATGCACATTTGCCTCAGAAAACAGTCTTTGCCCCATGAGCTGCGATATTTGACATGTCTAAAACAGCTAGAATGGCAATGTTCAAGTATATCGTACATGGGAGATGATATTCATACTTTTGATAGACATGGTGTGAACTGGAAAATTGTCATCCTGTCATATCCAAACATAAAACCAATCAATCTAACAATTCCTGCTGGGTGCAAGTTTTCATATCTACATCATTTAATTCTGAAAAGTGTGGGCCTTATACACAGGGTAGTGTGGGCATGATTCACAGGATATTGTGGGGTTGATACACAGGATATTGTTGGGCTGATACACAAGATAGTGTGGGCCCTATACTAGACCTGGGTCCAACTCATGGTAAGTCAAGTCAAGTCAAGTCAAGTCAAGTCAAGTCAAGTCAAGTCAAGTCAAGTCAAGTCAAGTCAAGTCAAGTCAAGTCAAGTCAAGTCAAGTCAAGTCAAGTCAAGTCAAGTCAAGTCAAGTCAAGTCAAGTCAAGTCAAGTCAAGTCAAGTCAAGTCAAAGTCACGACTTGACTTAACAAAATTATGACTTGACTTGACTTGACTTGATTTCGAAAACAAATAGACAACACTTGACTTGACTTGACTTGACTTAACGAAAAATTGACTTTGACTTGACTTGACTTGGGAGTTGTCCTGACTTTGGTCAAGTCAACATAAGTCAATGTGTGAAATTTTATAACATAATGTAGAAAGAGATATAGGAAGGATAATCATAACTGAGAACCCCAACTCTGAAACCCAAACTCCGAAACAGAAAACCCAATTTCTCAGCTATGGGTAAGTAGTCAGAGTTCCTGCCTTACATATTAGTTGTCTTCTCTTGTTGTCTTGTAATCAGTAAAATGAAAAATGTATCCCATGATGCAATATTAATATAGTCTGATCATATAGTGCAGGTTTATTCAGAAGACTGCTTGTATCATCATCAACATCATCATCATCATCATCAGACAGAAATCCTTCTAGTCTAAGGATGTTTCACAATTTTTCTTTTTGTGCTTCTCACAACAGCAGAAGGCTGGACTTTCTTTTTTTGAAATTCACTTCCAAGCAATTCCATAACATACACCACCCATCGTGAACTAACTAAGTAACAATGCTGAATTGCGTACACACCCATACCTTTCGTTTGTGAGCAAATCCCGATTAGTAGAGCAACTCCTGAGGACCTAATTAACTCCTCCACGATTTGGATTCACCCGGGATTGAAATAAATTCCGAGTTGATTTTCACGGTTAATGAGCGTGACTTTGCCATGACTTGTAAGTCACCCATCTTTGACTTGACTTGACTTACAAAAATCTTGACTTGACTTGACTTGACTTGATGGCGAAAAAAATAGACACCAATTGACTTGACTTGACGTAAATGTGACTTGACTTGACTAAGCATCGACAATGACTTGACTTGACTTGACTTGCGATGACTTGGACCCAGGTCTGCCCTATACACAGGATATTGTTGATACTCAGGGTTTGTATGAGATAAAGATATAATTCAACCTCCTGACAAAAGTTAAGAAATGCTTCAGCTGACCCCTTGTTAACTTTCACCTGAGTTTTAAGGGGTGTTACTGGAACTTTTACCTGAGTTTTTAAAGGTTGTTACATTACAGTTTATCCATACACGCTATTTCTAAAATTGACATCATTGCAAATAAATGATGGGTTCATTGTACGATAATCCATTTGGGGCCACAATAAAGCTCTTTTACATAATAAACTGTAGCAATTTTTTATTTCCTATAGTAATGAACTATGAAACAATTATAAAAGCTTGTGGAAACGCTGCTGTCAGTATGGTAACCGAGCTACAGTCAATCTGGCAAAAAACTTGTCCATCCTGAGCCAATTACATGTGTTCAACGCAGTCTCTTAAATGTCTAAATGGCTCTGATTTTCTTACCAATAAACGGTTTGCAGGAGAAAAAACTCTATTTTTTGTTACACATGCTGAAGTTAGTGAAACATGTGGCTAGCTAACATTCTCAGAACCTCAGAAAGTGCTAGCCAGAGGCACTAAGATTAGAGTGACGGATGCCTTTTTGAGCAAACAACTGCTGTCCCTTTGCTCAAAATCCTCACTCTATTGGCACGGATGTAGGAAAATAATTTACAAAATTCAATCAGCAGAATAGGGCCGTTGAGCAGTGAGTGATTTGGGAGCGAAGCCTCTGTCGGGTCTCACTCAGTCAGCTGGGAGTATCAGATAGGGATGTTGGCAGTCTTTGATTAAAAGATCCTTCCTTATTAGGAAATTCCTCCTCAACCTGATCATACCAGAAACTGATGGGCTTACTGATGAGTGTAAATATTTGACAGAAGCTTTTTGTTCACCGCAAGAGAAGTTATTATTGATTGGAAAATTCCAGCTAAACCAAATGCTAAGAAACCGATGGCACAACATGCAATAATACGTTATCATTCGATGTTGTTATCAAAGCAGTTTGTTTAGTGTAGAAGTCCAATAATAAAAGTTGCATCTCCTCTATGTACCGGAAATAAACTCTCTATTTTTCATAAGGTTTACCCTTATAATTTTCTCTAGGTTTTTTTTCTTATCCTGGCTATCATAGTAAGTATTTGTGTCCTAAAGAATCTTCAGGTGAATCAGTTTTCTCCAGACCCCTTATTGTACCCATATTGGCTTATTATCAGGGATCTTTGTTTCCCTACCACTTACTCCTACTACCACCCTGTAGGGGCCATGCCACCCTGCCTAGGAAATGAGAAGGTTTTTCACAGCTAAATAAAAATGTAGTTGTTCAGCATCGTACATCCTTTGTTCATTGTCATGGACAATCAACAGATGTAGAATAATGTTGTAATTCAGTTCTGAATTTTGAAGGCCATAGCCACCTCAATAACTCTTTATCTATTATATGCAAACAAAGTATCTCTTATAATCAATGAGAGTTCAGGTTACAAATGAACACAGCAAACACTTGTAGCTTCAGTGGCTTCACTTTTATGCCACGATCATACTCACACCTTCACACCTGGGCTTTGATGCACAAGTCAGTTTGAAAGAGGGAGAAGCTGCATAAATGGCATACATGACATGAAACTACCACCAGACTTTTTGACATTTTTCTGCTTTAAGGGTACACTGTGGTATCGGAGCAACAAGCATGCTACGCCTATTTACATATCCTGTTGTAAACCAAATATGGTATTGAGGGGCGCACAGCTTGGCAAGGCTTAGGACTAGTACCCTTGAGTAAGGTTAAATAACTACATGGAAGGGATGATGAATATTGTTGTATTACAACTTTGAACCTTGAAGATGATAGCCAACCACGAACACTCAGGGACGTCAGTCAATGCATGAAATTATAGGGTACAAGGCAAATCCGATTCGGATGATTATTCAGCAGGAATTCTTGTGAAACATTTCATCCATCAGGTACTCAAACTATGCTAAAATAGAACCTCACAGAGCAGTTTCGTGCTCCTGATATTACCTGTGCTCTATCATTATTACAGAAATGTCTTGAAACCTCCCCTATAAGTGTTACCAAGCTCAGAGGCAGCAACTACTTAGAGTTTTGCACTGTGTCATGCACAAACCTGATGCTGCTGGGATCGGAAAGGAGTACCTATTGAATGTGGGAGGCTGATTCTGCACTGTTGGGTTTTATTACAATTGTGTTATATAACGTTTTACTTTCTGAATACCACTGACCTAACCCTATAAGATTCGGGTTTAGTTATAAGTATACAACAAATTAATATTTCATGTTTTGGCGATGTTCTCATAGTGAAATGCTGTCCTGGTGAATTATGTGGCAAACAACGGCCCTTGGAGCAATCGAGCAATGACGATTAATTCATGTGGCTCAGACATAAACTTATTACATTATGTGGGTTCATCATCATCAACTATATATCCAAAACATTAGGCAGTCGTGATTGGTCACCCATCAGTTTCCACAGTCTATGATTGGTCAGCAAGCTGATTAATCAGATGATGAGATAGCTCAAAGGTGTATAAATATAGCAGCTCCTGAACATTTCAGCATTGCATCTGAGTGATCAAACTAAGTAGATATAACTCAGTGATCAAACTAGGTAAAATGTTTGTATTTCATTTAGATAACTTGAAGCTTACACTTGATAATCATTCGGTCATTCTGATGGAGTTGAATGGTGAAGAGGAACAAAAAATTGATTCAGTAGTGATTGCTGACATGACCCTCAGCTAATGATGACATGTTACTTCGGTGACATGTTGATCAATGATGAGTTGTAATTCGCTATTTGCACTCGTCAGATTCTTATTTCTTTTCACTGTAAACTATAAGAGTTTGATTATATATCTCTTTTTGATAGACAGGTGATAAGAATGTTGGGGAGTGTACTAGTTACTTTCCTATTAGTCGCATGCTGTGATGCTCAGGCTGTATCGGGAAGAGATGACTATTTCTCTACTATATGGCCTTACACTAGCACAAACATGGGAGAGTGGGGGGCCGTAGACTGGTGTCCTGAGGGTACTTTTGCTCTTGAGTTTAGGATGAAGGTCGACATTCCTGGTGAACTTGCTTGTGATTTGGATAATTCAGGAGTGAGCTCAGTGGGGATAAAGTGCAGGTTAGTAACAAGTTAGATTAAGACCCATATATCCATATTATATTCATATCATATCATTATTATCAGTGTTAGAAATGAGTGAGAACACGGAGTTCCCACAAATAAATATTTAGGGGGAACTCTAAGAACACAGTTCCCGCGAAATTCTGTGTTTATAACAGTGTGGAAATGTCTCTTTTTGACCAGATTTCAATCATAATCATATACCAATAACAGATCTATATTTCTGATTAGATATTATGCTCAACAGCATGGATTTGCATAATTTGACATAGATATTGCAAAAAAATTCCCTGCAGCTGCATTGAAGCCAAATTGACTGCTGTTGCCTTGTAGAGTAGAGTTCCGAGAACAAAGTCCACTTAGATCAGTGCACTGATTATTATATAAATTTGGTACAAAGTATCCATATCTTCTATATGAGATCTAGAATATATTCATTAGATATATTCGAATAGCCAACAAATATCAGATGATTCCATAACAAAATAAAATGGTTCTGCGCTTTGATCAAATCTATACATGATACCCCACTTTTATCACAATTGTATCCGGTGTCACTTCTGTCACAATTATTGCATCTGTCACATCTTTCAGACAAGTGATTTAAATTCTTTCTGGGTTTTATAGTCCTCCTTTATGCGAAGGGTCATATGGAAACAACAAATGGGTATTCTCTGCACAAGGAAACTGGGGGGAGTTGACCACACCCAACTCTTGCCCACATGGCTATGTTTTGATTGGAGCTCGGGTTAGATCAGCGCCACATGTAGAAGGAGTTGACAACCTTGGAGGTTTGTAACTGGCTGGCTGCGGCAGCCCTTATTTTATTTTATATTTTGCGTTCACTGTAAATGAACACTTATTAGGTTGTTGTCCTCACACCATATTCATTTCTCTTATCAGAAAAAGTGAGAACAGAGCACTTCCTTTCCAAATGTTTAATAGACAAATTAGAAGCTACATTTTTTCTAGTTTCAATTTCAAAACACATTGGATAACCTTAGTAATTATCTGTTTAATGTAGAGTAAAGCTGCTGATTGTCTGCAGCATGATAACTAAATGACTCGATTTCTAAAATTAACGTCTAACGTTTTTTTCTCCCTTTTTACAGCTACAGATTTAGGCTTCAGATGTAGACATTTAGCTAAGACAAGCCTGAAACAGACCCTCTACGGTCAGGGACAATCTGCCGGTACGTGGGGAACCTACAGAGAGTGTCCAAGTGATACAGCTATATGTGGAATATCTACACAGGTACAGGCAGTTCAAGACCACAGCACTGGAGATAACACAGCCCTCAATGCAGCCAAGTTCTTCTGTTGTAACTTACCTAGTACCTGTTCCACATTGGATTTCATATTTAAGGTATGTAGTAACCAAACCTTACAAAGCAACTCGGCTTCCCATAATGATTATATTTTTACTCTTCACCGATAAACTTTTCTATGCTTTTGTTGAGTGTAATTTGTAAAGTAGGTTGACTCTCAATCATAACAAAAGTCAGTTTTATCTGCTCCAGTTTTGTTTTGGGCGTTTTACTTGATAAACAATTCAATAACAAAACCTTCTACAACAGTGTGTATAATAATGATATCAATTTTATTTGCTGATTAAGTCATTTCTAACGCATATGACAGGAACTCAACAATAATATTTACATATTATAATTTGCAGGATGTAGAGTAGACTTCACACAGAAGAACTTTATTAGCTGAACAACATGAACAAGTATCTCAGTCATACAGAGAACACCTGATAATATGACAATATATTACAATATGTCACAATTATCAGGAACATCTAATAATATGATATGTATTACTATATGTCACATATATGTATAACATCTAGTAAAAACTGATTATTATCTAAATCCTTCCTGTCGCTAATAATTTGTTGCTGACATGAAAAAAATCAATTGATAACCAAATAATAAATAAATGAATAATAACACTTAGATATGCCTACAGTTTTTACTATCAGACTCTGGAAGCAAATGGGTTCCTGAATCCAATCTTTGTATCAAATATAAACTAATTTGAAGTCATGAGATTCATGAAGTTTCTCATCTCTTAACTGACCGGACTGGCACACCAAACAGACTAGAATATTAATTGCTGAACAGACAGTGACCGTATTGGATGCAATCAAACTACTTCCCTAATATGATGCATTGATTTGGTGAGCATATGAGTGAGACTAACAGCTGAAGCTGTATATCGTTCAATCAATACTTCTGATTTTGTTATGATGATCAGCCGTAATTTATGATGGTCCTTTTCTATTTTGTTGTAACTAAAATTGCGAGTAAGAGCTCTGGGTTTGTGAGTTCTATATTACATGGCTTGTTTAAGTAGAAGAGCCGTGCAATTTTAACTAATTGACTAATGACGGTTGACAGCAAAGTTTATATGACTACTAGGGCTAGAAAGGATTCACAAAATCAGGTCAGTTTTTGGCTATCTTTCAGGGCTGGGCTTGATCAGGTCCGAGTATGCATGAATCAGCGCTACTGGACAAGTCATTCTCGGTTCCAGTCATGACAGCAATATCAAATAACAAGACTTTAGAAACCATGTGTAGATTAGCCAATACCAAATTTGACTAGAAGTGGTCATATAAGAATTATTATAATTTTCAGTTAAATATTAGGTCAAACAAGTGGTGGATATTAATTCGCTAATTACTAGTGTAAGTAGGTTGTAGTACATGATAATTTTGTTTCAGCTTGTAACTACTCATCTAGATATATACGAAAATATGTTGTGAGCAAGTTTCATAAAATTTAAAGTATTCATTGATTCAAATGTGTCTGAAGAATACTTATGTGTAGTGCTGTGAACTGTAAAATAATCACAGCACAGGTATGGCTTATAGCTAGCTTTTATGATCATATAGACAAAGTTTTCGAGACTGTCATGCAAACTCGTTGAAGAAGTGGTTGAGAGCACGGAGTGCAGATCACACAAGGTCCAAAGTTTGAATCTCGGTGCAGGAAATGATTTGAACAGCTAGTGGTAACAAAATACTTGATATTGGTAGTGACTGACTAGGACTGAGGAAACTGGTCATTGCCAAATCTAAAACCTGACACTGACCCGAGGTGGATAAACCCCGACCCGACAATACCCGGTCCAAACACTTTCAGCCATACTGCTACTCGGTGTCTCCTTCCTGGCCAGTTGAGTTTTGCGCTTTGGTGTAGAGTGAAGTCCAACAGAACGGTACACGATGTAGCTGAAGGTGATTTTGTGGCCAGTTGATTGTTGCCTTAATAATACCAATGATACGCTACTCAAATCAAGTTTATGGTCACTGATTCATTAGCAGAGAGATGAAAATCAGACATCAAACAGAAGCTAGACACTTGTGAAAAATAGTTGCTACCCCTATTTTGAAATTTCCGAATCCAAGCATAAAATAGCTAATATTAATGTCAGTAATTGTCTACGGCCATATCACGGCAGTTCTCGTCTGATCACTGAAGCTAAGCAACATCGAGCCCAGTTAGTACTTGGATGGGTGACCGCCTGGGAATACTAGGTACTGCTAACTTTTGATAATTTTTTACGTTTTTCTCTACCATCAACAAAAGGTTGAAGCAAATTTTGAATGGCTCAGCATACTCCTAAATCCCCCCCCCAAGCTGCGGTCCAGTCATGTGCAATGATTACTGTTCATGCTGCCATATCAAATTTATAAGGAAACAAACCTTTACATACTACTACTCGGGGTATCCGGACATTTTCCCAATGTGATTTTCCCACCTAGCCTTTTCCCCACCTAGCCATTTTCCCACCTCCCTTTATCCCACCCAGCCATTTTCCCAACAAGCCATATTCCCACCCAGCCATTTTCCCACCAGGACATTTTCCCACATATCCGTTTTCCCACCAATAAGATTTCTCACTGATCCATTTTCTCACCGGGATGTTTTTCCACCGATCTGTTTTCCCACCATGATATTTTCTCACTAAGCTGTTTTCCCACCTGGACGTTTTCTCACCAATCCATTTTCCCACCTTGACGTTTGAAGGTAATACAATATAGCCATGCCAAACCACATGTGCTGCGCATTTCGTACTATTTGTATTTATTTATTATGTTTGGTACCGGTAACCGCAGCCGGTCTTGACAAGCTCAGTTTGGTGGGGGAGGGTGGGAATTTCCCTGCATCACCCGCTGTAGCTCGATTCTACCTTTGCGGTAGCATCCTAAAATGAGTAGGGGTGTAGACTCTGTTGTGTACATTTTAAGACAAAAAGATTTAAAAAAAATCAATTAAAAACCTCCAACAGTGATAGGATGTGACAGCGGCTAGAAAACTAGCAGTTGATATGACGTCATCGATTGGATTGCATCGTGATTTTGGTATGTTTCCATACATTGTACATAGGTGATAGATAAAAGCGCATCTTTATGTTCTTGTCACGAACATAACAGATGTGATAACTTAACCACATTGGTGATACAAGTTAGCTATTTCAATAAATGACAACTAGTGGACAGCGTGCAGGGAAAACAACGTGCACTGCCACAATTACCATTACAAAAAATGAATGTTCACAGATAACAGTGAACCAAGGTGCAAACTACTACGATTCATTAGTTGCACCTGATTTCGTTATTGCTTGACCATCGTTTTGCTGATGAATATACAAAGGGTCACTGTTTCTCTTTCAGTATTTCATTACCATTTCAGTTTTTTGCACTAAATTCCTGCTTGATTCCATCTAGCCATCAGAAATTAAGTCCCTCATCATAAACAGATGTGAGTGCCTTTGTGAATGATCATCATTAATTTCCACAATTATTTTGGGGAGCTGCTCTTGCGTTGATTCTATATACTAATGTAGTCTACGTTCAATCCAGCACTTTTTATGTTCATTCCAGGGTTTTCGACTTTCATACCAGTCTACTTTTATTCAAGCTAATTTCAATCCCGTCGGCGTTCATTCCAGACGACGGTCATTCCAATCCGCTGCGCACACCAGCATATGATATGATCAAATTCTAGGGTGCATGACCTAGTATGCCGATTTGTACTTTTAACAGGAATTTGATCACAAATAAATTTTTTTGTTTCGCCAATTCTTGTTTGGAATTGGATGAAAATTGTAAAATTATTGGTTTTCAATCAAATCGCTTTATTCTTCTGAAGAGAAGACTAAATACTATTCTGCGTTTAATCAATATTAAGTCACTAACAAGGAGTGAGTACGAGCTGAGAGCAGGAAGATCCATAGCGACATCCTCCGGTAAACCTGGCGAAGTGCACAAGGCCCCCCGGAAAACAGGGAGTACCGTGCGCATTCGAAACAATTTTAATAGAAATAGATCACATCATTTTTTTTCTTTCTCCCTCTAAAATGTTTCACCTTAGTATTGCAGGTAGTTTTCCCTTCTTTTTACAAGTGGAAACAACTCTAATGTTTCAAACTGTTGATATGGTAAAAGCAGGGAGGGTCCCTGGTGAAAGCAAATAATTGTTGAAACTTTATTATCCTTCATTGTCATCTCGGAAAGGATCTTGTGCGTAAATATACATAGAGTGGAAATTTCTTTACATTGTTTGGTGGTTGATTGATAAAAGCTTGAAAAACAGTAAAAAAATCTTTACCGAAAGCCATGTAGCGGATAACATATGATGCAAGCTTAATTTTGTAGAGTGAAATGGCCAATAACGAAATATGATAGTCTCTTCAGCTTGGGCAATGATTAAATGGCTCAAAACTTTTGAGAATTGGCATAGGCACCATCAATTTGTTTTGTCGGAAAAGAAGTATATAACAAGGAGGCAATTTTGATGAAATCAACCACTTGGACTAACTTGTGCAACAAAAAACTCAAATCAAAATCAACCCGTAACTTATAAAATCAACTCACATCTCCATTTCCAAAGCTATAACTTTCTCCACAGTGTTGGCTTGATGTGAACATTGTTAACGTATTTGTGAATGTGAACAGCTTAGCTTGCAAAAAGGCTGCGAAGGAAAAACTGAGCGGTGAAAAATTTGTGTGATGGGTAAACAGCCCTGTGGTAAATTGTCCTGTTGGGAAAATTGTTTGGTGAGAATTTTCCTGTTGGGAAAACTGTTTGGTGGGAAAACGGCCTGGTCGGAAAATGACTTGTTGAGCAAATGTCTGGGTGGAAAAATGGATTGGTGGGAAAACGTCCAGGTGGGAAACTAGATTGGTGGGAAAACGTGCAGGTGGGAAAATGGCACAGTGGGAAATCAACCAGGTGGGATAATGGCTCGGTGGGAAAATGTACAGGTGGGAAAACGGCAGAGTGGGATAATGGGAGGTGGGAAAATAGCTTGGTGGGAAAATGACATTGGGAAAATGGGGCGGATTCATGTTTAGTACCGGTAACGGTAGCTGGTCTTGACAAGCTAAGTTTGGTGGGGGAGGGTGGGAAGTTTCCCACCTCCTGCTATGGCTCTATTCTACCTTTGAGGTAGCGCCCTAAAGTGAGTAGGGGTGTAGAGTCTGTTGTGTACATTTTAAAACAAAGGTTTTAAAAACTTGATTAAAAACCTCTGACAGTGATGGACTTGGCAGTCGGCTAAAGACTAGCAGTTGATATGACGTCCTCGATTGAATTGCAACATGATTTTGGTATGTGTCTATACAATGTACTTAGGTGTTAGACAAAAAATACATCTTTACGTTTTTGTCACAGACATAACGGATGTGCTAACTGTACCACATTGGTGATACGAGTTAGCTATTTCGATAAATGACGAGACGACTGGTGGACAGCGTGCAGGGAAAACAATGTGCACAGTCACAATAACCATTACAAAAAATGAATGTTCAAAGGTAACAGTGAACCGAGGAGTAAACTACTACGATTCATCAGATACACCTGATTTCGTTAATGCTTGATTATTGTTTTGCTGATGAAATATACAAAGGGTTTCTCTTTCAATATTTCATTACCATTACAGCTTTTGTACTTAATTCCTGCTTCATTCCATATAGCCATCAGAAATTTAGTAATTATCGTCATAAACAGATGTGAGTGCCTTTGGGATTGATCATCATTATGTTACACAATTATTTTAGAGAGTTGCTCTCGCGTTGCTTCTATATACTACTATATATACTAACTTCATTCCAGGATTTTAGACTTTCATACCAGTCTATGTTCATTCATGCTAATTTCAATCCTGTCGGCTTTCATTCCATCCGTTCATTCCAGTCCCCTGCACAAACCAGTATGATCAACTCTTGTTGGGGATTGGATGAAATTGTTAAAATTATTGGTTTTCAATCAAATCGCTTTAGTCTTCTGAAGAGAAGTCTAAAAGTCTATACAGCATTTAATCATTATTACGTCACCAACAAGAAGTGAGTAGTAAGAGCGGGGAGCAGGAATACCCTTAGCTAAATCCTCCAGTAAACCTGGCGAAATGCACAAGGGCGCCCAGAAAACAGGGAGCACTTTGCGCATTTGGAAGAATTTTAATAGAAATAGATCACAGCATTGTTTTTTCTTGTACAAAAAGAAGACAACATGCATTAATTACCTGTAAAAAATGTTTCATAAGGTGGCAAGTTTTGGACGCTTCTATTTTGTAATAACTAAGTTTCCGGACCAAAGCTGGATGGTTTGACATCACTCACAAAATTTCCAACTGCGGCATGGCATTCAGATTCAGTTATTGTCTGATGATCTCCTAAAACAATAGAGGAGCCAGCATAATTCCTATTAATTCATTTAAGATTTATTGATATAAAAGGTGCTTATTAATTTTGTCTTTGTTGTGGAAAGAATTTGAATTGTTATTGTTGGACACTACTTTGCCTGTGCAGTCATTGATGTATATGAGGAAAAGAGTTGGGGCAAGTATTTCTTGGTGAAGTTCTATTTCGATATCGGTCTAACTTCACATTTTTAACAAATATAACTCACTGGTGTAAATATGATTCCGATAGCCTAAGGGCACTGTCAATAATTTCCTCTATAATATTTTATGGTCGAATATTTTTGTGGTAAATACATTTGGAGTAAAAATAATATAAAATGGTTATTCAGGTCTCTAATTGTTTTAGGAGAATTTGTCCCCTGTTTGAACATGGAATTTCCTTTTACTGTATTTTAATAGCTGGAGGCAAAAAGCGGGGCTATAATGAAAAGAATTTGCAGATGGAATTTTTTCAGTTTCTTATTTTTAAGCTTTGTATTTCTCAAATTTACCAACCTAAAAAAAAGAAAATACCTGTTGAACGACATTAGCTTTATCACACGGTGACGGGTTTTGGTTTTCACACAGTCTCGATAGACTATACTAGAACCCGTACAAGGCCTGGAGTGCGGGTTTACATGGAAGGCTAAACATTTTAAAACAAACTTTTTGAATATTATCACATTTTTGGTATATATAATTGCCTTAGATCCCTTTGAACTTGCAAAGAAGGGGCACAGGTTGACTATTTAATATGCATTTCAAAGTTTTCACCGGATCCATAACTTTGTTGGTCGTGTTTTTATATGGTATTTCTGTGTCCAATGGAAAATTCACTGATTAAAAGCCTTCAACATGGAACAAATAAATAGTATGCGTTACAGCATGTTATGACGCCGTAATCTTAACAATACTTTAATTCATCAGATAATGTAGACAGAGCATAGAACCAAATTGCACCACAACAAGCTGTGAATAAATATGCTTACAAAAGCGCAGTCTTTGGTTTACAAGTATAATTAACCAAGTATCATCTATGCCTTGTCTGCTTTAAATAGCCACCTTTATTTAACAGCACAGATTCTTCAATGCAATCATATTTATGTTCACGCTTATTGGTGATCACCAATTGCATTAAGTATTGCAGGTAGTTGTACCTTCTTTTTACAAGTGGAAACAATTCTAATGTTTCAAACTGTTGATATAGTAAAAGCAGGAAGGGTGCCTATTCAAAAGAAATAATTGTTGTTACTTAAATGATATTCATTGTCATCTCGGATGGGATCGTTCGCGTGAATTACATAGAGTGAGAATTTTTTTACGTTGTTCGGTGGTTGATTGATTTGATAGAAGTTTAACAATCTTTACTGAAAGCCATGTGGCGGATAACATTATGATGTAAGCTTAGTTTTGTAGAATGATATGGCCAATAATCCTTAATATGATAATCTCTTTAGCCCCTTTGATTAAATGGCTCAAAACTTTTGAGAATTGGCATGGGCATGACTAATTTGTTTTGTCAAAAAAGTAGTTAATAACAAGGAGACAATTGTGATGAAACCAACAACTTGGACTAACTTGTGCAACCAAAAACTCAAATCATAATCAACCCGCTATAAATAAAATCAATTCAAATCTCCATTTCCATAGCTATTTTCTCCAGTGTTGGCTGGATGTGAAAATTGTTAACGTTTTTGTGAAATGTGAACGGCTTAGCATGAAAAAAAGGCTACAGAGAAAAAACTGTGCGGTGAAAAATTTTTTTGTGGTGGGAAAACAGCACTTTGGTAAATTGTCCTGTTGGGAAAGTTGTTTGGTGGGAAATCGGCCTGGTGGGAAAATGGCTTGTTGAGCAAATGCCTAGGTGGAAAAATGGATTGGTGGGAAAATGTCCAGGTGGGAAACTGAATTGGTGGGAAAACGTCCAGGTGGGAAAATGACTTGTTGAGCAAATGTCTGGGTGGAAAAATGTCTGGGTGGGAAACTAGATTGGTGGGAAAACGTGCAGGTGGGAAAATGGCACAGTGGGAAATCAACCAGGTGGGATAATGGCTTGGTGGGAAAATATACAGGTGGGAAAACGGCAGAGTGGGATAGCGGGAAGTGGGAAAATGGCTTGGTGGGAAAATGACATTGGGAAAATGGGGCGGATTTACTACTGGGTGCCTCCTTCCTGGCCAGTTGAGTGTTGCGCTTTAGTGTTTGCAAGTTGAATGGTTTAGCGTCATCCTAACTCCTCCCCCCCCCTGAAATGCAGACAAGTCATGTGCTATCATTACCTTTGATGCTGTCATATTTAAACTGTAAAGAAACTTCCCTTTATCGTTTAAAGACCCACTAAACAGAAGCTAGACACTTGGAAAAAAGGGATGCTGCCCCTGTTATGAAATTTCCGAATCCAAGCATAAAATAGCTAATATCAATGTCAGCAATTGACTACGGCCATATCACGTTGAAAAATCCAGTTCACGTCCTATCACTGAAGCTAAGCAACGTCGAGCCCAGTTAGTACTTGGGTGGGTGACCGCCTGGGATTACTGGGTGCAATGCCTCAGAGTCCTCATAAATCCCCCCCCCCCCCCTCTCTTAACTGTGGTCCAGTCATGTGCTATGATTACCGTTGATGCTACCATATTTAATGTAAAAAGAGACTTACCTTCATAAACTACTACATGCTGCCTCCTTCCTTGCTAGCTGAGTTTTTGCCACTGTGAGTGTGGCGTGTAGTGCGACACAATGCTTAACAATGAACTGAAGGTGATGTTGTGTTCAGTTGATTGTTGCCATAATAATGCCAATGATATGGTACAAAAATCCAGTTCATGGTCACCGATTTATTTGTAGACAGATGAAAATGATTTAAAAAGCCATTCGGCTAATAAATTCCACACATCTTAAATTTTTTTGATATAATATAAAATAATTATTATTTGTAGTGGAAATTGATGGCGGATACTTCTAAAATGAATGACAGATAATTCGACATGCAGGCAGGAAAACATTCGGCAACTCATGGTGGGTCACATATAGTTACTAGTGATGGCAACGAGACGGGGGACAGGACCCAGGACCGGTCTCGCGGGACTTGTCACCTCGGGACAGTATCTCGTCCACTCGAGACAAACTCTTATTACAGATCGGGTCTATTCGCATTGTAAATGGTGGTAGCTGGTCAAAATATTGCCTTCACCCAGACTCGAACCAGTGCCCTAGTGATCAGCAGTCCAGCTCTTACCCACTACGCCGCTACGCCGCTACGCCGCTACGCCGCTACGCCGCTACGCCGCTACGCCGCTACGCCGCTACGCCGCTACGCCGCTACGCCGCTACGCCGCTACGCCGCTACGCCGCTACGCCGCTACGCCGCTACGCCGCTACGCCGCTACGCCGCTACGCCACTACGCCACTACGGGAAATTCAGACTGTCATATAATGGAAATAATAGTTATTAGTCATGCTTTTGCTGTGATTATTAAACGGAAATGTTATCTGATTGGCTGTCAGATTTGATTGATTGGCTGTCTGTTTTGATTGATAAGTCAAGGCCATATCTATGTAAACAACTTCCATTAAAAAGATGGAATGGATGATCAATGTCGAGCTTTCTCATTGATTTGGACCTGGGGCAAGAGGGAGAAGGGATACAATGACTAATGGGGTATCAAATTGTATAAATATGAGGAGATAGTTGAGCCTAAGCATATCCAGAAGCTGAATCACTGGACTGGTTGGTATAATAAACAAGAAGCAGCTTCTCCTTGCTTTAACTATTTAGTATTTAGTTATCACTATAGATATGTTTATGGTTTAGATTGGCTGAGGAGGATACAGTAGGATTACACCCATAAATCATGAGTACGAGTTTGGGCAATGACAATCATGTGTGGCAGGCTGATATTCGTACAAAATATAATTTGCAAGAATAAGTGGAAATTTGCAATAAATAATTGACAGAATTTGATGAAACTTGGACTCAACATAGTTCCTTATTGCTATAGATGATAAGTTACAACTTGAATCAAATGTACTATAAGCTGATTGCACTAGTGATAGTGAATGAATATCCACCATTCTTTTAAATTGTGATATCTGAAGAAAGTTTTATCGGCATCGATATTTGTCTCGGTCTCGTCCCGGTCTCGTCCCGAATTTTCTTGCTGTCTCGTCCCGTCTCCCCAAAATCTGACAAATTGCCATCACTAATAGTTACACTTGATGGACTATAAAATGTTAAATCTCCGCGTTGTTCAAAATGAGGTCAAAGCTCTTGTATAGGATGCTGTCAATTTACTGTCAATTTTGATAGAAATTTAATGCAAAAGGTGAGATTTATAAATTTGAATTTGAATTTAGGGCAGTGAAGAATGGTTTAAGATGTCACTTATCATGATAATTAAGAATGATGTGTCTGCAAAAGCAATTTGCAAAACGCAAAAACTGCAAAAATGGGGATAGCCTGGGATGATATTTATGTTGTTGATCAAATTCGTGTCTGCAATAAGAAATTATTTGATAACTATACATCTGCAACTTATGTAAAGTCTGCAAAAATCACTGCAATATTTTCTGGCCTGACAATGAGAGTGGCATAGAATGATCGATTGACTTATTAGCTAGTACAATCATCAAATTTAGTGTGATGCACACTTGCCTCAGAAAACAGTCTGCCCCATGAGCTGCGATATTTGACATGTCTAAAACAGCTAGAATGGCAATGTTCAAGTAAATCGTACATGGGAGATGATATTCATACTTTTGATAGACATGGTGTGAACTGGAAAATTGTCATCGTGACATAACCAAACATAAAACCAATCAATCTAACAATTCCTGCTGGGTGCAAGTTTTCATATCTACATCATTCAATTCTGAAAAGTGTGGGCCTTATACACAGGATAGTGTGGGCCTGAATCACAGGATATTGTGGGCTTGATACACAGGATATTGTTGGGCTGATACACAAGATACTGTGGGCCCTATAATAGACCTGGGTCCAACTCATGGTAAGTCAAGTCATCTTCAAGTCAAGTCAAGTCAAGTCAAGTCAAAGTCACGACTTGACTTGACTTAACAAAATTATGACTTGACTTGACTTGACTTGATCTCGAAAACAAATAGACAACACTTGACTTGACTTGACGAAAAATTGACTTTGATTTGACTTGACTTGGGAGTTGTCCTGACTTTGGTCAAGTCAACATAAGTCAATGTGTGAAATTTTATAACATAATGTAGAAAGAGATATAGGAAGGATAATCATAAGTGAGAACCCCAACTCTGAAACCCCAACTCCGAAACAGAAAACCCAACTTCTCAGCTATGGGTAAGTAGTCAGAGTTCCTGCCTTACATATTAGTTGTTTTCTCTTGTTGTCTTGTAATCAGTAAAATGAAAAATGTATCCCATGATGCAATATTAATATAGTCTGATCATATAGTGCAGGTTTATTCAGAAGACTGCTTGTATCATCATCAACATCATCATCATCATCATCAGACAGAAATCCTTCTAGTCTAAGGATGTTTCACAATTTTTCTTTTTGTGCTTCTCACAACAGCAGAAGGCTGGACTTTCTTTTTTTGAAATTCACTTCCAAGCAATTCCATAACATACACCACCCATCGTGAACTAACTAAGTAACAATGCTGAATTGCGTACACACCCATACCTTTCGTTTGTGAGCAAATCCCGATTAGTAGAGCAACTCCTGAGGACCTAATTAACTCCTCCACGATTTGGATTCACCCGGGATTGAAATAAATTCCAAGTTGATTTTCACGGTTAATGAGCGTGACTTTGCCATGACATGTAAGTCACCCATCTTTGACTTGACTTGACTTACAAAAATCATGACTTGACTTGACTTGACTTGATGGCGAAAAAAATAGACACCAATTGACTTGACTTGACTTGGTGTAAATGTGACTTGACTTGACTTAGCATCGACAATGACTTGACTTGACTTGCGATGACTTGGACCCAGGTCTGCCCTATACACAGGATATTGTGGGTACTCAGGGTTTGTATGAGATAAAGATATAATTCAACCTCCTGACAAAAGTTAAGAAATGCTTCAGCTGACCCCTTGTTAACTTTCACTTGAGTTTTAAGGGGTGTTACTGGAACTTTTACCTGAGTTTTTAAAGGTTGTTACATTACAGTTTATCCATACACGCTATTTCTAAAATTGACATGATTGCAAATAAATGATGGGTTCATTGTACGATAATCCATTTGGCGCCACAATAAAGCTCTTTTACATAATAAACTGTAGCAATTTTTTATTTCATATAGTAATGAACTATGAAACAATTATAAAAGCTTGCGGAAACGCTGCTGTCAGTATGGCAACCGGGCTACAGTCAATCTGGCAAAAAACTTGTCCATCCTGAGCCAATTACATGTGTTCAACGCAGTCTCTTAAATGTCTAAATGGCTCTGATTTTCTTACCAATAAACGGTTTGCAGGAGAAAAATCTCTATTTTTTGTTACACATGCTGAAGTTAGTGAAACATATGGCTAGCTAACATTCTCAGAACCTCAGAAATGGTAGCTAGCTAGCATAGGGTCACCCTAAACAAGCTCTGAGTGCTAGCCAGAGGCACTTAGATTAGAGTGACGGATGCCTTTTTGAGCAAACAACTGTTGTCCCTTTGCTCAAAATCCTCACTCTATTGGCACGGATGTAGGAAAATAATTTACAAAATTCAATCAGCAGAATAGGGCCGTTGAGCAGTGAGTGATTTGGGAGCGAAGCCTCTGTCGGGTCTCACTCAGTCAGCTGGGAGTATCAGATAGTGATGTTGGCAGTCTTTGATTAAAAGATCCTTCTTTATTAGGAAATTCCTCCTCAACCTCATCATACCAGAAACTGATGGGCTTACTGATGAGTGTAAATATTTGACAGAAGCTTTTTGTTCACCGCAAGAGAAGTTATTATTGATTGGAAAATTTCAGCTAAACCAAATGCTAAGAAACCGATGGCACAACATGCAATAATACGTTATCATTCGATGTTGTTATCAAAGCAGTTTGTTTAGTGTAGAAGTCCAATAATAAAAGTTGCATCTCCTCTATGTACCGGAAATAAACTCTCTATTTTTCATAAGGTTTACCCTTATAATTTTCTCTAGGTTTTTTTTCTTATCCTGGCTATCATAGTAAGTATTTGTGTCCTAAAGAATCTTCAGTTGAATCAGTTTTCTCCAGACCCCTTATTGTACCCATATTGGCTTATTATCAGGGATCTTTGTTTCCCTACCACCTACTCCTACTACCACCCTGTAGGGGCCATGCCACCCTGCCTAGGAAATGAGAAGGTTTTTCACAACTAAATAAAAATGTAGTTGTTCAGCATCGTACATCCTTTGTTCATTGTCATGGACAATCAACAGATGTAGAATAATGTTGTAATTCAGTTCTGAATTTTGAAGGCCATAGCCACCTCAATAACTCTTTATCTATTATATGCAAACAAAGTATCTCTTATAATCAATGAGAGTTCAGGTTACAAATGAACACAGCAAACACTTGTAGCTTCAGTGGCTTCACTTTTATGCCACGATCATACTCACACCTTCACACCTTGGCTTTGATGCACAAGTCAGTTTGAAAGAGGGAGAAGCTGCATAAATGGCAGACATGACATGAAACTACCACCAGACTTTTTGACATTTTTCTGCTTTAAGAGTACACTGTGGTATCGGAGCAACAAGCATGCTACGCCTATTTACATATCCTGTTGTAAACCAAATATGGTATTGAGGGGCGCACAGCTTGGCAAGGCTTAGGACTAGTACCCTTGAGTAAGGTTAAATAACTACATGGAAGGGATGATGAATATTGTTGTATTAAAACTTTGAACCTTGAAGATGATAGCCAACCACGAACACTCAGGGGCGTCAGTCAATGCATGAAGGTATAGGGTATAAGGCAAATCCGATTCGGATGATTATTCAGCAAGAATTCTTGTGAAACATTTCATCCATCAGGTACTCAAACTATGCTAAAATAGAACCTCACAGAGCAGTTTCGTGCTCCTGATATTACCTGTGCTCTATCATTATTACAGAAATGTCTTGAAACCTCCCCTATAAGTGTTACCAAGCTCAGAGGCAGCAACTACTTAGAGTTTTGCACTGTGTCATGCACAAACCTGATGCTGCTGGGATAGGAAAGGAGTACCTATTGAATGTGGGAGGCTGATTCTGCACTGTTGGGTTTTATTACAATTGTGTTATATAACGTTTTACTTTCTGAATACCACTGACCTAACCCTATAAGATTAGGGTTTAGTTATAAGTATACAACAAATTGATATTTCATGTTTTGGCGACGTTCTCATAGTGAAATGCTGTCCTGGTGAATTATGTGGCAAACAACGGCCCTTGGAGCAATCGAGCAATGACGATTAATTCATGTGGCTCAGACATAAACTTATTACATTATGTGGGTTCATCATCATCAACAATATATCCAAAACATTAGGCAGTCGTGATTGGTCACCCAACAGAATCCACAGTCTATGATTGGTCAGCAAGCTGATTAATCAGATGATGAGATAGCTCAAAGAAAGTGTATAAATATAGCAGCTCCTGAACATTTCAGCATTGCATCTGAGTGATCAAACTAAGTAGATATAACTCAGTGATCAAACTAGGTAAAATGTTTGTATTTCATTTAGATAACTTGAAGCTTACACTTGATAATCATTCGGTCATTCTGATGGAGTTGAATGGTGAAGAGGAACAAAAAATTGATTCAGTAGTGATTGCTGACATGACCCTCAGCTAATGATGACATGTTACTTCGGTGACATGTTGATCAATGATGAGTTGTAATTCACTATTTGCACTCGTCAGATTCTTAATTCTTTTCACTGTAAACTATAAGAGTTTGATTATATATCTCTTTTTGATAGACAGGTGATAAGAATGTTGGGGAGTGTACTAGTTACTTTCCTATTAGTCGCATGCTGTGATGCTCAGGCTGTATCGGGAAGAGATGACTATTTCTCTACTTTATCGCCTTACACTAGCACAAACATGGGAGAGTGGGGGGCCGTAGACTGGTGTCCTGAGGGTACGTTTGCTCTTGAGTTTAGGATGAAGGTCGACATTCCTGGTGAACATGCGTGTGATTTGGATAATTCAGGAGTGAGCTCAGTGGGGATAAAGTGCAGGCTAGTAACAAGTTAGATTAAGAATCATATATCCATTTTATATTCATATCATAACATTATTATCAGTGTTAGAAATGAGTGAGAACACGGAGTTCCCACAAATAAATATTTAGGGGGAACTCTAAGAACACAGTTCCCGCGAAATTCTGTGTTTATAACAGTGTGGAAATGTCTCTTTTTGACCAGATTTCAATCATAATCATATACCAATAACAGATCTATATTTCTGATTAGATATTATGCTCAACAGCATGGATTTGCATAATTTGATATAGATATTGCAAAAAAATTGCCTGCAGCTGCATTGAAGCCAAATTGACTGCTGTTGCCTTGTAGAGTAGAGTTCCGAGAACAATGTCCACTTAGGTCAGTGCACTGATTATTATATAAATTTGGTACAAAGTATCCATATCTTCTATATTAGATCTAGAATATATTCATTAGATATATTCGAATAGCCAACAAATATCAGATGATTCCATAACAAAATAAAATGTTTCTGCGCTTTGATCAAATCTATACATGATACCCCACTTTTATCACAATTGTATCCGGTGTCACTTCTGTCACAATTATTGCATCTGTCACATCTTTCAGACAAGTGATTTAAATTCTTTCTGGGTTTTATAGTCCTCCTTTATGCGAAGGGTCATATGGAAACAACAAATGGGTATTCTCTGCACAAGGAAACTGGGGGGAGTTGACCACACCCAACTCTTGCCCACATGGCTATGTTTTGATTGGAGCCCGGGTTAGATCAGCGCCACATGTAGAAGGAGTTGACAACCTTGGAGGTTTGTAACCGGCTGGCTGTGGCAGCCCTTATTTTATTTTATATTTTGCGTTCACTGTAAATGAACACTTATTAGGTTGTTGTCCTCACACCATATTCATTTCTCTTCTCAGAAAAAGTGAGAACAGAGCACTTCCTTTCCAAATGTTTAATAGACAAATTAGAAGCTACATTTTTTCTAGTTTCAATTTCAAAACACATTGGATAACCTTAGTAATTATCTGTTTAATGTAGAGTAAAGCTGCTGATTGTCTGCAGCATGATAACTAAATGACTCGATTTCTAAAATTAACGTCTAACGTTTTTTTCTCCCTTTTTACAGCTACAGATTTCAGCTTCATATGTAGACATTTAGCTAAGACCAGCCTGAAACAGACCCTCTATGGTCAGGGACAATCTGCCGGTACGTGGGGAACCTACAGAGAGTGTCCAAGTGATACAGCTATATGTGGAATATCTACACAGGTACAGGCAGTTCAAGACCACAGCACTGGAGATAACACAGCCCTCAATGCGGCCAAGTTCTTCTGTTGTAACTTACCTAGTACCTGTTCCACATTGGATTTCATATTTAAGGTATGTAGTAACCAAACCTTACAAAGCAACTCGGCTTCCCATAATGATTATATTTTTACTCTTAACCGATAAACTTTTCTATGCCTTTGTTGAGTGTAATTTGTAAAGTAGGTTGTCTCTCAATCATAACAAAAGTCAGTTTTATCTGCTCCAGTTTTGTTTTGGGCGTTTTACTTGATAAACAATTCAATAACAAAACCTTCTACAACAGAAAGTTTGTATAATAATGATATCAATTTTATTTGCTGATTAAGTCATTTCTAACGCATATGACAGGAACTCAACAATAATATGTACATATTATAATTTGCAGGATGTAGAGTAGACTTCACACAGAAGGACTTTATTAGCTGAACAACATGATCAGTCATACAGAGAACACCTGATAATATGACAATATATTACAATATGTCACAATTATCAGGAACATCTACTAATATGATATATATTACTATATGTATAACATCTAGTAAAAACTGTTTATTATCTAAATCCTTCCTTTCGCTAATAATTTGTTGCTGACATGAAAAAAATCAATTGATAACCAAATAATAAATAAATGAATAATAACACTTAGATATGCCTACAGTTTTTACTATCAGACTCTGGAAGCAAATGGGTTCCTGAATCCAATCTTTGTATCAAATATAAACTAATTTTGAGTCATGAGATTCATGAAGTTTCTCATCTCTTAACTGACCGGACTGGCAGACCAAACAGACTAGAATATTAATTGCTGAACAGACAGTGACCGTATTTTAAAGTGCTTGTAAAGGGAACAGGTTTTTGGTATCATTCTAGAGCTCTCAGTCTAGTTTAGAACATTATGCTATGTCAAAAAGCAGCCTGTGGCCCAGTTAAGAATTATCTTCACTCAAAGTTGGGATGAGAAGGTACTAAAATGGTACTATTTTTCTCCTTTGGAGTTGTGATCACTTGTAGAAAATAGTACCTTTTTAGTACCTTAGATTATAATGGGAATATACAGTATATCGTAAATAAGACTTTTTGTTATGACACAGTGGTTTTGATATTCCCTGCATACAATATTAAACCACACAGAATTTATCTATTGAATGAATGACTGAATACAATGCAAAGTTAATCTGTCCCATGTTATGTGGCTTAGCTGGTAAAATGGGATAGTGTATAAAATTTCATAATTGACTGACAAAGCAAACGATCGATCGAAATCACGCACGGCAAAAAATACAACTCTAGCTCATCCGACAGCAAGAGTGAAAATTATGGGGAGATTAACAGATCCAGTGAGAGCGAGATTGAATATCATTCAGGAGGCAATTGTAGCAAATCGACGTCGAGTCCATGTGATTATCATAGGGAAGATGTCCCTGAGGTAGTCACACCAATGAACTTAGTTCATTGGTCACACCACTAAGTTTAAATCTGTATGAATTCGGCCACTTGAAATAACCCACAGTGCTTTGACAGATACAACATTTTCTGTTAACCATGGTTACTGCTGGAGATAGAAATTGGCAATATAAAGGCAGATCAATACATGGCTAAAGTATTTCAAGGGTTTGTTTATATTTATTTGATGAATAAATGAGATAGAAGCTACATGGATTGTATTAAAGATTATAAATACTAAGATATGACATTCCAATCACACCTTTATGACATTTTCCCAATGTGATTTTCCCACCTAGCCTTTTCCCCACCTGGCCATTTTCCCACCTCCCTTTATCCCACCCAGCCATTTTCCCAACAAGCCATATTCCCACCAGGAAATTTTCCCACATATCCGTTTTCCCACCAATAAGATTTCTCACTGATCCATTTTCTCACCGGGATGTTTTTCCACCGATCTGTTTTCCCACCATGATATTTTCTCACTAAGCTGTTTTCCCACCTGGACGTTTTCTCACCAATCCATTTTCCCACCTTGACGTTTTCCCACCGATCCATTTTTCCACCCGGATGTTTCCCACTTGCTATTTTCCCACTATTGCTTTTTTTCAAATGAATGCTGGTAGCTTCTTTCTAGCTTTCTATTTTTTTGTTCCTTTTCCTTCCGCTCTTTTTCACAACATTAAATTGTTATTTGAAAGTTAAAGACTCCTTGGTTCACCTAAGGGACTGTTGTCAGATTTATGGGGGCGCCTGTTTATAAACAGAAGGTGCACACAAAATCTTGGAATGAACATCGACTGGAACAAACGTCGACGGGATTGAACTTACTGGAATGAACGTTGTCTAGTATGAAAGTAAAAAATCCTGAAATGAACGTGGAAAGTGCTGGATTGAACGCTGACTACATAAGTTGGTATAAAGAGTCAACAGGAGAGCAACTCCCCAAAATAATTGTGTTATAAAACCAGCATACGTCTTATGAACAATAACTTTAACAATGCTTGTAACAATCAGGGTTTTGGTTTAAATTTATAATTTGTGATTATGCTAAGGTAATTCAATATAGCCATGCCAAACCACATGTGCTGCGCATTTCGTACTATTTGTATTTATTTATTATGTTTGGTACCGGTATCCGCAGCCGGTCTTGACAAGCTCAGTTTGGTGGGGGAGGGTGGGAATTTCCCTGCATCACCCGCTGTAGCTCGATTCTACCTTTGCGGTAGCATCCTAAAATGAGTAGGGGTGTAGACTCTGTTATGTACATTTTAAGACAAAAAGATTTAAAAAATCAATTAAAAACCTCCGACAGTGATAGGATGTGACAGACGTCTTAAAAACTAGCAGTTGATATGACGTCATCGATTGGATTGCATCGTGATTTTGGTATGTTTCCATACATTGTACATAGGTGATAGATAAAAGCGCATCTTTATGTTCTTGTCACGAACATAACAGATGTGATAACTTAACCACATTGGTGATACAAGTTAGCTATTTCAATAAATGACAACTAGTGGACAGCGTGCAGGGAAAACAACGTGCACTGCCACAATTACCATTACAAAAAATGAATGTTCACAGATAACAGTGAACCAAGGTGCAAACTACTACGATTCATTAGTTGCACCTGATTTCGTTATTGCTTGACCATCGTTTTGCTGATGAATATACAAAGGGTCACTGTTTCTCTTTCATTATTTCATTACCATTTCAGTTTTTTGCACTAAATTCCTGCTTGATTCCATCTAGCCATCAGAAATTAAGTCCCTCATCATAAACAGATGTGAGTGCCTTTGTGAATGATCATCATTAATTTCCACAATTATTTTGGGGAGCTGCTCTTGCGTTGATTCTATATACTAATGTAGTCTACGTTCAATCCAGCACTTTTGATGTTCATTCCAGGGTTTTCGACTTTCATACCAGTCTACTTTTATTCCAGCTAATTTCAATCCCGTTGGCGTTCATTCCAGCCGACGGTCATTCCAATCCGCTGCGCACACCAGCATATGATATGATCAAATTCTAGGGTGCATGACCTAATATGCCGATTTGTATTTTTAACAGGAATTTGATCACAAATAAATTTTTTTGTTTCGCCAATTCTTGTTCGGAATTGGATGAAAATTGTAAAATTATTGGTTTTCAATCAAATCGCTTTATTCTTCTGAAGAGAAGACTAAATACTATTCTGCGTTTAATCAATATTAAGTCACTAACAAGGAGTGAGTACGAGCTGAGAGCAGGAAGATCCATAGCGACATCTCCGGTAAACCTGGCGAAGTGCACAAGGCCCCCCGGAAAACAGGGAGTACCGTGCGCATTCGAAACAATTTTAATAGAAATAGATCACATCATTGTTTTTTCTTTCTTCCTCTAAAATGTTTCACCTTAGTATTGCAAGTAGTTTTCATTTCTTTTTACAAGTGGAAACAACTCTAATGTTTCAAACTGTTGGTATGGTAAAAGCAGGGAGGGTCCCTGGTGAAAGCAAATAATTGTTGAAACTTTATTATCCTTCATTGTCATCTCGGAAAGGATCTTGTGCGTAAATATACATAGAGTGGAAATTTCTTTACATTGTTTGGTGGTTGATTGATAAAAGCTTGAAAAACAGTAAAACAATCTTTACTGAAAGCCATGTAGCGGATAACATATCGATGGTCGAGAGGCAATTCGGTAAATGTCCGCTATTTCTCGATTTCTGCTTTCATATGATGCAAGCTTAATTTTGTAGAGTGAAATGGCCAATAACAAAATATGATAGTCTCTTCAGCTTGGGCAATGATTAAATGGCCAAAACTTTTGAGAATTGGCATAGGCACCATCAATTTGTTTTGTCGGAAAAGAAGTATATAACAAGGAGGAAATTTTGATGAAATCAACACTTGGACTAACTTGTGCAATAAAAAACTCAAATCAAAATCAACCCGTAACTTATGAAATCAACTCACATCTCCATTTCCAAAGCTATAACTTTCTCCAGTGTTGGCTTGATGTGAACATTGTTAACGTATTTGTGAATGTGAACAGCTTAGCTTGCAAAAAGGCTGCGAAGGAAAAACTGAGCGGTGAAAAATTTGTGTGGTGGGAAAACAGCCCTGTGGTAAATTGTCCTGTTGGGAAAATTGTTTGGTGAGAAATTTTCCTTTTGGGAAAACTGTTTGGTGGGAAAACGGCCTGGTGGGAAAATGACTTGTTGAGCAAATGTCTGGGTGGAAAAATGGATTAGTGGGAAAACGTCCAGGTGGGAAACTAGATTGGTGGGAAAACGTGCAGGTGGGAAAATGGCACAGTGGGAAATCAACCAGGTGGGATAATGGCTCGGTGGGAAAATGTACAGGTGGGAAAACGGCAGAGTGGGATAATGGGAGGTGGGAAAATGGCTTGGTGGGAAAATGACATTGGGAAAATGGGGCGGATTCATGTTTAGTACCGGTAACGGTAGCTGGTCTTGACAAGCTAAGTTTGGTGGGGGAGGGTGGGAAGTTTCCCACCTCCTGCTATGGCTCTATTCTACCTTTGAGGTAGCGCCCTAAAGTGAGTAGTGGTGTAGAGTCTGTTGTGTACATTTTAAAACAAAGGTTTTAAAAACTTGATTAAAAACCTCTGACGGTGATGGACTTGGCAGTCGGCTAAAGACTAGCAGTTGATATGACGTCCTCGATTGAATTGCAACATGATTTTGGTATGTGTCCATACAATTTACTTAGGTGATAGACAAAAACACATCTTTACGTTTTTGTCACAGACATAACGGATGTGCTAACTGTACCACATTGGTGATACGAGTTAGCTATTTCGATAAATGACGAGACGACTGGTGGACAGCGTGCAGGGAAAACAGTGTGCACAGTCACAATAACCATTACAAAAAATGAATGTTCACAGGTAACAGTGAACCGAGAAGTAAACTACTACGATTCATCAGATACACCTGATTTCGTTAATGCTTGAATATTGTTTTGCTGATGAAATATACAAAGGGTTTCTCTTTCAATATTTCATTACCATTACAGCTTTTGTACTTAATTCCTGCTTCATTCCATATAGCCATCAGAAATTTAGTAACCATCATCATAAACAGATGTGAGTGCCTTTGTGATTGATCATCATTAGTTTACACAATTATTTTAGAGAGTTGCTCTCGCGTTGCTTCTATATACTAATGTAGTCGATGCTCAATCCAGCACTTTCTACGTTCATTCCAGGATTTTAGACTTTCATACCAGTCTATGTTCATTCATGCTAATTTCAATCCTGTCGGCTTTCATTCCATCCACGTTCATTCCAGTCCCCTGCACAAACCAGTATGATCAACTCTTGTTGGGGATTGGATGAAATTGTTAAAATTATTGGTTTTCAATCAAATCGCTTTAGTCTTCTGAAGAGAAGTCTAAAAGTCTATACAGCATTTAATCATTATTACGTCACCAACAAGAAGTGAGCAGTAAGAGCGGGGAGCAGGAATACCCATAGCTAAATACTCCAGTAAACCTGGCGAAGTGCACAAGGGCGCCCAGAAACAGGGAGCACTTTGCGCATTTGGAAGAATTTTAATAGAAATAGATCACAGCATTGTTTTTTCTTGTACAAAAAAAGACAACATACATTAATTACCCGTCAAAAATGTTTCATAAGGTGGCAAGTTTTGGACGCTTCTAATTTGTAATAACTAAGTTTCCGGACCAAAGCTGGATGGTTTGACATCACTCACAAAATTTCCAACTGCGGCATGGCATTCAGATTCAGTTATTGTCTGATGATCTCCTAAAGCAATAGAGGAGCCAGCATAATTCCTATGAATTCATTTAAGATTTATTGATATAAAAGGTGCTTATTAATTTTGTCTTTGTTGTGGAAAGAATTTGAATTGTTATTGTTGGACACTACTTTGCCTGTGCAGTCATTGATGTATATGAGGAAAAGAGTTGGGGCAAGTGTTTCTTGGTGAAGTTCTATTTCGATATCGGTCTAACTTCACAATTTTAACAAATATAACTCACTGGCGTAAATATGATTCCGATAGCCTAAGGGCACTGTCAATAATTTCCTCTATAATATTTTATGGTCGAATATTTTGGTGGTAAATACATTTGGAGTAAAAAAAATATAAAATAGTTATTCAGGTCTCTAATTGTTTTAGGAGAAGTTGTCCCCTGTTTGAACATGGAATTTCCTTTTACTGTATTTTAATAGCTGGAGGCAAAAAGCGGGGCTATAATGAAAAGATTTTGCAGATGGAATTTTTTCAGTTTCTTATTTTTAAGCTTTGTATTTCTCAAATTTACCAACCTAAAAAAAAGAAAATACCTGTTGAACGACATTAGATTTATCACACGGTGACGGGTTATGGTTTTCACACAGTTTCGATAGACTATACTAGAACCCGTACAAGGTCTGGAGTGCGGGTTTACATGGAAGGCCAAACATTATTTTAAACAAACTTTTCGAATATTATCACATTTTTGGTATATATACTTGCCTTAGATCCCTTTGAACTTGCAAAGAAGGGGCACAGGTTGACTATTTAATATGCATTTTAAAGTTTTTACCGAATCCATAACTTTGTTGGTCGTGTTTTTATATGGTATTTCTGTGTCCAATGGAAAATTCACTGATTAAAAGCCTTCAACATGGAGGAAATAAATAGTACGCGTTACAGCATGTTATGACGCCATAATCTTAACAATACTTTAATTCATCAGATAATGTAGACAGAGCATAGAACCAAATTGCACCACAACAAGCTGTGAATAAATATGCTTACAAAAGCGCAGTCTTTGGTTTACAAGTATAATTAACCAAGTATCATCTATGCCTTGTCTGCTTTAAATAGCCACCTTTATTTAACAGCACAGATTCTTCAATGCAATCATATTTATGTTCACGCTTATTGGTGATCACCAATTGCATTAAGTATTGCAGGTAGTTGTACCTTCTTTTTACAAGTGGAAACAATTCTAATGTTTCAAACTATTGATATAGTAAAAGCAGGAAGGGTGCCTATTCAAAAGAAATAATTGTTGTTACTTGAATGATATTCATTGTCATCTCGGATGGGATCGGTCGCCTGAATTACATAGAGTGAGAATTTTTTTACATTGTTGGTGGTTGATTGATTTGATAGAAGTTTAACAATCTTTACTGAAAGCCATGTGACAGATAACATTATGATTTAAGCTTAGTTTTGTAGAATGATATGGCCAATAAATCTTAATATGATAATCTCTTTAGCCCCTTTGATTAAATGGCTCAAAACTTTTGAGAATTGGCATGTGCATGACTAATTTGTTTTGTCAAAAAAGTAGTTAATAACAAGGAGACAATTCTGCCCACTGTTGGTAAAAAGCGTTATCAGCTGATAATTATGGGTATACCTCAGCCACCCTAGACATCCAATGCAATCAGCACAATATGATGGCATGTCATTAAAATTACTCAAGTGATTAATTTTAAGCAAAAATTTGAACAAATAATCAATTAAGCTTAGCGCTAATCCATATTGTTGTGATTGAGGTGCATATTGTTGCATGAATACACTAGGCAATCTGCTGTAGAAAAGCATTATCAGCTGGTATTATGTTTTGCATGCAGTTCACTAGAGATTTTGATTATGTCATAATGCTGCAAAACCAATATATATATACTTTTTATTGGCATCAAAAGTCAAATTCATTTTTCTAAGTTGAGAACTGAACCCATTTTCCATCGATGGTGGCATTTTATTGTATATTTAAGGTAACAGTTGATCAAGTGTTGATCTCGGCAAAAAAAGGCATAAACTTTTATGTCACATCGGAGAAAAAAACAGGAGTACCAGAAATTCAGAGATATGGTGGATGAAATACTGATAAAATATATTTGTGGAACGAAAAACATGATATAGTAAAACCAATAAATTTAGCGATTGTCTTGGAGGCAGGGCACATCTGCGGTGTCTAGTTTTTTCCAAAACTCTCTTCTACTCTGAGGCATTAGCGGGCAGAGGTTGTCTATGATCCCTTGTTTTTTAATCTCGGGGAATCCACGGTTGTTGGTTCGGCATGGAGTTATTCTACCAAGCTGATGTTTGGCCAGTAGAAAATCAAAAGTTTTATACTCAGGGTCTGCATGGTCAGTCTTGAACTGAAGATCTTTACACCCCCTCTCGAACTTAGCCACACTTATATCAGCCAACATTGGCCGCCCTTTCTTGCTCAACTTAGCCTGGCTTTGCCCCCCAGCATAACCGGCAAATTCTTCAAAGCCTGGAGTTATGGGATTTGCCCCAGCATCCTTCACACAGTTGACGAAGTCCTCGAAGTCGCAGACATCCCCTTTTTTTTTCATCTGCCTTTCCACCCTGGCGTGGCAGCTGTCTGCACTCATGAAAGTGTGGCCTGCTTCGAGGTATTTTAGAGTGATAGTGTTTGCTGAAATTTTGTTCGTATTTATTATGTCGGTCAGGGCAGTGTATAAGGCATAGTTTTTATTCTGCCCTCCGCAGTTATCCATATAGTATATTATATCGTCTACATCCCGATCCTTTAGGAGTGCTTGGATGAAGGCTGAAGTAATATCATCAGCTTCCTCCCGGCGATGGCTTCATGCCAGAGCACAGATTCTGTTTTTGTCGCTCCACAATACTTTCCAACAGGAGCAAACGTTTGATGAAATGCGACTAGACGCTTGGTGAAACAGGCAGACTTGTATCCTGGCAGCCTCGGTAGCATGACAGCTTTTTGTAAATCAACGCTCCTTACTACACGACCTGCTACAACGGTCTCACCGTCCAGCTTGTACGCATCCCTCGCCTTCTGGGCATGATACACATGCACGGTCTCTCTCAAGCATGCCTCACAGTCTCTAGTTGTGCACTCCCCATTCACCATTTGATGCTCCTCATCCATCTTCAACGCTGTGCACACTTCGCACTCTTCTTCTCCTAGTTTTGCGAATGAAATGTTCATATTGTTAACCCTTCTCATATAAGTTGTGTAATCCACTTTGTTTTCAGAGTTCAGATCATTGTAATGTTTATGCATATCCGTTATAGTTAGGCCATGAGGGAGATAGAGTCTGTTCGGAGCATGCTCCCGTGGTACCCGGCCATAATGCCATGGCCAAAATGCCATTGGGACAAAATGCCATTGCCATAATGCCATTGTCATAATGCCATGGCCATAATGCCATAGGTGAAAACACCACTGCACAATATACCAATGCCAAAATACCAGTTGTACAAAACGCCAGTTGTGTCAAAATACCAGTGGATATAAGGCCAGATGTGTCAAAATACCAATGGATATAAAGCCAGATTGGACATAATACCATGCGGGACAACATACCATATCCCAAAATACCATTGCCAAAATGCCAAAATATATAACCAAAGGAGATCAAGCCACGTTGTACTTTTTTTTAGTCACATTACAGATGCGGATTGCTCGATCAGAGTAGGGGGTGGTTCAGTTGGTTAGAGCCATCTCCTTCACTGTTTAAGTCTCGAAGTTTCTACATTTGAATTTTTTTCTCTTGGGGTAGTTGGGCCCCATTGTTCTGAAGGCTAGTGTGTGTTGCAGAAATTGCAACCAAACATTGCGCCGTCAAGTCGCCAACTCTGTGGGTTATGGCAAGTTAATTGACTCTCTAAATTTGACCAACTTTATGTCTTGGCTTGAAGGGTTTTGACTGGTCTTTTCTGATGCTATTACCGGCGTCATGAAGGCTAGCATGATTGCACTCTGGCCCTACCCACACCTCCGGTATGAACTTTTTGAACAAGCCTATGCAATTTCTTAACAAGGACCTCTCTCCTCGCTTGTTATTGGTTTTCATAAATTCAAGTTTGTTGGATCAAGCGTTGTATTCAAGGTTTGTTACCATATTGAAAATATTTTGAATTGAGTATGAAATAAATAAAAGTTTCAAAACTTTATATTCACAAAGCATTTGTAATGGCATGATTTTTAGTTTTTCAAAAATATGAGAACTGTGACCCCTGGTTTAATTCCCTTGATGTCACACAGAGTCCTATCTGGCTGTCACTTGCGTGGCCCCAGAACTCTAATTCTAGATTCTGCTCAATGGCTGGACCGAGTGCTTGTATCATCATCAGGGTGCTGTTCCTCTTTCTTCTAAAAAAGTTCCGGAATATGAGCTGTTAATCTTCTGGTTAAAATTGTTGTTCTAGGTCTCAAAAAGGTATGCTCATAGTTTATGACAAGACAGTTGGTGATACACCATTCATTTATCAGAGGTAAATTGCTCTTCGTAATTTCAGGTTCAGTGCTAAAATTATTAGGATTGTCAGCAAAAAAATTTCAATTTAGATCAGGTTATACATTTAAAAGGTCAACATTATAAATTATAAATAGTGCTGGCCGAGAACCGAACCCTACGGAGCACCGATCATGACAGGCAGTAAACCGACTTAATTCATTTACCAATACAAACTGTTTTCTATTTAAAAGATAATTTTCCTACAGTCGCTATGAGGGGGATAATATCTGAAAAAAATATCTGTTTACTTATTAGAACGCTGTGATTTATTGTATCAAAAGCTTTTGAAAGATATAAAATTAAACCCTGGGTGATTCTTCCATCAATAAAATGGCCGTAAAGTTGTTCCATTATAATATTGATTGTGTTAGTTGTACTGCGCCCATCTAATACCAAATTTGTTACAATGATTTTTAAATTTCCTCTATGGTTTTTGAATGCTTATTGCTTATTTTGTGAAGTTTAGTACCCTCTTTGGTGAGTGTAAATAACTGCTTAGTCATCCAAGGTTTCTTGATAGTAGGACGATTATGCTTTCTGGCACTAATTTTGTTGCTGGCATTATCAAAGCATGAGCTTGGTTTTCCATTGAAAGTTTGTGTCAGATATTTCTGTAACAATTTTGTTATTGTATAATTTCTTATAATAACACATAAATTTATTTTAGTTGTGTTCATCCGTAAGGAATTGTTGATCTGAAATGTTTAAATCTAAGGTGCACATTTTTATGTTCGGATTTAATAATAGTAATAGATAATATAAAATAATTATTTTGGTTTCACAAATTCTGGTTCGGGATCTAATAACAATATAAAAATATTGGCTTCAACTCAACTTGCTTTAGTCTTTAGTCAAAATTTTTTTCAGGATTCCTGTACGCCGACCTGCGCATCACAACAGTGGTGGGTTATATTTTGGCATACATATCGGTATAGGAGAATTTTGTTCTACACTACAATAGTCACACATTTCGTTATATTACTTAATTTAATTTACACAAGTTTAGTTATAGTTTGTTATAAGTTTGTCAATATGTTTTCAGTCCGGTGGGTAACAAAATCATTTTTTAATTCGCCAATAGTTCTTAATTTTGTGGCAAAGGTTCTGTATAACAAGTTCTTTGCTGTGTATTACAGCTTAAATGCTTGTGCTATCTGAATGATTATTGTTAGATTTTCCATAGTAAATGGGACGTGATTGTGTGTCCTGTGCATTTTACGCAGTCCATTACAGGTGGAAGGCAACTTTGGTGGTTTATCGTAATTAAACCAGTAAATTTTTGGGTTGAACATATAAAATTCTCAACATTCTTTTTAAATGGAATCAAAAGAAGTTACATTACATAACTATTTAAGAGAAACAAAACCTCTGCATAGTAACACCACATTTTGACGAAACGGCTCTGTAGACTATGTAGCTTTCATACCCTCGAGTAGGAAAACAAATTTTGTTGAATGTGTATATGGTCAGAAGAGATGTTAGAAACTTATCCATATCCATCATCATTTATACTAAATTTAAAACATGAAATTCAAGTTGTGAACATCCTGTGAGTCACAAGCCCCTATTAAAGGGCAACCAAGGTTTCAAACAACTTTCATTGATGGCAATTGATTAATAGCAGATTGCACCTTCTGCATGGGACAAAAAGACAAAATATAATTCGGATGATTATTCAGCCAGAATTCTTGTGAAACATTTCTTCCATCAGTTACTCAAACTCAGCTAAAAGAGAATACCACATAGCAGTTTCCTGTTCCTGTTATTATTTAGCCTGTGCTCTATAATTATTACAGCATAGTCTTGGAACCTCCCCTAAACTGAAGTGTTACCCAGCTTAGAGTCAGCAACTACACACAAAGAAAAGTTGGAATCAAATTGATTTCTTGAGAAGATCATTTCAATATTAGGGTCAAGTAAGAATCATATTAGAGTGATTTCAGATTAAAATTACTCTAAGAATTAATCAAACGGTTGAGAGTCATGCTTGGGATTTTGACCAATTTTATTAGGGTGAAAATAACCTGATGAGTCTATCAATGGTTTCTGAAGAGTCATTTCAGAGTCAATTTAAGATGCACTATAATAAAGCACAAAATCACTGGGTTCTCTTGAATGGATGACTAAGGACTATTCAGCTGGTAGTAATAACAGTAGAATATAAAAAGAAATAATGAAAGTTTCAATATAATGATATTACACTATAGCATGCCTGAGACACAGATATTGTATATTAAGTGATGTCCTAACACGACTAACTGGTAGCCTGTACAATAAAGGACGCGACATCATTGTCACTTGATCTTGGCTTATGTGGCGCACTCTGTAGGCATAAAAATGCCTGTCAAATACAGTGTCATACAGTCGACAGACGAACGTCTCGGCATCTGGACATCTGTCCACGATAGCAAAAATGGGCTCACCCATCACAGGACATATTGCTGCTACTATGGTGTCTCCTGCTTTTATACAGACATTATAAGTTTCTGATGGTTCAGATAAGGTAATCTCTGGGTCTCTCTCGGCATGATCTTTGATCTGATAGCGCTTTGCAATAGTCTTTGGTACATTCCTACGGTTACCTGAAAACATTGATGATGAACACAGTCAACACACAAGCATATCTAAATTCTCAGATATTAGCCATGACGGCACAAAGAAAAGCTTTGTTGATCAGGCAGATAATGGAGACAATTGGTCTGTAAGGTTCCATCACTATAAATCAGATAATGTAAAATGATTCCCAGTAAAATAAAAGGCTGTTACAACAAGAGATTGACACTGTCATCACTCTGTTTTCAATTCACAACATAATGTTGTTGACATGCATTCGTGTAAATTAAAAGGTAGTGGATCTGAGGCAACTTACATGTGACAGCAGACACACCCTTAGCAAGACGGTGTTTTCCTTCAAACCTCATACACCAGAAACGCACCAATGGACCGTGACGTCTGATTAAATCAGGGTAGTGTAACAACCAATGAGCTTTGGGAGACAGCTTGGAATCTTCAAAGACCTGTAGATTATAAAAATAATATCAACATGAGATGTATGAGGAGTTGCCCACTTATTGAACATGAATGTCAAAGAGTGAATAACTCCATAGAGAAATACATAATCTGTATCATACATAATATTCACACGCCTCACCTCCAGGAATAATGAGTGGTGATCTTCAAGCATGCCTGACAGGGTGTACGTGGCGGCCATAGTGATGGTTGGTGAGAAAACCATGTCCATGATTGCCCTCAGACGGAGGAATACTTGCCATGGCTGGTTGTCGTGAGGTACCTGTTCATAGAAAAGACAAATAAAATATAGTTTTTTAAAGGTATATCACATCCACATTGTGTCAAAAACAATGACATGATCTGCACACCCATAGATATGGTGAACCTATGCTGCAACACGCATTATTCCAGGTTACACAACTGATAAGATGTTGATATAAAAAATCAAGTGATGATTTCATAATATACAAGTCAGGCCGAGAATATATTTACCTTGTGAGCGATGAGTTGGGGCAAATATCTTATCAGGCACCACATCTGAGAGGCCGTCTGCTTCATGGCATCCAGATTCAGCTGCAGTGAAGGCCTGTTACGTTTATCGAGCTCGCTGAAAAGGACATTTTATAACATAGATATCAATATATTTTTCAGTTTGGATGGAAACTGGTAACCGGCTATCTCATTAGCTGATGTTTCCCTGTAGAAAAAAGAGAAATCAAGAGCTAACTCAGCTCATAGGCCGACTAATCAAAGTCAATTTATCATACAAACAGAGTATTGCTTTCTAACTTACCCGTAATTGAATGTCTTTATCTGAGAATTCAGCTCTTCCAATGTGATAAATCTATCAGCAACTAGGCTAGTGAGTACTAATCTGACTTCTTTCGGGCCAACTCCTTCCAAGAAATCATGCCTGAAAACAATTAAGTTACGTTAAGTTAGCACTCAGTCAGGAGTGGTCTGATGGTTAAGGATGCAGACTTGTGATCTGTGAGGTCCAGGTTCGATTCCTGGCGCCAGCAGTCATTTCTGATTTGGAACTGGCGCGCCATTCATCCTAGCCAGGTCCTTGCGGAACGGGGCTAAAGATACCGGAGGTCCACTATGTGATTGCACACTCCACATGCAGTAAAAAGATCCCCCTCTGCCTCGTCGGTTATAAGAGAAGCCGGAATTCCGATGGGCAAGGGTATAGGGTGCGGCTTGAGTACCATGGGTACCAGTACTCTAGAGGGGTAACCCTCTCCGCAATGACGACTTAGACTTACTTAGACTTAGTTAGCACTCATCATAGACCCAAATGAGTTGTTCACAAACATTAACTATACGTCACAACATCCAATTCAACTTACATTAGATCTGGAACAGTGCTGTCGTGGAGAGAGAAGTAAGATAGATGGTCAAGTGCGGATCGAGTTCGGACGCCTGTGCGTTTTGAGAAGGATGGGTCTACCTCAGCAAACTCCACATCTAGTTGGTGGTTTGTAGCGGACCTGAGCAGTGACTGATCAGCAACAACCATTGTGGCACAATCATTACTTTTGACATAGCAGAATCTACAATAATGTCCTTTACTAAAGCTCCGGTTCAGCCCCATGATTTGATTAGCAGCTAGGTTATCGGCAGCTATGTGTTGCAGCACTGCATGGATGACAGCCTCCGTACCATCGTGTAGCTTGATACTAACGCCTTGATAGAGTTGTTCAAGGTCTTTGAATAGAGGAGCAAGTACGGGGCCATAGCCAAATCTGTTGAGATCTGAAGCATGGCTAACAAGACAGAGGTGAATACTGTTAAGTTTCCCATCATTAAAGTCATCCACCACAATATAGAACATGGTGAGCTTGTGCACACCTGCTCTTGACCCTAGGGCATTTCCTACCTCTATGTCATCATGGTACAAGATGAGTCGCAGTGCATTTGGATGGTGATCATAGTAACTGTTAGTCTTGAATGAGGAGGAATCCGCAAACGACTGCATGACTTGTGGCCGATAGGGTGCTTTATCAGCTATTTTATCTATATAGAGTGTTAGTGTGTCAATGATGGATACATATTCAGCTGTAGCTTTGGAGTACACTCTACCGCCACCTGATTTAGTTGTCTCTATCCGACCAATTTTGAATGACGTGGGAAGAACGAGACCATGTCTTTTGAGGTAGTTCAGACGATGGTGTTCTGTCTCAAGGCCTTTGAACAGATTCATTGATTGTCCCAATGAACACTTAATAGTCTGTAGTTGATTTTGGATCTGGGGAGAGAGATCGTTGGGTAGCATGTTCAGCAGGGTTGAAAAATGGGTATCTAGACCAGATATCGACGACTCTAGAATAGACTGTGAGCCACTGACTGCAGTTTGTATGGTCTTGGTCGTTATAGTTCCTTTGGTATAGAGTTCCATGACGTATCTATCAAAAGAGTTCAAGTCAATACTAATCATAAAATGAATGCAATGTACTTTGATAATGATGACAAATGCTGTATGTTGATTCACCTTAGTGGAGTAAATGTTTCCTTGGGATAAGTTAGCTAGTTTGTGAATAAATGTAAACAGGCACTCGATTTGGGCTAGTAGAAGTGTGGGTCTATGTGTATATATCGATAGAGCGTTATTTCCTCTGCTAAGTATGTCACGTATTCAGGGTAAAATACCAAATAATGAACCCTGCTATGTCACAAATGGTTATATTTAGAGTAATGCACTATTTAGAGTAATGCACTGTTTACATAGATGGTTTTAGCATGGTTTCTATCATTGACTAGCGGGACTCTTACCTCAGTACCGGATTGGTGTCTTTGCTATAAGCCTGCCGGGTCATCATACTGTCACCTGAGCCAGTTTCGTCTTCCGTATGAGGCTGTGTGTCTACAAACACTAGCAATACAAATGACCAACCAGAATGGACAAAGGCTATCGGGTACTTGTTGCTCTAAAGTCATGGGTTGATTAAAAAGGTTGATTAAAATCCGAAATATTATTGCCTTATTGGCGAGGCCGCATTATCTGCGCCAATTTGCACTCCGTTTGCAGGCAGGTCGGAGCACACCTGGGGGACCAACCAATCCCCAGTAGAAGATGGACTGCAGTGGGATTCGAATCCACGACCTTCAACATTTGCGTGTTGAAGTCCGGCGCTCTAACCAACTGAGCCACCTCCTACTCCTAGTCACACCATTTAATTTTTTAATAATTATATCTTGGCTGGCAGCATGTAAAAGTTCTGTCACTGATCTTACCATCATCTTCTTTCTGGGAACCAAGTTCATTAACATCTCCACATTGAAATACTTCTGAATCAAAATCATCTTGTATGTCATCACTTCTAAATTGATTGACATCGTCAAATCCATGTCCTGTTCTGGCTGCAAAAAGAAAACAAACTCAATAAATTTTACTATAGGAGGCCTTCCGAATTCAGACATCGAAATGCTGATGAAGGCTGATACAGGATGAATGTTAAATCTTGAGATGTCAAATCCGAAGCAAATATTTTATAAAATCTAACTTTTGACCCGAAGAGCAGACTCACTTTGATCCAAAGTACTGGATTTATCCGAGTTCAGAGAATTAGATGTCCTATTGCCGCCACTTATTACGTTGCTAACATGGTGATTGAGATGCTTTGAGAAGTCTCTGCCGTTAGTGGAACATTCCCATTTGCACTGTCCACAAGTCTAAAAAAATGAGATATAATACAATGCATGTATGCGCATACCCAGAGTTCTAGGGGAGGCAGGGATGCTCTGCATCCGCTAGAATGCTCAACGGAGTTGCCTAAAAATGTTATAAATGAATATTCCATGTCCATGTAAACCTAATTTGGGCCATGTGTTACTCTTATTATGTCACTATAAGTGATGTCAAAGTTTGATGCAGTATTATGTGTATTGCACCATACACACTATAATAGTGTCACTATTATATTGGTTAGCACTATAGTATAAGGCCTACCCACCAAATAACTATTACAGTATAGGAGTAGGTTTTGTTATAGCTAGGTACAACTAGAAGTCAATTGGCTAAACCAAAGAGGAAAAACAATATTTGGCAGATTAAGATACTCTTATTCTCATGAACAAGTGAATGCAAGAAAAAACAAAACTGCTACTCACCAGGGGATGAGAGGAAGAATTACTCTGGAATTGTGACCAGACTGTTTTGTGGAAGAGCTGGATGTGCCTTAGAATCACTCTGCCAGCATACTGTTTATTAACCTTAAAGCTACAGTAGTTACATATCACACTGCCTTTCATAGCTTGCTTGAATTTCGAGTTGTTGAGTTTCCCAAAGTGCTCTCAATTCAATCAGTCTTACTAGTACTAGTAGTGTCACTATTACCAACTCACTCTTATTATTTATCTACTAACCAGATTTACTACTAGTACTAGTATCCAGCAAAAGAACAATGAGCTCCACCACATAATTATGCTCAAAAGTTGGGTTATCATTGTGCTTTCATTTCATTGGCTATTATTATATAGACTGTAATTCTTATAATTTGAGTTTGTAAAGGGGATTATCTACATTATCAAGGTAATATGCCCTCCCAATTATGTTGTTACAGGCTATTATTATATTTGAATTTTTAGCTCCAATAAGCAAGCAAAGGGCTAGATTCTGTCTAAGCTATGTCGGTTTTTCCTATGAATATGGAGGGTTCCTACCTCAGCAGCTCATTTACAAATTGGTTACACACCAGAATTCAGCTCTACTATAAATCCTTGAGAAGCTAGTTTAATATGGCATCAAACAGTATCCAATCTCCCGCTCTAACACCTTTACTAGATGTCAAGTTTACAACACCGGAATATGAATCTATCATGGACACTTGGAGGTCAATACCTGGTTTGGATACACCCTCTTCATCATCATGTATAGCAACAGACCTGCCAACTACTACCAAAGCACCACAAAATGCAGAGACATCGATGTCTACAACTACCCACGAATTCCTCTCGAAATTTGGAAAAGCACTACAGGATAAAGCTAAAGGTAAGAAAAGTAAATGTGTTGTGTGGCATGATGATCTAGTGGTTAGAAAGAAGTCAAATGGAAATGCACCATTCATAATCATGAATTTGATTATTGGTCCTCAAAATATTGCTACTGGATACTGGCTATCATTAATATTATGCTATATTGGACCATGTCTTTTGATATGTAAGTAACAGACACTAAAGGAGTTGCTACCAAACCTTTGGTTAACCTTAATTAAAATGATTGGGCTTAGATTTACGATCTAGGTGATGCTTGACATATATTGTTATATCTAGCTAGACTATGTCTAAAACCTATTGCTGCTATTTCACCTTTAGTTTCCCACTATGTGTTAACAGGTCGTTAGAAAATACTTGCCTTAGCCCAGAAACCTGACTAACTGACATTTCAGGCCAGCTTAATCATTGTACTGGCGCAGATAATCATAATTATAAACCAAATTCATTGAGTAACTTAGGTTACAGTAGATACTGGCAATGACGTGCCTGTTCCCATGTTGAGTTTATTTGGGCTTGGCGTGTATAATTGTACTTTTACTATGTCTGAAGCCTAGTTCTTATTTATTTATTTATTTATTTATTGAGGTTTTCTAAAAGTTTATGATACTTAAGGGCTTAGCCCCCTCAGCACAGTCTGCGCATGTGCGAACTGTTGAGGCATACGTTCGTCTCTGCAGCATAGGGCTTGAACTAATTCACCTAGTCTGAGTACCAAAATTGGGAAAACAATGGAAACCCATAATTTGGAAATATTTGGGCCTAAATGGAACACTGGTTTTGATATCTCATAACCTTGAACCCTGGGAGTTGCCTTTCTTGATTGAAGGCAGCGCCACCACTGCTGTGCTGCAGAGATAGACTATGTCACAAGGCTATCCTGCAAGCAGAATGCCCTCAGCATGTATAACTTGAATTGAATTACCTAGGTCACAATAGATGCTGTCATTTTGACTGTTTCTATGTTAATTTGTATTTGTGGCTGTGCTAAGAGAAGTTTAATTCTAAGGCTGTGTGCCCGGAATCTGGATCAGCTTGTTATCATTCGTTACTTGACTCTACATAGCAACCATGAGCCATATGTCCAATGTTAACTTCGATTATAGGCCTGGCCGATTATAGGATGTTTGTAGGCCTAAGTGGGTGCTAAAGTATAACTTGTTATTTAATTGCTATAGTAATGTACTATAAAAATTGTTATCCTCAAATTGATTGGGCTTTGATTTATGATGTAGGTGAAGCTTGGCATATATTGTACTTACTAGCTTGACAATTTCTATAAACTTTTTCTTTCCTAAGAAACCTAATGTGACTGACATTTCAGGCCAGCTTACTCAATGTACTGGCGCAGATAATCATAACTATAAAACAAAATTGTCGAATTTCTTAGGTTACAATAGATACTGTCAATGAAATGCCTGTTCCCACGTTGAATTTTTATGGCTTGGCATGTATCGTACTTCTACTATGTTTGAAGCCTAGTTCTTGTCTATGGGACCTGAGGGCTAAGCTTGTCCAATGTATATAACTTGACCAGTTGAAAATGCCTGCCTGAGCTGAGCCTAAAAACCTCACAAGACTGAGTTTTGGGTAAATAGGCCTATATTGGATGCAAGGATTATCCATTTCAGGCCAGCTTACTCATTGCACTGGCACAGATAATCCTAATTACAACCCGAATTCATTGGATAACTTAGGTTGAGATAGATACTGCCGAGGTACCTGTTCCCATGTTAAAACTTCATGGCTGTTTATTGTGCATTTGCGCATATACTATATATTCATGCTGTACTTTACGTTCTGATCCTTTATTTTCAAAATTTTACCTGGTTGGCATTGGCTCTCTATTTCAGATATTGGTATAACAGAACAGAACTTTCATCGCATGACAGATGATGATTTACGTGGCTTGCACCCATCTATGTCCGTGCAATTCGACTTACGGGATCTTCGTGACTTGAAAAGGGTAACTATGATACCTAGGCTTGTGTCAATACTATGCTTAAAATCTCCTCGACATAAAGGGAATTTTAAATAGTCTTATATTAGAATCACTAGTCCTATATTAATCTTGCGATCCTGAAATCATATTTTCTTGTTCCACCAATTAAAACTTCCATTACACAATGCCAATGTTGTGCAACCGATTGGTGCTTGCTATGCAATGCCAGGCGATTGATGCCGCATGAGTTGTGGGTTCGACTTTCAAGGTTGTTTGTTTCAGCCCCCAGCATACTCTGATCTACATTTCTCCAATGTTGTGCGGGGAATAAGCCCTGGCTTGGTTAGGACTGTATCATTCTACACGGGCTCTGTAGTCATGCTGTTGGACTTAAACCACTCTGACATTTGGAAAAATAAGTAGTGTAAATATCATATTGTTCGTTAATAACCTGACATAACAAAAGATTACTACGTAAATTCCCAGATATATCGTTCCTGGGCAGGTTATATCTACGTCAATTTGTAATGGGCTTTTATTCTTGACATTTGGTATTTGAGTCTGTGCATCTGATTAGTTGGCTGGATCACCATTGTCAAGTAGTTGAACAGTATAATTGGTTATACAGTTATTGCCGATGTATTATCCACTCAGTTCTTGTTTCCTGAGAATGTCAGTAAGCGAGTAAAGTTTTCACCATAGTAATTAACTGCACTAATTCCTGAGTAACAATCATGAATAGAATTAAGCTGTATTAAATCAATGCCTTTCGCTTATCCATCATACATCCTCAAATTTCTTATTGACTTTTATTCTGCCACTCAGGATTTAAGCTTGTGTATCTGGTTAGTTGGCTGGATTGCTATTGTTAAGTAGTTGCCAGGCACAGTCACTTGGAACCACAAAATACATGAGTGCTTACAAGGCTTGTTATTATCGACATTGAGTTACATTTTAGACAAAGTGTGCGAATTATGTCACTTTCTTATCCCTACTATGGTGCTGAGTGAATATTATATCGGTGCCCTGAAGTTTTTTTAATTTCTGGTTGTTCCAATATTTTAGACTCAATCACTTGCTGATAAGGAAAACATATTACCATGTACACAAGAGCTCCCATCTGTACCTACACAACAGATGACACCCAAAGTTCCAAAGCTACCTACATTATTCTCAGCTGTACAGAAAAGACAGGCTCAATTTCCTTCAGCGGCTGCAACTCTGCATTTTGTAAGTGATACTGCCAAAGTTGATTAATAAGTCGCAAGCTGCTAGGTTAAAGAGTTTTTGAACTTGAATTTATCCAATGCTTCCACATCTTATTATATCTTTGAGTAATTCAGCTGCATAAGCATTGGATCGCTCATATGGAACAACCAATAAGTGTGTGACTCCGAATTTGTGCTGTTATAATAACTGTCATGTACATGTAAACCATGCTTCTAGGTCTTGTGCAATGACTAGCAATGCTTGTCTTGACTGAAGGTGGTCAGTGTGCCTAGCTCAGTTGAAATCTCAAGAGTCATGTATGGGGTATTATTTTGACATAAATATTGTTTCGTTTTAGTGTTCAGGCCTTGACCTAAACCCCAACGAGAGACTACGGGGTCAGTATAGCTCCGGTCAAATCACACAGCTTCGTGAGAACACTGCTGAACGTATGGGGAAAAAAGATCGAATCAGAATAACTCGATACTATGTGAGACATGTCTTCACAGAAAACATCAAGAGATTTGAATCGTCTCATCCAATAGCTGAAGTTATTGCTTTCACAGCCAACAAGCTAGCTGAGCACTTCCCAGCCATGCGAGACTTTGAATCGACAGCTGATTCACCCACCTTTGTAAGTCACTCGGTGAATTAAAGTTTTATTTTAGACTTTCGTATTTACCAGTTAACAACTGACAAGCTAACTATGGAAGCGAGATCATACCTCATTGACAAACTCTCTGAATTTTAAGAAGTTTTTGAAAATTGATTTTTGATTTTGAAGTTGCCCCTCAACCATAGGCTGCAAGTCTGCAGTGGGGGCGGTTAGCTTAGTAATCATATCCAATCTCAAGTGACATAGTATTATACGGCGCTTTTGTATGATAGGTCTCTTTTTTGTTGGCAATGTCTTTCATATTCATTATCTGCTCTTCTGGTTTCTGCAGGCAGATAAACCCTGGAACTACCCCAATGTGTCATGTATCCTCCAATTTTAACGAAGTTTAACTTAGAATAAATGTGAAATATGTGCGCCCTAAGTTAAACTTCGTTAAAATTCAACAACACTCAAATTTCTATGCAAGTTTTTAAGAGTAGGAAACCCTGTTAAAATATGTGTTAGTACTGGGCTTGAGTAAAATCTCATGTAAATTTGATTTCTTTATTTAGGATGAGCTTTTCTTACGACACCCGCTAGGAGGATCAGTATATGAGTGCTTTAAGAACTCCATTCGAGGACTGCCTGAGGAGTTCAGAATGAGGAAGAGAAAGTCTACAACAGTGACGGTAGAAGAGCCTCCCCAGAAGCTGCCTGACACTTATGCTGAGCAAGGTAATGATCTTTTTTTATGGAGGGTTGTCTGCTATTCAATGTCTGATCTGCCCATAATCTGTAGGGATGGTGTATAGTAAGAGTTTGAAGCTGACTGTTGGACAACTGATGTGCGTGTTGAATTAATCAAATCAGTGTAGGCCTTATGGTGCTGGCAGTTAGTTAGTCCATTGACTCCAGATGATGAATTATGAGCTCAACAGTGCTAGCTTGCAACCGTATTTCTAGGGATTGATTGTCGCCTGCCACTTGTAAATAGTAAACAGACTTCCTTTTATTTAGGGTCAATGTAGTAATTATCTTTGTTTTTATTAGTGAAAGAGTTGGAGACTGCTGATCCAGAGAGAAGGAAGGCTATAATGGAGCTTACATACCAGGAGAGAAGGCAATGGGTTACATCAGAAAATGGACCACAGATCTGCGACATCTTGACAAAGTTTCCAGTGTTACACACTGACCTGACCGAGGTAAGGTGTTTACCAATATAAGTCTTGGCATTACCTGAATCCCTTTTCCATGTCCTCGTCACTTGGATCTTAGATGCAAACTTGATACCAACGTTGAAGTTCCATCGACTTTAATGGTTAAACATCCATAACCTACATTGGCTTTAATATATTCATGCTAGCTGGAGTTTATTACGAATGTTCTTCCCATGTCTCGGGATGCGGCAAGTGATAAGACATCCGATTTCAATCAACTTTTAAAAAAACATTATAAACTATAATTTGCCATCCTTTGGCTTGATATCTTGTTATGATGAAGGGACTCCTAGCGACTGCACTGCCAGTCATAGATGTACAAAGCATCCTACTTTCACCCCACCCAATTATCCTTTACATTAATTTGTTCTGTTTTCCAATAGATTAAAGAGGAATACAGAAGGATTATCGGGGATGGCCAGCCAGGAAAAGGACTCAACATCTTACAGGCTTTACTCAGTGAAATCAACAAACCTAGTAAGTAGGCCCTCAATGAATAATGGATAAAAATGTTTCACCTCATCTCAATCTTTTACCACTGCTTTGTGTTGAACCTCATTTAAAATGCAATCTATAAACACAATAACATCATTTCTGGGTATGCTATTAGTTTCGCGACGGATAGAAATCATCATGTGTGGTGCTATTTTAGAACTGAGATATGAATTTATCAATTAATTCAGACACCATCAGCAACACATATCACCCTCATCTCAACCTCTTATCGCTGCTTTGCAATGAACCTTATTTGCGATGCATTTTGGGTAATAAACGGAATATATCAATTCTAGGTACAGTTCTATTGATTGGAAATGGAAGATTAGTCTGTCAAAATATTCAGATTTCTACCATCAAACCATAAACTTAGCTATTACACAGTTGCTAAACTTTTGGCTTTTTCTATAGGTGCAGCAGACTCCGTGAGCGGGCTACTCAAAAAGATTGGAAACCCGAAACCTCAGACTGTGATGAAACACATTCTGCAGCAAGGCAGCCCAGAAGAAATAGCTAATAAGACGGGACATGTTGTGGGGGTATCTCAAGCGGAGAGGCTGTATGTTTGCGTCCATGGAGGGTTTGTGGTCGATGTACCGGATGTGGCCACTCTCCTCATGGCCATCGTACTGATGCGGTACATTCTACACATCAATTTCCCCGAATCAGCCAAGAGTACGTTTAATTTTCTGTGTTATGTTTTTGGCGAGAGGAGCCGAAATATTACCCTTTCGAAGACCCAGAAAGAGATCCTTGGTGTGGCAAAGGCCAAAAAGCCTTGATGTTTGCTTCATTATTACACGATAGTTCAGAGATTTTTGTATCAATTCTATTGCAGATACTTATGTTTTATTGTATAAAGCTTAATTTTGTGTGAAAACTTCGCAATTATAGTCCGATTTTTCATCATTATATTATCTGTATTATTCACGAGTCTATTAAAAAATAAATAATTTGTATTTGGTTCACAATCTTCGCTTGATTCCAATAGCTGATCAGCAGTAGCCATTTAAATGCCAACAGGTTTCTGATATGGGATCGCTGTTAATAAGAGTAGTTTTCACTGATTTGGATCATGCATTTGAGTTTTAGCGGTCACATCTAAGCATCCTATCTACTATTAGAGGGATTTAAATTGACATATGCATAGAATGATACTGATGATACATTCAGGTTATTTTCACTGGTGTCGATCATGTATTTTAGCATTTGCTATCACATGTAAGAATCCTATGAACTATTTGGGGCGATTAAAATGATCTATGCCTAAAATGACACTGATGAGAACTTGGGGTGATTTTCACCTGTCCATTTGATGTATTTGAGCAATTGCTATGGCATCTAGGAGCAGGATAATGGTCTATCCTTAGAATCATTTTGATCAATCACACATAGCAAAACTGTTATACCAGACTATCAGCTTATACTGTGCATAACAAAAGAAAGATGATAAATTCTTAGGGTGATTTCAATTCATTGTTAGAAGCTTTGTGATATGTATTTGATTCTATCTTGATTCCTAGATAGTTCCCCCACTTCACCCTTGGAAAAATTCATTTTAGAATGGAAATAACTCTAAAATTTTTCTGTGTGTACTTTGAGTTTTGCATCGCGTAATGCACAAAGCTGATGCTGCCCAGCACATTATTTGCTACCCTTTAATGCATTGCTGCGAAACCTTGGTTGCCCTTTAAATGGCTTTGCTGAATACTATGGCCATGGCCTACTGTGAAAGTTCATTTTGGGCGAACAGAGTTTTTCCTTCCTGTTAGTTGTAACTGTAACTTTTTATGCAACTAATAAACATAGAGATAACCTGCTCTATGTTCAATCATGGTAGTCTTATCAATGTCATTAGTAAGCATGAGTCTCTAGGGCAGCGATGAGTTAAGACTTGGCTTTCAAAAAAGAATTGGTAATAATCCAAAGTTATTGTCATATTATTCTAAAGAATGGTTGGGAAATATTTATTACAAGTTACTAGCTCTCAGTTTGTGGATCCCAACAAACCCCAGATATCATTGAAATTGAACGAAGAAACTTTGAGACTTGAACAGTGAAGGAGATGGCTCTAACCAACTGAACCACCCCCTACTATGATCAAGCAACCCGCAGCTGTAATGTGACTAAAACAAATACAATGTGGCTTGATCTCCTTTGGTTATATATTTTGGCATTTTGGCAATGGTATTTTGGGATATGGTATGTTGTCCCGCATGGTATTATGTCCAATCTGGCTTTATATCCACTGGTATTTTGACACATCTGGCTTTACATCCACTGGTATTTTGACACAACTGGCGTTTTGTACAACTGGTATTTCGGCATTGGTATATTGTGCAGTGGTGTTTTCACCTATGGCATTATGGCCATGGCATTATGACAATGGCATTATGGCAATGGCATTTTGTCCCAATGGCATTTTGGCCATGGCATTTTGACACGGAATCTGCTCCCGTCGGTAGTGTGATATGCATGGATTGAAGGTTTTAATGTGAGCATCGATCCCTTCGTTTAATACGTTGATGTCCAACTTTTTGTGTCCTCTTTGGTCAGGTACAGGTGCAAGAAGAGAAGGGTTAGCCTTTGCATTCATCACTACATGAGAGTTGATGTTCAGCCCAATTGTATGCATGAAAACCTCTTGCACACCACACATTCTCTGCCATCAGCATCGGTCAGGCGGTAACTTTAGTAAACCTGGAAAACAGAGGAAATAAAAAATTTGTTACTTATGGCTCAAGTTTAATTCCAGTAGAAATTTTCCTTACCCTGAAAATCCTATATTAATTGAATTATTGAATTTTATATTTTCACTTTACACAGCCAATTATATTGAAAAAAATAATTCTGCATAACTGTATCTATGATCTTCCTCATTGTCATACAAATTACTGAGCCAAGACGGGGTAATGAGTGTAATTTTATAAATCGCTGTCCCAGCTAAAATTATACTTACAAGCGCGCTGTCTGGAAGAAAATCTTTTGGTATTGGCATCATGTCTGTGCACCATCATGTGCAAGAAACTCTTTCGATCGTTGTAGCTTTCATTCCAATACTGGAGATATATCTGTATCCTTCTCATCTGGTTTATTTGAGCCTGGCAATTCCTCGGACAATCTGTACCAGGTTCCTTGAGAGGATGCTTTTCACGCTCATGTCTCAGTTTATCCTCAAGAGAGAGTCGGCGTTTTTTTGCAGGGTTGTTAATGTTTTCCATCATGAAGTGAATTTACTGTGCTCTAGTGCTCAAATGATGAGCTTTGAGTTCTACTAACTGATTTATATGGCAGAAAAATGATGCACCGAGAAGGTAACGCTTTTCACTGTGCAAATACGTAACGCTCAGGCATTGTAAACTGCTGGAGAAACACATTATCAGCTGATAACGCCTTTTCAGTGCAGAAGGCAAGGTTTGATTGTTGTGAATTGTGCAGACATAACACAATTTAAGGGATTAGTGCTAAGCCTAATGAGCAAACACAATTTTTTGTTAGATAACATCTATGATGTTTGGCTAATTATCAAACGTGGAGATTTTGGATAAGATTGCATGAGAGAGAAATATGACATAGCTGAGGAAAAATTAAAAATTAATGCTGATAACGCTTTTTACCAGCAGAGGGCAGAATTGTGATGAAACCAACAACTTGGACTAACTTGTGCAACCAAAAACTCAAATCATAATCAACCAGCTATAAATAAAATCAATTCAAATCTCCATTTCCATAGCTATTTTCTCCAGTGTTGGCTGGATGTGAAAATTGTTAACGTTTTTATGAAATGTGAACAGCTTAGCATGAAAAAAAGGCCACGGAGAAAAAACTGTGCGACGAAAAATTTTTTTGTGGTGGGAAAACAGCACTTTGGTAAATTGTCCTGTTGGGAAAGTTGTTTGGTGGGAAATCGGCCTGGTGGGAAAATGGCTTGTTGAGCAAATGTCTAGGTGGAAAAATGGATTGGTGGGAAAACATCCAGGTGGTCTTGGTGGGAAAATGACATTGGGAAAATGGGGCGGATTTACTACTCGGTGCCTCCTTCCTGTCCAGTTGAGTGTTGCGCTTTGGTGTTTGCAAGTTGAATGGTTTAGCGTCATCCTAACTCCTCCCCCCCCCCCCCCGAAATGCAGTCCAGTCATGTGCTATGATTACCTTTGATGCTGTCATATTTAAACTATAAAATAACTTCCCTTTATCATTTAAAGAGCCATCAAACAGAAGCTTGGAAAAAAGGGATGCTGCCCCTGTTATGAAATTTCCGAATCCAAGCATAAAATAGCTAATATTATTGTCAGCAATTGACTACGGCAATATCACGTTGAAAAATCCAGTTCACGTCCGATCACTAAAGCTAAGCAATGTCGAAGCGAGTTGAAACATGGATGGGTGACCGCCTGGGATTACTGGGTGCAATGCCTCAGAGTCCTCATAAATCCCCCCCCCCCCTCTCTTAACTGCGGTCCAGTCATGTGCTATGATTACCGTTGATGCTGCCATATTTAATGTAAAAAGAGACTTACCTTCATAAACTACTACATGCTGCCTCCTTCCTTGCTAGCTGAGTTTTTGCCACTGTGAGTGTGGCGTGTAGTGCGACACAATGCTTAACAATGAACTGAAGGTGATGCTGTGTTCAGTTGATTGTTGCCAAAATAATGCCAATGATATGGTACAAAAATCCAGTTCATGGTCACCGATTTATTGCAGACAGTTGAAAATGATTTAAAAAGCCATCAAACAGTAGCATGACTCTTGGAAAAAGAGAGTTGCTGCCCCTGTTTTAGAATTTCTGAATCCAAGCATAAAATAGCTAATGTTAATGTCAGTAATTGTCTACGTCCATATCACGTTGAAAATGCCAGTACTCGCCCGATCACTGAAGCTAAGCATCATTGAGCCCAGTTAGTACTTGGATGGGTGACCGCCTGGGAATACTGGGTGCTGTAGACTTTTGATAATTATTCAATTCTTATGTTTTGTATATTTCGCTCTACAATCAACAAAATGTAGTTAAAGAAAATTTTGAATGGCTCAGGGTGCTTCTCCTTGAATTCCCCCCCTCCCCCAAAAAGTGCGGACGAGTCATGTGCTTAGATTACCGTTGATGCTGCCATATTGGATAGGTGACCGCCTGGGAATACTGGGTGCTGTAGACTTTTGATAATTATTCAATTCTTATATTTTTTTAAGTTTCGCTCTACAATCAACAAAATTTAGTTAAAGAGACTTTTGAATGGCTCAGGGTGCTTCTCCTCGAATTCCCCCCCCCCCTCCCCCCAAAAGTGCGAACTAGTCATGTGCTTAGATTAACGTTGATGCTGCAATATTTAATCAGTAAAGAAACTCACCTTTACATCCTACTACTCGCTGCCTCCTTCCTGGCCAGTTGAGTATTGCGCTGTAGTGTGGCGTGTAGTGCGATACAATGCTAAACAATGAAGCTGAAGGTGATGCTGTGTTCAGTTGAATGTTGCCATAATAATGCCAATGATATGGTACAAAAATCCAGTTCATGGTCACCGATTTATTTGCAGACAGATGAAAATAATTTAAAGAGCCATCAAACAGAAGCTTGACTCTTGGAAAAAGAGAGTTGCTGCCCCTGTTTTGGAATTTCTGAATCCAAGCATAAAATAGCTAATATTAATGTCAGCAATTGTCTACGGCCATATCACGTTGAAAACGCCAGTTCTCGTCCGATCACTGAAGCTACGCAACGTCGAGCCCAGTTAGTACTTGGATGAGTGACCGCCTGGGAATACTGGGTGCTGTAGACTTTGTTTCGCTCTACAATCAATTTTGAATGGCTCAGGGTGCTTCTCCTCGAATTCCCCCCCCCTCCCCCAAAAGTGCGGACTTGTCATGCGCTTAGATTACCGTTGATGTTGCCATATTTAATCAATAAAGAAACTCACCTTTACATCCTACTACTCGCTGCCTCCTTCCTGGCCAGTTGAGTATTGCGCTGTGGTGTGGCGTGTAGCGCGACACAATGCTAAACAATGAATCTGAAGGTGATGTTGTGTTCAGTTGATTGTTGCCATAATAATTCCAATGATATGGTACAAAAATCCAGTTCATGGTCACAGATTTATTTGCAGACAGATGGAAATGATTTAAAGAGACATTAATATTAGCTATTTTATGCTTAGATTCAGATATTCAAAAACAGGGGCAGCAACTCTCTTTTTCCAACAGTCAAGCTTCTGTTTGATGGCTCTTTAAATCATTTTCATCTGTCTGCAAATAAATCGGTGACCATGAACTGGATTTTTCAACCATATCATTGGCATTATTATGGCAACGATCAACTGAACACAACATCACCTTCAGCTTCATTGTTTAGCATTGTGTCACACTACACGCCACACCACAGCGCAATACTCAATTGGCCAGAAAGGAGGCAGCGAGTAGTAGGATGTAAAGGTGAGTTTCTTTATAGATTAAATATGGCGGCATCAACGGTAATCTAAGCACATGACTAGTCCGCACTTTTGGGGGGAGGGGGGGGGGAATACGAGGAGAAGCACCATGAGCCATTCAAAATTCTCTTTAACTAAATTTTGTTGATTGCAGAGCGAAACATAAAAAATATAAGAATTGAATAATTATCAAAAGTCTACAGCACCCAGTATTCCCAGGCGGTCACCCATCCAAGTACTAACTGGGCTCGATGTTACTTAGCTTCAGTGATTGGACGAGAACTGGCATTTTCAACGTGACATGGCCGTAGACAAATACTGACATTAATATTAGCTATTTTATGCTTGGATTCAGAAATTCCGAAACAGGGGCATCAACTCTCTTTTTCCAACAGTCAAGCTTCTGTTTGATGGCTCTTCAAATCATTTTCATCTGCCTACAAATAAATCGGTGACCATGAACTGGATTTTTGTACCATATCATTGGCATTATTATGGCAACAATCAACTGAACACAACATCACCTTTAGCTTCATTGTTGGGCATTGTGTCGCACTACACGCCACACCACAGCGCAATACTCAACTGGCCAGGAAGGAGGTTCCTTCCTTCTTTCGATTTCCTTTCACCATTTTGAAGTTCTCATAATGACAACTACTTAAAGGACCTAAATGATACTATTATATCAAAAGCAAGCTGACATCGGACAGTAATACTTTATTTATCTGTAAAACAATCCTTCCAATAGTCAACCATTCACTGACTTGTGAAGGATCATTAGAATATGTATTGAAAGTTTAACAGATAAAAAATATTCTCATAAATGTTGAGAAGGGCAGCAGTAAGTAATTTATTCTGCATCTATTGTTGGTAAGTTAATTATATTCAGAGATTGGCAAGTGAAAACGAATTTGAAATTTGCTGTTGCGACAAATCCAAATGAATCCTTCAGATTTCATATGACAATGCCCTCAAAAGTATTTGAGTTGCAGTTTTATAACTCCTGAGTTATGCAGGCATATGTATCTAGACTGTGTGATATTTTTGAGTGTATCTGACAAACAGAAAGAAAGAACTGGTCTACAGCAAAACCTAATGATAGTAATAATAACAATAGTGTATATAACATTCATTGTTACTGTAGTGTATTCAACTTACATGAGATATGCTGAGGTGTCCAGTATTGGTGCAACTTCTTTGTCTTCTCTCATTCTCTTCTCCTCCCTAAGACAGCGTGTTTATTAATGCCTCTTTCCTGCGCATTCCCGGATGTAGCCTGAGTTCTTATGCAGCATTCTTATCTGTCCTTCCCTATTTACAACCTGCAGTCTATTATACCTAGCACTACATTTACATGAAAACTTTGTTTGATATGTAATGCTAATAGGCAAATTTTTGACAAATATGTAGTTTTCCCGCTTTAACCCTTTAAATTCGGTGTGCCCCCAATTCAAATGTTTGCTACCAAGATATTCTTATTCCCAAGAGTCTTAGCTTCCATATAATCTATAAATGCAAAATGAACCGTAGCCATGAAAACCCTACTTAGACTGAAGTTTTCTTTGTTATGGTTTATTGGGTTGGTACAGCACTAGGGCTCATAAATATCTCACAGCTCATAGATGAGAAGGGAGGACAATTTCTAACACTATACATAATTTTGACCCAGAAGTGCTCGGAAGTTTCTAAGTGTGAAAATATTGCATTTCTACTGCAGAACTAGCTGCCAGACTATGTATTGCTGTGGTCCTTACGGAATCTTTAAGCATTACTTTGAAGGTATTAAAATGTATCACATCTTATTATCCTTTAACAATTCTATCATGTAAGCTGGTATAGGAGGTCAATTCAAGAGCCTTAGAGACTGTCTGAACTTAAAGCATCTAGTCCTTCCCTGAACTCCTTGATTGGCCAAGCAGCTTAGTTGTAATATAAAAATAATATAGTTCATTACAACAACAGCAACCAACCAAGAGTGTTACCTAAAAGTGTATTAAAAATTATTATCGTTACTTATTATCATTAATAACTTTTTATAATAATAATAAAGACCTGGCCTACTTACTGCTTGTAACTCCACCTGCCTTCTAACTTGAGGGAGTTAAAATACTCGTTGATAGACTGCATGGGCAGTTTGGTGCATCTCTCAAGTATGAGGATTGTTGTGTGTAGTAAACGAGTAGCAGCCTTGATGATCTTAAAATTCACTACTACACTTTCACTCAATTTTTTTCTCTGTCAAGTCATGAGAAAACGTTCCTTCCTCTCTTTCTGGCAAAGAGAAACAGCTCTTGAATATTCCAAGGCTTCATTAATCATCAGGAAATTAAGGTGAGCTAGAAACAATTCATTAGCTCGATGAGAATGTCTCCATGGCCAGATATCAGCATCAAAATGGTAGTCAATTGAGAAAGAAGGACCAGGGATTGGCTTGATGAGGAAGGTAAGCTGTTTGATGAAAGCAGCCAACAAGTGTAATATGAGACAACCACATTGTATGATTCTCCCCATTTCATTGTCTCACCGGCACAGAGGAAGAGGATTGTGAGACTTTTGAAAGGGATAAAAAGATTTTTGTTCTGAATTACTTTTGTTTTTTATCAACACCATACTTGAGTGTGAAAAATCTACGTTCACATTGATTTTAATTGGCCTCACATTTCATATTACCTATTAGTTTATCAGTGGTTTGTTACAAATCTATTGTACAGAGACATTTTTGTAAAGTTAAATGGAGTTGCAGACAGACACAGCGCAATGTTAACAGGTGACTATAACTTACGACTAGAGGGTTTTCTCCTACTGAGATTGAGTGTCAAACCAGCGTATATAAAAGTGAAATGGTAAGTTTTAATTTAAAATTTAATGGAGTTTCAAATGTACATCCAAACACATTTCACTTTCCAATGCTAACAATTTGCCTGAGCGATAGACTGCTGACATATTGAGATTTCTGTATTGAAAAATAACTGATCCGGAGAACTTGAATGGGCTCATCTCCTAGAAGTTATCTTCTCAGATAATGTGGGAGCATAAACCCCATGTCTCACTGAGGCACTCAGAAGCAAATCCAGTGAGGGTGGGATATGCAGAGATTGCAATCCACTTGTCAGTTGTCATGTGACTTTTTTGTTTACAATCAGAGGTACTATTGAAAACTTGTCCTCTCATATTTACATAATAATTTACAACAAGGGACAGAACCGTCCATGAAGAATCCATTGAGAAAACTAAAAGTTTAATCAGATATATCTTTAACAAACATGCATGAACACTATTTCTAAACAAACTAATTGATTGATTAATAAACCTTGAAGACCTTGAAGAAAAAATGCGGATTTGGAGGTATACGTTTAGTAAATATTGCAGTGTTGACAAATTATGTTACTACATCTTATAGCTGAATTAGATAGGATCAAAATACACCCAGTAAGCATGTCATTATAGTGCTGATACACAGGTGGTATCAAACATCAGTTGAAACTGAATTTGATGCTAATTTATGTTAATCTTACCTTGGCTGAAATCAGCCCTAATACCTGATGGCAGGTGATATTATGTATACCATCATAACTCAGACAATGTTCAATATGTGTAACCTAACAATTTTCAAAATATCATATCAGAGATTGGAAGCAAATCATGACATTCCGATTCCGTATCTATGAATTATACCGCAAGCACCGACTTCCCAACCCCCCCCCCCCCCCACCCTCCCTGGTGTATCCATACACTGCTGCTCATATATTTTAAACTCAAAAAGTCAAGAATAATATACGCGGGAAATGATAACAAACCTACAAACACATAGAGATAGGGGTCAAAGAGGGCTCTTGGTATGTAACACACCGGGGTTCTCAAAAACCTTTACTTATTTTATATTTGTAGTTTGAGCGAAAGCAAGGAATTCCGATAAAAGCATCACTAAATTCCTGCTATCTTGCGAGGCAAGTTTTTATTGTTTGCAAACACTCCTTTTCTGCATCATTATCACTTTATCTTTGTGTTCACTCTTCCTTGAACTTTTTTGAACTGAGTATTAGAAAACAGATCTGTACATGTTTGATGCGATTTTCGAGTAATAGAAATTAATCCACTCGGCAGAAATTAGTATATCACAGCAATTATTGCACTCAACACATGTATGATTATGATTATCACACGTCTCATTGAATACTAGGAAACTACAATTTCTGTTATATCATTATTGTCAAATGATTGCAAGATGTAAGTTAACAAGATGTAAGTTAAGCAAGATATAGGTTAACAATTTTCTATTGGAATCACTGAGCTGCATGCATGCAGTTGTATGAATATGTGTTGTCGCTGACGACATAAATGTCATATAGGTGTAGGTATAGGTATATATATGGTTAAAATGTATTGCTTCCTAAATAATCTGATCAGGATGTATCCTTATCCTTTTTGCCTTTGGTTTTGGATATGCTCATGGATCGGTATATAAATGTTCAATATATGCTGCTCTCTATGCTAGCTCTGATGCTGTCGAGTAGAAGTTTAAACAACGATCAGAAAAAAATGATACTGATTGTCGCTTGTAACATTACTCTCTGCTTTGTCAATCAAAACACTACTTGACAGAATAATGATTCTTATGCTACTGACTTTTGTTCTAACTGGAGCATATACTTATTGCTGTGCCAATGATGTACATGTGACACAGTTTTGGTTGGCAGTTTCACATTGATGATAGTAGTCGCTGTAGTTGATGGTAACTTATAGTTGTATTCTCTTACTCATTAATTAGGAGTAATGGCAGCAGTCCTGTGATGTATTTTGCGTGATACTACTCCATTCTTCTCACCAATATCATATTGTCAATCGCTTTGGAGTTCAGGTCATTATATATTGAAGAAGGTGGGGACGCAGTAATAAGCTGATGCTTAAAATAGAAAATACCGTAAACCAGGGCTATTTTATAAATAGAATTAATCACTTTAAGGTGTTGCTTCATATAAAAATCCTATCTAATGATAGTTCGTTAGTCATGCTATGTATAAAATTACCAAGGTTAGTTTTTGATAATAAATACCACACATCTTAAATTTTTTTGATATAATACAAAATAATTATTATTTGTAGTGAAAATTGATGGCGGATACTTCTAAAATGAATGACAGATAATTCGACATGCAGGCAGGAAAACATTTGGCAACTCATGGTTGGTCACATATAGTTACACATGATGGAGTATAAAAATGTTAAATCTCCTTGTTGTTCAAAATGAGGTCAAAGTACTTGTATAGGATGCTGTCAATTTGCTGTCAATTTTGATAGAAATTTAATGCAAAAGGTAAGATTTATAAATTTGAATTTGAATTTCGGGCAGTGAAGAATGGTTTAAGACGCCTCTTATCATGATAATAAGAATGATGTGTCTGCAAAAGCAATTTGCAAAACGCAAAAACTGCAAAAATGGGGATAGCCTGGGATGATATTTATGTTGTTGATCAAATTTGTGTCTACAATAACAAATTATTTGAGAACTATACATCTGCCACTTATGTAAAGTCTGCAGAAATCACTGCAATATTTTCTGGCCTGACAATGAGAGTGGCATAGGATGATTGATTGATTTATTAGCTATTACAAACATCAAATTTAGTGTGATACACATTTGCCTCGGAAAACAGTCTTTGCCCCATGAGCTGCGATATTTGACATGTCTAAGACATCCAGAACGGCAACGTTCAAGTAAATCGTACATGGAGATGATATTCATACTTTTGATAGACATGGTGTGAACTGGAAAATTGTCATCCTGCATATCCCAACGTAAAACCAATCAATCTAACAATTCCTGCTGGGTGCAAGTTTTCATATCTACATCATTTAATTCTGAAGAGTGTGGGCCTTATACACAGGATAGTGTGGGCCTGATTCACAGGATATTGTGGGCCTGATTCACAGGATATTGTGGGCTTGATACACAGGATATTGTTGGGCTGATACACAAGATACTGTGGGCCCTATACACAGGATATTGTTGGGCTGATACACAAGATACTGTGGGCCCTATACACAGGATACTGTGGGCTCTATACACAGGATATTGTGGGTACTCAGGGTTTGTATGAGATAAAGATATAATTCAACCTCCTGACAAAAGTTAAGAAATGCTTCAGCTGACCCCTTGTTAACTTTCACCTGAGTTTTAAGGGTTGTTACTGGAACTTTTACCTGAGTTTTTAAAGGTTGTTACAGGGACGTCAGTCAATGTATGAAGTTAGCGGGTAACCAGTGTTTTAAACAACTTATCATTGATTGAAAGCAGATTGCGCCTTATGCATAGGGAATAAGGCAAATCCGATTCGGATGATTATTCAGCCAGAATTGTTGTGAAACATTTCATCCACCAGGTACTCAAACTATGCTAAAATAGAACCTCACAGAGCAGTTTCCTGCTCCTGATATTACCTGTGCTCTATCATTATTACAGAAATGTCTTGAAACCTCCCCTAGAAGTGTTACCAAGCTCAGAGGCAGCAACTACTTAGAGTTTTGCACTGGGTCATGCACAAACCTGATGCTGCCTAGCACATTCTTTATAACAACCAATTTATGCATTGCTGTAGAACCTCGTCATGCTGAAACATATATTTTCAGAATCATTGTTCGATTAGCTTTCAAACGATACATATAAAATGTCCAAATTGGTCAACGTTGGTATCATGACCTTAAAGCTGCCAGAAGTTATACACTGATGTAGTTTCTCCACAAATAGCCACACTGTGCATTGTACCACCAATCCATAAATTCATATCGATGGTAATCAGGCATACAATCATCACACAATAACAAATTATTTGAGAAGTACATCTGCCACTAATGCAAAGTCTGCAGGAATCACTGCAAATTATTTGAATGATGCCGGAGAATATTTTCTGGCCTGACAATGAGAGTGGCATACGATGATATTCATGTTTTTGATAGAAATGGTGTTTATTGGAAAATAGTCATCCTGACATACACACAAGTAAAACTAATTCATTCTAACAATTCCTTCTGGGTGCAAGTTTTCAAATCTACATCATTACATACTGAAAGGTATACACAGGATAGAGTGGGCCTGATGCACAGGATATTGTTGGTTTGTTACACAGGATATTGCGGTGCTGGTACACAGGATACCGTGGGCCTGATTCACAGGATATTGTGGGTACTGCGGGTTTTATGAGGTGTGGATATAATTCTACATCCTGACAAGACTTCAGAAATGCTGCAGCTGGCCCCTTGTTAACTTTAACCTAGGTTTTAAAGGTTGTGACAGGGGTGTCAGTCAATGCATAATGTTAAAGTTGCCAGAGGTTATACACTGATGTTATTTCACTGTGCGTTTTACCATCAATCCATATAAACATATCAATGGTAGTCATGCATACATTCATCACACAAAATTAAATTATTTGATCAGTACGCCTGCCACCTATGCAAAGTCTGCACATTTGTTTGAGTGATGCCCGGGGAAATAATTCTTATGACAGCGACATAGGATGATTTTCATGCTTTTGATAGAAATGGTGTTTACTGGAAAACAGTCATCCTGACAGTACTGCATATGGCAATATACTTGGTCACTATCTTTTCACATATCAAATTATGTGCGTTTGAATTATGGTATATCTAGCTTCTGAGGGTATGAAATTGGTCAGTGTCACTATCTGTGTGCGAATGGTACCTTTGTAGGTGAGAACTTTTAAAGGAAAGTTCATGGCTTCCAGTAATGTTCCATTAACTGAGCGTGTTAGATGTTATTTAAATACATATGAGGTTCCATCTGCACATCTATACATCGAAGCAGTTCTACTACAGGACGAGGGTGTTTGATAAAAAAGTTTACAATACAATACAGATTCAAATTGAAAAAAAATCAGCATGGGGGTACATGCGTCATAAGTCAAAAATAGACAATAAAGCATTAATCAAAAATGTGGTCTCATTACGAATAATATTCTGTAATAATGTTCTTACCACATTTAATATTGAAAAATACCGACCACCAGGCGATAGACAATTATAGAAAGGTTGTCAATGTTTTATTAAGGCCTGTTGAGATCAACAACTGATGATTTGTAATGATCTGGATTCTCGGAAAGTCACTTTCCAAGTGCGCCAAAGTGCTACCTGGCTTTATGGGGAACTAAGGTGGTCAGATTTATGTCTCTTGATATTCTAAGTGTTGCATTATTGAACCTTGAGTATTTGATAAGAGTGTTGGCACACATTGTGTACTGATACTCCCTACTCGATTTTTGTTTTGTTGTAACTTTCTCTCACTAGGCAAGCAAATGGCAATTGGCAATTAGCTCTTTTTTCTAGATCTAACTAGTATACCATAAAGTCACACAACCTCCTTCCTCTCCACCCAATGCCGTATCCTCATTTCTTTAGATGGCCGGCAAGTTCATTGAGGAAGTTTTCTAGAAGTCATGTTGACATTGAAAACCCTCATATGATAGTACAAAACTTGTTATTGTCATTACTTCATGCGGCTTTATGCCATTTTCTAGTGTATTGTGTAGTTGTATTATATAATTGGACGTTTGATGAGGGACCCTCTTTAGATTCTTCTCAACTTAACTCATCAATTGTCTTTTTTTGTTATTTTTTGACGGAGTACCAGCATGTTTTATTAGGCACAGCATCTTGTCGCGTTGCTTAAATTGCTAATAAGATATTGTGGTAACTGGTTTCAGCGTGTTCCCAATAGGAACGAATGAATAAACATGGATCGCTTCTCGGCCTATTGGCAAAGATCAAAGTGTCACTGCCAATGGCTGATTAGTGCCAGTTCAGTTTTGGCAGCTTGCTGCACACCCACTTCAGGAGGTCTTGTATGGCCTCACCTCTAGGATGCATTCTAGTTTTTTTTAGGATGTATCACATTCTCAGTATTTAGGACACCTTACGTCCCTCTTTAGTGGCAGCCCAATCTTGTGTTTCTTACTATTCTATTCTATGTTAAAACAAAGTATTTAATACATCTACATGGACGCAAGCCAGCATTACACAACTTAATTGATTTGACTGCTGGGAATCTTTGTTTTTCTCTTTTCACAAACTAAGCCTCATTTGACCGACACATAAAACAAGCCCCCTTAACCTCAGGTGGCTTGTCTGTTAGTGGCCCTATACCCTTTCCCTGGTGTACTGGAATTATCTAAAGCACTTAAACAGGTGATAACTTAAAAAAAGGTATCCAGCCACAACACGGGTCATTTTGACTGCATGCTGTCCAAAGAAAACAAGCTAAAACTTGTCTTTAACCTACGGTAGCAACCAAATCAAATGGTGCCTGCAAACTTGTGGTCAAAAATGCTTGCTGAGCTCTTCAGTAAAAGATTAAAACCTGAACAAACAATCAATCTTGGTCAGGAAGTTCAATGAACAAGTTGTTGATATCAAGATTTGCAGATCACAAGAGGAAGAAAATTCAGCATTACGCATAACAAAATTAATCCGACATTTATGATTGTATCTGTTGTCTACCAATTGACAGAAAACAGGAAAAAAATGATACTCTCATTATGTAATATCTAAAATGAGTAGGATACTGGTACTGGTTCCTTTTAGGATTAGTTTTATGATGAGATAGTAGTCATTTGGTGCAATCTTATCGATCATGATCTGGAACAGTTTTGATAAAGTAACAACAAAAGCGATTTTCTTTATCAAGTTAAAAACAACAATATTTTGATGATCCACTAAACAATATGTAAGAAGTATTAGCAAGTTTTGAGAAACTGGTCGAGACCAAATATTGTAGAGGTACGAGAATTTGTAGGCAAATTTTTTGCTACATTTAAATTAAAACTTGCATTGCTATTCAGGGGGATCGGAAAGGAGTACCTATTGAATGTGGGAGGCTGATTCTGCACTGTTGGGTTTTATTACAATTGTGTTATATAACGTTTTACTTTCTAAATACCACTGACCTAACCCTTAAAAATTAGGGTTTAGTTATAAGTATACAACAAATTAATATTTTATGTTTTGGCGATGTTCTCATAGTGAAATGCTGTCCTGGTGAATTATGTGGCAAACAACGGCCCTTGGAGCAATCGAGCAATGACGATTAATTCATGTGGCTCAGACATAAACTTATTACATTATGTGGGTTCATCATCATCAACTATATATCCAAAACAATAGGCAGTCGTGATTGGTCACCCAACAGAATCCACAGTCTATGATTGGTCAGCAAGCTGATTAATCAGATGATGAGATAGCTAAAAAAAGTGTATAAATATAGCAGCTCCTGAACATTTCAGCATTGCATCTGAGTGATCAAACTAAGTAGATATAACTCAGTGATCAAACTAGGTAAAATGTTTGTATTTCATTTAGATAACTTGAAGCTTACACTTGATAATCATTCGGTCATTCTGATGGAGTTGAATGGTGAAGAGGAACAAACAATTGATTCAGTAGTGATTGCTGACATGACCCTCAGCTATTGATGACATGTTACTTCGGTGACATGTTGATCAATGATGAGTTGTAATTCGCTATTTGCACTCGTCAGATTCTTAATTCTTTTCACTGTAAACTATAAGAGTTTGATTATATATCTCTTTTGGATAGACAGGTGATAAGAATGTTGGGGAGTGTACTAGTTACTTTCCTATTGGTCGCATGCTGTGATGCTCAGGCTGAGGCTGTATTGGGAAGAACAGACTATTTCTCAACTATATGGCCTTACACTAGCACAAACATGGGAGAGTGGGGGGCCGAAGACTGGTGTCCTGAGGGTACGTTTGCTCATGAGTTTAGGATGAAGGTCGACATTCCTGGTGAACATGCTTGTGATTTGGATAATTCAGGAGTGAGCTCAGTGGGGATAAAGTGCAGGTTAGTAACAAGTTAGATTAAGACCCATATATCCATTTTATATTCATATCATATCATTATTATCAGTGCTAGAATTGAGTGAGAACTGATGGATACGGATTTCCCACAAATAAATATTTAGGGGGAACTCTAAGAACACAGGTCCCACGAAATTCTGTGTTTAAAACAGTGTGAAAATGTCTCTTTTTGACCAGATTTCAATAATAATCATATACCAAATATAGATCTATATTTCTGATTAGATATTGTGCTCAACAGCATGGATTTGCATAATTTGACATACATATTGCAAAAAAATTCCCCGCAGCTGCATTGAAGCCAAATTGACTGCTGTCGCCTCGTAGAGTAGAGCTCCGAGAAAAAAGTCCACTTAGATGAGTGCACTGATTATTATATAAATTTGGTACAAAGTATCCATATCTTCTATATTAGATCTAGAATATATTCATTAGATATATTCGAATAGCCAACAAATATCAGATGATTCCATAAAAAAATAATATGGTTCTGCGCTTTGATCAAATCTATAATGATACATCACTTTCATCACAAATGTATCCGGTGTCACTTCTGTCACAATTGTTGCATCTGTCACATCTTTCAGACAAGTGATTTAAATTCTTTCTGGGTTTTATAGTCCTCCTTTATGCGAAGGGTCACATGGAGACAACGAATGGGTATTCTCTGCACAAGGAAACTGGGGGGAGTTGACCACACCCAACTCTTGCCCACATGGCTATGTTATGTTTGGAGCTCGGGTTAGATCACAGGCACATGTAGATGGAGTTGACAACTATGGAGGTTTGTTACTGGCTGGCTGCGGCAGCCCTTATCTTATTTTGTATTTGGTGTTCACTGTAAATGAACACTTATTAGGTTGTGGTCCTCACACCATATTCATTTCTCTGCTCAGAAAAAGTGAGAACAGAGCACTTCCTTTACAAATGTTTAATAGACAAATTATAAACTACATTTTTTCTAGTTTCAATTTCAAAACACATTGGATAACCTTAGTAATTATCTGTTTAATGTAGAGTAAAGCTGCTGATTGTCTGCAGCATGATAACTAAATGACTCAATTTCTAAAATTAACGTCTAACGTTTTTTTCTCCCTTTTTACAGCTACAGATTTCAGCTTCAGATGTAGACATTTAGCTAAGACCAGCCTGAAACAGACCCTCTACGGTCAGGGACAATCTGTCGGTACGTGGGGATCCTACAGAGAGTGTCCAAGTGATACAGCTATATGTGGAATATCTACACAGGTACAGGCAGTTCAAGACCGCAGCACTGGAGATAACACAGCCCTCAATGCGGCCAAGTTCTTCTGCTGTAAATTACCTAGTACCTGTTCCACATTGGATTTCATATTTAAGGTATGTAGTAACCAAACCTTACAAAGCAACTCGGCTTCCCATAATGATTATATTTTTACTCTTCACCGATAACCTTTTCTATAATTTTGTTGAGTGTAATTTGTAAAGTAGGTTGTCTCTCAATCATAACAAAAGTCAGTTTTATCTGCTCCAGTTTTGTTTTGGGTGTTTTACTTGATAAACAATTCAATAACAAAACCTTGTACAACAGAAAACGCGTATAATAATTATATCAATTTTATTTGCTGATCAAGTCATAGCTAACGCATATGACAGGAACTCAACAATAATATATTTTCATATTATAATTTGTAGGATGTAGAGTAGACTTCACACAGAAGGACTTTATTAGCTGAACAACATTATAAAGTATCTCAGTCATACAGAGAACACCTGATAATATGACAATATATTACTATATGTCACAATTATCAGGAACATCAAATAATATGATATGTATTACTATATGTCACATATATGTATAACATCTAGTAAAAAATGTTTATTATCTAAATCTTTTTTGTCGCTTATAATTTAATTTGTTGCTGACATGAAAAAAATCAATTGAAAACCAAATAATAAATAAATGAATAATAACACTTACATATGCCTACAGTTTTTACTATCAGACTCTAGAAGCAAATGGGTTCCTGAATCCAATCTTTGTATCAAATATAAACTAATTTTGAGTCATGAGATTCATGAAGTTTCTCATCTCTTAACTGACCGGACTGGCAGACCAAACAGACTAGAATATTAATTGCTGAACAGACAGTGGCCGTATTTTAATTGCCTCGGATGCAATCAAACTACTTCCCTAATATGATGCATTGATTTGGTGAGCATATGAGTGAGACTAACAGCTGAAGTTGTATATCGTTCAATCAATACTTCTGAGTTTGTTATGATGCTCAGCATATGATGGTCCTTTCTCACTTGCTGTAACTAAAATTGTGAGTAAGAGCTCTGGGTTTGTGAGTTCTATATTACATCGCTTGATTAAGTAGAACAGCCGTGCAATTTTAACTAATTGACTAATGACGGCTGTCTTTCAGGGCTGGGCTGGATCAGGTCCGAGAATGCATGAATCAGCGCTACTGGACAAGTCATTCTCAGTTCCAGTCATGACAGCAATATCAAATAACAAGACTTTAGAAACCATGTGTGACTAGAAGTGGTCATATTAGAATTAGTATAATCTTCAGTTAAATATTAGGTCAAACAAGTGGTGGATATTAATTTGCTAATTACTAGTGTAAGTAGGTTGTAGTACATGATAATTTTGTTTCAGCTTGTAACTACTCATCTAGATATACGAAAATATGTTGTGAGCAAGTTTCATAAAATTTAAAGTATTCATTGATTCAAATGTGTCTGAAGAATACTTATGTGTAGTGATGTGAACTGTAAAATAATCACAGCACAGGTATGGCTAATAGCTAGCTTTTATGATCATATAGACATAGTTTTCGAGACTGTCATGCAAACTCGTTGGGGAAGTGGTTGAGAGCACGGAGTGCAGATCACACAAGGTCCAAAGTTTGAATCTCGGTGTAGGAAATGATTTGAACAGCTAGTGGTAACAAATACTTGATATTGGTAGTGACTGACTAGGACTGAGGAAAGCGGTCATTGGCAAATCTAAAACCTGACACTGTCCCGAGGTGGATAAACCCGACCCGACAATACCCGGTCCAAACACTTCCAGCCATACTACTACGCGGTGTCTCCTTCCTGGCCAGTTGAGTTTTGCGCTTTGGTGTACAGTGAAGTCCAACAGAATGGTACACGATGTAGCTGAAGGTGATATTGTGGCCAGTTGATTGTTGCCTTAATATTACCAATGATACGCTACTCAAATCAAGTTTATGGTCACTGATTCATTAGCAGAGAGATGAAAATCAGACATCAAACAGAAGCTAGACACTTGTGAAAAATAGTTGCTACCCCTATTTTGAAATTTCCGAATCCAAGCATAAAATAGCTAATATTAATGTCAGTAATTGTCTACGGCCATATCACTTGAAAACGCCAGACCTTGTCTGATCACTGAAGCTAAGCAACGTCGAGCCCAGTTAGTACTTGGATGGGTGACCGCCTGGAAATGTTTGGTGCTGTAAACTTTTTATAATTTTTTCAATACATTTTTTCTTACGTTATTCTCTACCATCAACAAAAGTTGGTTGAAGCAAATTTTGAATGGCTCAGCGTATTCCTAAATCCCCCCCCCCCCCCAAGCTGCGGTCCAGTCATGTGCAATGATTACTGTTCATGCTGCCATATTAAATTTATAGAGAAGCTTACCTTTACATACTACTACTCGGGGTATCCGGACATCTTCCGAATGTAATTTTCCCACCTAGCCATTTTCCCATCTAGCCATTTTCCCACCTCCCTTTATCCCACCCAGCCATTTTCCCAACAAGCCATATTCCCATCCAGCCATTTTCCAACCAGGACATTTTCCCACATATCTGTTTTCCCACCAGGACGATTTCTCACTGATCCATTTTCTCACCAGGATGTTTTCCCACCAATCTGTTTTGCCACCATGATATTTTCTCACCAAGCTGTTTTTCCACCTGGAAGTTTTCTCACCAATCCATTTATCCACCTGGACCTTTTCCCACCAATCTATTTTTCCACCCGGACATTTTCTCACTTGAAATTTACCCACTATTGATCTTTTCAAATGAACGCTGGTAGCTTCTTTTTATTTTTTCGTTTCTTTTTCCTTCTGCTCTTGTTCCTTTTTTTATTCTAGAATCCTAAAGTCTATGACTGTTGGTATTAAACATTCTGTTCAAGGTTATGAAAATGACTTGAACATTTTTTTCATTTGTCACACATTTGCTCTTGTACGATTACTTGTAATAACGCATAGTTGGGTTCGTCTAAGGAATTGTTGCCAGATTTATGGGGTCGCTTGTTTGTAACCAGAAGGTGCACACAGAATCGTGGAATGAACGCCGACTGGAACAAACATCGACAGGATTGAACTAACTGGAAGGAATGTAGTCTGGTATGAAAGTCGAAAAAAATCCTGGAATGAACGTAGAAAGTGCTGGATCGAACGTCGACTATATTAGTTGGTATAAAGAGTCAACAGGAGAGCAACTAGTTGTGTTATATAAAACCAGCATACATCTTATGAACAATGACTATAACAATGCTTGTCACAATCAAGATAATTAAGGTAATTCAATACTGCCATGCCAAACTACATGTGCTGCACATTTGGTACTATTTATATTTATTTGTTATGTTTAGTACCGGTAACGGTAGCTGGTCTTGACAAGCTAAGTTTGGTGGGGGAGGGTGGGAAGTTTCCCACCTCCTGCTGTGGCTCTATTCTACCTTTCCGGTAGCGCCCTAAAGTGAGTAAGGGTGTAGAGTCTCTTGTGTACATTTTAAAACAAAGGTTTTTAAAAACTTGATTAAAAACCTCTGATAGTGATGGACTTGACAGTCGGCTAAAAACTAGCAGTTGATATGACGTCCTCGATTGAAATTCATCATGATTTTGGTATGTGTCCATACAATGTACGTAGGTGATAGATAAAAACACATCTTTACGTTTTTGTCACAAACATATCAGATGTGCTAACTGTACCACATTGGTGATACGAGTTAGCTATTTCGATAAATGACGAGAAGACTGGTGGACAGCGTGCAGGGAAAACAATGTGCACTGTCAAAATAACCATTACAAAAAATGAATGTTCACAGATAACAGTGAACTGAGGAGTAAACTACTACGATTCATCAGATACACCTGATTTCGTTAATGCTTGACCATTGTTTTGCTGATGAAATATACAAAGGGTTTCTCTTTCAATATTTCATTACCATTTCCGCTTTCGTACTTAATTCCTGCTTGATTCAATATGGCCATTAGAAATTTAGTATCCATCATCATAAACAGATGTGAGTGCCTTTGTGATTGATCATCATTAGTTTACACAATTATTTTAGAGAGTTGCTCTCGCGTTACTTTTATATACTAATGTATTCCGCGCTCAATCCAGCACTTTCTACGTTCATTCCAGGATCTTAGACTTTCATAACAGTCTATGTTCATTCATGCTAATTTCAATCCTGTCGGCTTTCATTCCAACATGTTTATTCCAGTCCCCTGCACATACCAGTATGATCAACTCTTGTTGCCCAGTGGGCACACACCAAAATAACACTAGTGGTGATATGGTGAAAACTCTACGTAGCAGTTTTACGTGTGGTACACGTGACAGCCGGGTGTAATTAACACCAGACCAGTCAAACACGTGTTGACCACGTGTGGCTATGGTGTTGTTTACCCCTGAATCTTCAAAATAATCAATCACTTAATATACCAGTGGTTGTTACTTGAAATTACAGTAAAATCTAAGGCTTCTAATCTGTCAGATTTCAATTATTTCAAAAATGTTTAAATGGCCAGCTCAACCACCCACAAACGTGGTGATCACGTGTTGAAATGGTGAAGACTTTCACCTGACCAGACTAACCCGTGTTGACCACGTGTGGCTATGGTGTTGTTTACCCCTGATTCTTCAAAATAATCAATCACTTAATATACCGGTGGTTGTTACTTGAAATTACAGTAAAATCTAAGGCTTCTAATCTGTCAGATTTCAGTTATTTCAAAAATGTTTAAATGGCCAGCTCAACCACCCACAAACGTGGTGATCACGTGTTGAAATGGTAAAGACGTTCACCTGACCAGACTAACCCGTGTGGACCACATGTGGCTATGGTGTTTTATGCCAATTAACTATCCGAGAAAATAACACCAAATACAATGGGAATAGCGACATCAAAGATTATAAATACTTGGCGACATGAAATTATAGTTATAAATATGACTTCTTATCAGTTAGATTTAAATGTTATTTCCAATGTTAAAATGCCCAGATCAACCACCCACAAACGTGGTGATCACGTGTTGAAATGGTAAAGACTTTCACCTGACCAGACTAACCCGTGTGGACCACGTGTGGCTATGGTGTTTTATGCCAATAAACTATCCAAGAAAACAACACCAAATATAATGGGGGTAGTGATGTGAATTTATAATAATAAACAAGGCTTCTAATCAGTAAGATCGAAGTTATTTCAAATTGTTTAAATGGCAAGAGCAAGATTATTATTGCATTATGAGTCATTATAGTATTCACTCACTAAAATCCTGTATGGCTGGCTGAGTAAATAGTATTTTCACTGGTTGAGTAAATAGTATTTGGAATAAAGCCCACTGCCAATTGTTAGACTAATATGCTCTATATTGGAACAAAAGGAGTTATTCAATTCCTGTGTCAGGCTGTTGTTGTTGAGAGGCACCACCATGCTACAGCCATTGCCACATCTCCAAGGCTGAGAGGATTACCATAAAGCACAACACTTTGTTTGTGAATAGGGAGCCTAGCTTAGCGTAGGAATGCCACGTAGCTGTGGTGTACTACAATCCTATCAAAGGCCTAGTTTACTATGCTTTGCTATTGTAGGAAAATATTGAAGTAAATTTTGCGTAAGATGGAACATACCATACTTAAGCTACCGATGACTGGGGTGTGATAGATTATGGTGCCAGGACGTCAATTATATTTGCCATAGCTCTAGGTGGCTTTGGAGGTCAAAGTGTACATAATCGCATTGCAAACTGAATGCATGATGTCTCCTACCAGAAAATTAATCAGGTTTCGTGCATGTCTAAACTTCGCAACTCAGCTGTGCACCTTAGATAGATACTTTGCCTGCTCAGCAAAGTTTTCAATGTAGATTGGTACAACTATCGATAACTTTGGATTTGTGCAAATAGTGATGTGCTTTACAATTTTGCAGTGCAAAACTGCCCAGAGTTGGTGTGACAAACGGCATTTTAGTCCTACTATCTAAATATCATTACATTGCCAATGTCTACACCTACTATTATCATCATTGCTATTATACAATTCCTATACAGTACCTTTACACAGATACTAAATATACAATGCTACTACACAATTATAATTGTTTTGCTTTACACACTTGGTCAATTAATCCCCTGCACTGTGACTTTGCTCTATGCTCATTTCATTGGTCGACTAGCAAAGTGCACTGAATTGTGGGAAGGGTTATTAGCTAGCGCTTAGTTTGAATTGTAGAACTGGTGTAACTACTACCACTACTAGTGCAGCCCTTCATAAATCTATTGGTGCTGGTATAAATGCTGTGGAATCATCATGCATCATTTTCACTTGATGTTGTTACTCAAACTTATCACAACTAAACTATCTACTAGTAGAGAGACAATTATTATCAGCACAACTCTCATTGGAATATCGACCCTGCATCTCCTCTGGATCATATCTAACTACTTACAACTACCACCGTGATTGAAGTTGAAAGTCTTCTTGGAACAGTACAACTACCAACCACCGTGATTGCTGACAGACTCGTTTGAAGGGTGAGTGACTGGCCTCAGACGAGTCAGTATTTGTACTACAATTTCATCTTGTAGGCCTACTACTCACTCTTGCTTGCATGACTTATTCTACGACAATCAATATTGTGTAGATGGGGCACTGGCTGGCCACGCCACACATGCTGATAGTATCTCCTGATGATATCTTGTGTTGTATATATCACTTAGGCCTAGTAGTATTTCATAGTATAGTCATTCAATGACTTTACAACCTGCTTGTTTCTTGGCTGTACATTATTGCAATGTGAGAGTAGGCTAATGCCCGATCCAATAGTTTGGTTTAAAAACGTTGATTCTTCTAATGAAGTCGGATGAGTAATTATTGACACTGTTATGGCAATCAATTTTAATATGTTATCGAATGGTATATCCATGTTCAACTTATGGATATGTAGTTGATGCAAATATTACCATGCTACTGGTATAATAAGTTATGGGGGATTCCAGTTGACTATTACTACTCGCTTGTGAATTTAGCCCATGCCATTCATGTCGTTAGGTCGTCGTCTTATAATGCTCTCACATGTGTCTTTTTAATGCTCTCACATGTCATGTCATTCCGCTCACTTACTGTCATCGTTGTGGAGAATTGCTACCCGTCGCAGTTCATAGTTAGAATGACTGGATATGTTAGGAAAGGACTCAATGCATAGGCCTACCTACCTTTGTGACAAAACATTATGTCAAGTGTGATGTCACATTTCAACATCGTCAAATTTTTTTGAATGTCCAAAAGTTAGTCATTTCAAATTGAATCCCTGTGCTCCATTTGCTGCAACCAGACATGCATCAGAGTTGAAAGCTTTCTCATTAACACTGGCCCCAACTTGCTGTTACCACCATGGTGGGAATTCATGGGTACTGGTGTATCTTTTAGAAAGCGGCGGCTGGTGGAAATATATATCTGAATTGAATAGTACTTTAATAGTACTCTGTTTCCATTGTTGGCAACTATCTTATCCGTAGTGTATAGTGTAGAATAATATACCCATGTCTGTGAGACTTCTAGTTCATAATATTGTTCTGTGAGTCTCAGCTCCATTGTGTTAATTTCACACTTCACACAACATACTGCAATTGATAATGTATTGTTTTGCCTATTTGTAGATTCTCTTCTGATCAGATATAGGCACTCTGGGGCGACAGAGGATAAGATCAGCCGAGAGATGGCCGAAGTGATTAAGCAAGCAAGCAACCGCGTCAAAAACGAGTTGAAGAAGATGGTAGGTAGAGAGAATTTATAATTGTTAGTAGTCTGTAGTTAGTCTGCCATCAAATTGTTCTCATTAGCATCTCACAAGGTTACTTGCAGGGTATTGAGTGTCTCTACGCAAGTTGGGTCAATCTAAGGTGAGTCGATAAATATGGCAACATAAATGTATTGGTACAGCAGTCAATGTTATTTTCTTTCTTGTATTCTAGGCTGGGCGAAGCAGTGGCACTGGAAGCTAGTCAGACAGACGTAACTACCAGCAACGCCTGATATTCATATTTCCTCTCATTCTCTTTTTTATCTGATATTTATATATTAATTACCCATGTTCAATTTAATTCAATCTGCCGCCTTAATTCATTTTAATGCCTATTCTCGAAACAGATATTTCAACCCGGTTAACATTTTGTTCTTACTACCCAATTAATTGTCACTTGCATATAATGTTTTTTATTTGATGTATCTATTGTGATATACCCAAACAAGGCTGTAAAATGACTATTACGCCACTATTCTGCTGCATATAACCAGAAACAGAATTCAAAAAGAACAATACATCATCTCATGTTAAATAAACAAGTATGCAAAGTAGATGTGCTGATTAGGTGAAATTAAAGCAGAATAATACAAACGCAATGCCACGTGATATAGCCGGACATACAACGTGGAGGTGTTGATATGGTTAAGTTCAATCAGACCAATTCGGACAACACCACATCACCACGTTATATAGCCGAGTATGCAACGTGGAGGTGTTCATATGGTTAAGTTTAATCAAACCAATTCGGACAAAACCACGTCACCACGTTATATAACCGAGTATGCAACGTGGAGGTGTTCATATGGTTAAGTTTAACCAGACTTATTCAGACAACACCACATCACCACGTAATATAACCGTGTGTGCAACGTAGAGGTGTTGATCTGGTATAACTCAATTTTTGCCCCACGAGATAATGTCGTGTTATTCACGTGTTCACAACGTGGTGGTGTTGGTTTGGTACATTTCTACGTGGAAATCCGTTACATATACCACCGGATTTTCACCAAACCAGCACGTGTTGAGTCCGTGAAATACACGGGTTCCCAACGTGTTTGTGCCCACTGGGTGGGGATTGGATGAAATTGTTAAAATTATTGGTTTTCAATCAAATCGCTTTAGTCTTCTGAAGAGAAGTCTAAAAGTCTATTCTGCATTTAATCAATATTAAGTCACCAACAAGGAGTGAGTATGAGCGGAGAGCAGGAAGACCCATAGCTTAATCCTCTAGTAAACCTGGCAAGGTGCATGAGGGTGCCTGGAAAACAGAGAGCACTGCGCGTATTTGGAACAATTTAATTAGAAATAGATCACAGTACAGCATTGTTTTTTCTTGTACAAAAATAAGACAACATGCATTAATTACCCGTCGAAAATGTTTCACCTTAAGGATGTCATGGCAAGTTTTGGACGCTTCTAATTTGTAGTAACAAAGTTTCCGGACCAAAGCTGGATGGTTTGACATCACTCACAAATTTTCCAACTGCAGCATGGCATTCAGTTTTAGTTATTGTCTGATGATCTCTTAAAGCAATAGAGGAGCCAGCATAATTCCTATGAATTCATTTAAGATTTATTGATATAAAAGGTGCTTATTAATTTTGTTTTTGTTGTGGAAAGAATTTGAATTGTTATTGTTGGACACTACTTTGCCTGTACAGTCATTGATGTTTATGAGGAAAAGAGTTGGGGCAAGTATTTCTTGGTGAAGTTCTATTTCGATATCGGTCTAACTTCACAGTTTTAACAAATATAACTCACTCATGTAAATATGATTCCGATAGCCTAAGGGCACTGTCAATAATTTCCTCTATAATATTTTATGGTCGAATATTTTGGTGGTAAATGCATTTGGAGTAAAAAAAATATAAAATAGTTATTCAGGTCCGTAATTGTTTCAGGAGAATTTGTCCCCTGTTTGAACATGGAGTTTCCTTTTACTGTATTTTAATAGCTGGAGGCAAAAAGCGGGACTATAATGAAAAGATTTTGCAGATGGAATTTTTTTCAGTTTCCCAATTTTTAAGCTTTGTATTTCTCAAGTTTACCAACCTAAAAAGAAAAGAAAATACCTGTTGAACGACATAAGCTTTGTCATGCAGTGACGGGTTTTGGTTTTCACACAGTTTTGATATACTATACTAGAACCCCTACAAGGCCTGGACTGCGGGTTTACATGAAAGGCTAAACATTTTTAGAAAAACTTTTTGAATATTATCACATTTTTGGTATATATACTTGCCTTAGATCCCTTTGAACTTGCAAAGAAGGGGCACAGGTTGACTATTTAATATGCATTTTAAAGTTTTTACCGAATCCATAACTTTGTTAGTCGTGTTTTTATATGGTATTTCCGTGTCCGATGGAAAATTCACTGTTTAAAGGCCTTCAACATGGAACAAATAAATTGTATGCGTTACAGCATGTTATGACGCCATAATCTTAACAATACTTTAATTCATCAGATAATGTAGACAGAGCATAGACCCAAATTACAGCACAACAAGCTGTGTATAAATATGCTTACAAAAGCCCAGTCTTTGGTTTACAAGTATAATTAACCAAGTATCATCTATGCCTTCTCTGCTTTAAATAGCCATCTTTATTTAACAGCACAGATTCTTCAATGCAATCATATTTATGTTCACGCTTATTGCTTATCACCAATTGCATTTAGTATTGCAGGTAGTTGTACCTTCTTTTTACAGGTGGAAACAGTTCTAACGTCTCAAACTTTTGTTATAGTAAAAGCAGGAAGGGTGCCTATTCAAAAGAAATAATTGTTGTTACTTGAATGATATTCATTGTCATCTCGGATGGGATCGTTCGCGTGAATATACATAGAGTGAGAATTTTTTTACATTGTTTGGTGGTTGATTGATAAAAGCTTGTAAACCAGTATAACAATATTTACTGAAAGCCATGTGGTGGATAACATATGATGTAAGCTTAGTTTTGTAGAATTATATGGTCAATAAGGCCACACCAAATTAATGTCTTGATCTAGATGACGAGCAAGATGGAATTTTGGAGGAGGGAGGAGGTATATTATTTTTTTTCGATAGTCCTCAATTTTCAGAGGAGGAATATAAAAATAATATTTTACCTTCCTGGTCAATTTACGGATGGAGGAGGGAAGTATAATATTTTATTTCAGAGATTTTGTCGGCCGTAACTGCTACATATTTGAACGACCTCTGCAACTTCTCAGATCACAACCCAGTTTACGCAGAGCCCGAATCAGTAGATGAGTGATGGTCAAATGGCTTGAACATCAATATTTAATATCACTTTTATAATCTTATAGGAAATCGTCCTTGGTTGTAGACAGGCTTATATTTTTAACTGAACATGAACATATGTAGACAGGCTTTTATTGTTGACTGAACATGAACATAATGAACATGTATGAATTAGGAATCTAAATATCAGAAGACAAGGCTGGGAGGCAGCCAGCCTTGGTATACGTCATCTCTACGTCATCCCTGCACTCAAGTAGCTTCATGTTAATCTACAAAACAAAAAAAGATATGCGGCCATCAAATTTCACTTGCATATTTCTCTTCCTTATCGCTTACTCTCTACAATAATAGTCATGAATGAGCGGTAAGTTTTGACTATGAGTCTAATTAATAAAAACTGCATTTTAAACCTTTGGTTCGGACTCCAACTGACTATGATTGGGGCTACATGAAGCTTGTTTTGTAATGCAAATACTCACCCTATTAAAAACATGGTCTCCCTCGACAGCATCCCTGTTATTTGTACCACATACATATGTTATCCCTTCCAGCTCACGCTCCATATCCATAGTTCTTTCGAGACTGAATTTATTCCGTGAATAAAGCACCTTCAAGCACATGAATTTATGCATACATGATTTTCAAAGGCAACAAGGGAAGACATTTCTGATGATTGTTCCTGGGAGTCTTTCAATTAGCAGTTTCTCCGTAACTTTTCCCGTGAGTTTGAGTGAAACTTAGTAAACACATTGAGAGGCTTGTATAGTTACGGGTTGCGGAGAAAGTTGCGGAAGCCAAAAACTGCTTATTGAAACACCACCCTGGTCTGCAATAGACAGATGGATTTGTGCCACACCTACCCTGGGCTTTCCGCATTCTGTGTAGTAGCAGGTATGGTACGGTCTATATCTGCTACTTTATGCTTTCTAGAGAATTGATGAGACACTTCATTACTACCACTGTCTGACTCATTGCCATAGAGCTCCTACAAGAAATAAAAGCAATGTAGTCCAATGAGGATATAGTTAAGACATCTGACCAGACTCTATATTTAGTGAGCGGATAAAAGGCCCCTTTCTTCGAATGATAAAGTGTGATAATGTTTGAAGAAATTCTAGAAGACTTTGAATGAAAATGTGAATTCAAAAGGCTGAGCAAATGAGTCATCTAGTTAAATAACTTTCACAGCTATTCTATAGGTTTTACTAGAAGTACTGGCTGCTCTGTCTCCATCACCACCACCAAGCCCTTCAACTCCCTCCTCTTCATCGACATGATCATTGTGATAGTTATCATCATCATCAATGTTGTTGATGCATATTTGGAAATTGTTGAGATTACCAGGGGGGGGGGGGGGGTTCTTTGATCTACTACTGCTGCTTCTTGTTCAAATCCCTCACTTTCAGTCTCATCACTGCTGCTGTATGGCACTAGTAGTTGGCTCATCTTCATGCAGTAGTATGTGATGCAAATAAATGTACCTCAGGTATGGCTGAAAATCTACTTACCAAGCATTGGTTGCTCCTGCTCAACGTGTGGCTTTTGCAAATTATAGTACTCTGATACTATTTGCTGGATTGACCTAGAATTACTTGCCATTTGTGTTTTTCTGAGTTTTGAAGATAGGTCAAAGATGTTACCAAATTTTTGCTTTCACATTTACTTTGTACAAAGCTATAAATGATAATTGGTTTAGCATGATTTTAAAACTTTTGACCATTTTTTTTATAGATATAGCAACTTTTTGTGGCGGAAAATTATAAAATAAAATATAATTTGCAATTTAATGTACTGGCGGCAGGAGGTATATTATTTTAACTATCCGCCTCAAATATTGTATAATTCTGTTTAGTACTGCTGGCGGATGGCGGCTTTTGTATGATATGGGAACACAACTCCCAGGCGGGCGGTTCACCTAGATCAAGACATTGATTTGGTGTGGCCTAATCCTTAATATGATAATCTCTTTAGCCACTTTGATTAAATGGCTCAAAATTTTTGAGAATTGGCATGGGCATGACTACTTTGTTTTGTCAAAAAAGTAGTTTATAACAAGCAGACAATTGTGATGAAACCGACCACTTGGACTAATTTGTGCAACCGAAAACTCAAATCATTATCAACCCGCTACTAAAAAAATCAATTCACATCTCCATTTCCAAAGCTATTTTCTCCAGTGTTGGCTGGATGTGAACATTGTTAACGTTTTTATGAAATGTGAACGGCTTAGCATGAAAAAAGGCTACGAAGGGAAAACTGCACTTTGGTAAATTGATCCTGATGGGAAAGTTGTTTGGTGGGAAAACGGCCTGGTGGGAAAATGGCTAGTTGAGCAAATGTCTAGGTGGAAAAATGGATTGGTTGGAAAATGTCCAGGTGGGAAACTGAATTGGTGGGAGAACGTCCAGGTGGGAAACTAGATGGGTGAGAAAACAACTAGGTGGGGAAATAGCACAGTGGGAAATCAACCAGGTGAGATAATGGCTCGTGGGATAAAGGCTCGGTGGGAAAACGGCAGAGTGGGATAGCGGGAGGTGGGAAAATGGCTTGGTGGGAAAATGACAATGGGAAAATGGGGCGGATTTACTACTCGGTGCCTCCTTTCTGGCCAGTTGAGTTTTGCGCTTTGGTGTTTGCATTTTGAATGGCTTAGCGTCATCCTAACTCCTCCCCCCCCCCCCCCCGAAATGCGGTCCAGTCATGTGCTATGATTACCTTTGATGCTGCCATATTTAAAATATCAAGAAACTTCCCTTTATCATTTAAAGAGCCATCAAACAGAAGCTAGACACTTGGAAAAAAGGGATGCTGCCCCTGTTTTGAAATTTCCGAATCCAAGCATAAAATAGCTAATATTAATGTCAGCAATTGACTACGGCCATATCACGTTGAAAAAGCCAGTCCACGTCCGATCACTAAAACTAAGCAATGTCGAACCGAGTTGAAACATGGATGGGTGGCCTGGGATTACTGGGTGCTGTAAACTTTTGATAATGATTCAATTCTTATTTTCTTATGTTTCGTTCTACCATCAACAAAAGTTGGTTGAAGAAAACTTTGAATGCCTCAGCGTCCTCATAATCCCCCCCCCCCCTCTTTTAACTGCGGTCCAGTCATGTGCTATGATTACCGTTGTTGCTGCCATTGTTGTGCGTGACATCGTGCTGACAAGCTGCTTGTGAAAAATTCTCTCTCTTTTGATTAAAAATTGTAAATAATTACTGGATATCATATGGAAGACAGTGCTTTAAGTTCTAAAAAGCGGAAGCGAGATGACCAAGATGACGATCAGCAAGAAAAAAAAAAAATTATTATTTAAACAAACTCAGAGCACTTCAAAAAAAGCTGGATTCAACATCTCAAGACAACAGCATCGAAGTCAAAGGTACTCTTGACAACATTCAAATCGTACTGGTGTGCAATTCTGCAACATACGAGGTTGTCAAAGCTAACTTCCAGTCCTCGTTAAAAGAGCAAGGACTTTACACCTCTTTACAGACCGACCGGGATCAAACAAAAACAACTGTAGTTGCTGTAGTGGTCACAGTTAAAACCAAGAAGAAAGGAAAAAAATCTTTATACACTACAAACTTTTATAATACAACATCTACCATACTTGTCAATGGTATTAAGGACAAAGATATTTTCCTTGACCACTACACTAAACTTATCAACGACATTCCTGAACATACTATAAATGCATTGAATGCCACCATTCAACAGAAATGTAAAAAATTCATTGAATGCAATGAATGAATGCGGCAGAAGTTCAACTACCAAGTCTGGAAAACGGCTACACGCCCAATCAAAGCTCCAGCACATCAGTTGCCATGGAAAGCACCAGCTGTCACAATCATCAAAGAACATCAGGCAACACATGTGAATCATGCAGCAATATCCAAAGCCTCATCAGCATCATGATGAGCAAAATCTCGGAGCTAGAAAATAAAGTTAAACAACAAAGCACTTTAATACAGAAACTTGTTGACCAACAACCAATAACCAATCAAATACAACATCAATTCGACCAACTTGAAACCAGCATCATCAAACATCTAACAAGTAAATTGGAATGCAATTCAAATTCCTCACCACATGAAAAAGTTTCTCCCAACAATCAGACAGCATCAGCACAACACTGGGCTAACTATAATCAACAGCAACTTAATCTGCCATCAACTTCCTCAACGAACAACAACAATCGAACCAGCATGAGAGCACAACCCCCAAAAGAACAAAAATTAGACAACAGTTTCCGCCCTATAGACAATCTTGTTTACAGATATTAAGAAGGACTCCATGACCTACAGCAACTTTAACCAAGATACCATCAGACGCACCCTCAACAAAACCTTTGGGCCAATCATAATAGAAAAGGTTAACAGATATAACTTCAATACAAACAAACCCAAAATTATGATACAGTTCAACCACCAAGAAACGAGAAACAACATCCTACGCAAATGGAACACTGATCTACTTGGTGGATCAAGTATACGGCAAACAATCGACCCGAGGTCCCTGACAGAAAATATGGGTATGTTGAAAGGTGTCCCACTAGATGCTGAGGACAGCACTGTAATAAATGATATAAAAGTGCTCTACCCTCATGCTACATCAGAAAGAATTTTTAAGGAGGGCAAACCAATGAGAATGTTCAAAATTAAGTTCCATTCTCATGATGATTTTCTTTTTTTCTATTAAAAATGGCATTTGTCTCCAATCACAAAGTGTTAAATGTCAATTTGAGCAAATGAGATAATGAATTCTGAATTTGCATTTTTGATTGTCCGTGGAATCACCAGCAAAATAGAGGAGATAAAATCAATTTTGCATCAACGTAAATTCGCAATTCTAGGATTAGCATAAACATTTTTGAATACGCATGATGGTGTTGGTATTTATGCGGTGCCAGGTTATATGGTGATTAGGAGAGATCAGGGATATGGTTACGGTGGTGGTCTCATTGTCTACATACATGAATCCGTGCAATTCGAACATCTTGCAAATTTTGACAATAGCATGCCTGAGTCTATAACTATCAAAGTAAAGCCAAGTACAAATAAAAGTTGTTTAGTCTCATTTATATATAGGCCTCCCAACTCCAAGTCCGCATGGTATGATCTTGCTTACAAATACTTTGAAAAAGCTTTTTCACTGTATAATGAAATGATTGATTGTTGTGGGTACTTGCTTGATGATAATGAATTGACAGACTTATTCTCTTTCAAGACCAGCGTGGTGACTGGATGTAGATTGAAAGAAAGAATATGTGAGTAGCTGTGAACAGTAGTTCTAAGAAAGCCTATCATTGGCTGAGAACAGTAGTTCTAAGAAAGCCTATCATTGGCTGAGAACAGTAGTTCTAAGTTTTCCTTACCAATAAGTTGACCTTAGTTGGTTGAGGGAGGGCAACTTTTTATTCAGTTGACCTGGATTATTTGTCATGTCTTGGGACTGATTGCCAAGACAAGGGAGGTGTTATAAGGGCAGAAAAAAATCTTTTTTGTACCAAAAACTTTATTTTTCACTGTATAATGAAATGATTATACTTGGAGATTTTAACATCAACATCCTTGAACAAAGAAGCAACAGAAAGTGGTTGAATATTGTTAAATCTTTTTCCTTCCGTCAATTGATCTCAGAGCCAACAAGATTTTCCGGATCCATGCATAAAATAGCTAACATCAATGCCAGTAAATGTCTACTGCCTTATCACGTTGAAAACGCCAGTTCTCCTCCGATCACTGAAGCTAAGCAATGTCGAGCCCAGTTAGTACTTGGATGGGTGACTGCCTGGGAATACTGGGTGCTGTAGACTTTTGATAATTATTCAATTCTTTAATCTTTCATGTTTCGCTCTACTATCAACAAAAATTACTTAACGAAAATTTTGAATGGCTCAGCGTCCTCCTAAATCGTTCCCCCCATCAACTGCGGTCCAGTGATGTGCTACGATCACTGTTGATGCTGCCACATTTAATCTATAACGAAACTTACCTTTACATGCTAATTCTCGCTGCCTCCTTCCTTGCTAGCTGAGTTTTGCGCCGTCAGTTTGGCGTGTAGTCGGACAGAATGCTTAACAATGAAGCTGAAGGTGATATTGTGTTCAGCTGATTGTTGGCATAATGCCAATGTTATGCTACAAAAATCAAGTTCATGGTCACCGATTCATTTACAGAAAGATGGAAATCATTTGAAGAGCCACCAAACAGAAACTTGAAACTTAGAAAAAAAAGCTCTATACCCTTATTTTTGAATATCCGGATCCATGCACAAAATAGCTAAAATTAATGTCAGTTAATGTCTACGGCCATATCACGTTGAAAACGCCAGTTCTCGTCCAGTCACTGAAGCTAAGCAACATCGAGCCCAGTTAGTACTTGGATGGGTGACCGCCTGGGAATACTTGGTGCTGTAGACTTATTATTCATTTCTTATATTTCTCATGTCTCAATGGCTCAGCGTCCTCCTAAATCCCCCACCCCAAAATGCCGTCCAGTCATGTGCTATGATTACTGTTGATGCTGCCATATTAATCTATGAAGAAACTTAGAGAATTTTGAATGGTTCAGCGTCTCCTCAAGCCCCCCACCAACCTGCTATCCAATCTGCGCATAGATTACAGTTGATGCTGCCATATTTAATCTATAAAGAAACCTTCCTATACATGCCACTACTTGCTTCCTCCTTCCTGGCCAGTTGAGTATTGCGCTGTGGTGTGGCGTGTAGTCTAACAGAACGCTTAATAATGAAGCTGAGGGTGATGTTGTGTTCAGCTGATTGTTGCCACATTGCCAATAATATGCTAAAATTGTCGAGTGCATGGTTACGGATTTATTTACCGAAAGATGAAAATGATTCAAACTCGGAGACTCAGCCCATCATGTAATGCACCTGATACCTTCATATAAACCACTGGCAAAATCTAAATCAACTTATATCAACAGAAGAATACGCTCAGATTAAAACTGTGATATTTTAAAAGCATGCTTTGATGATACTGAATGGGACAATATAATAACTGCTGATGATAATATGGATACTCAAGCCGATGTAATTACTGATTATATCAAATTCGTACTGATCTATGCCTTTCCTTTTAAAACTGTCAAAAAGTATGCAAACCATAAGCCTTGGACGAGGATAGAACTCTTAGATTTAATTGATTGGAAACCAACAAGCCCATGAAGATCGAAAATGGAAACTATATCACATACTTAATAAGAAACTACCCAGAGGAATGAAAAATCTCGGGCCAAATACACCCATAAAATGCAAGAAAACCTAGCGGATGACCCGGCCAATGCCTCGAATTTCCTTTTGTATTGAGGAGCCATGGCTATTTGTTCCAGACACTCGCTGAATATACCTTCAAATTCAGGTTGGATATCCCATGGAATCGAGTCTAGAACAATTAAATATTTACAGTTACTTTAGTTCTCAGAGGCTCTTATTCTTAAATATTACTTGCAACATCCTTGCCACGTTACTAAAATTCACTTGAAAAGGCTTATGAAAGAAGTTGCTGTGTCACTATGGGAAAAAAACATGAGTCATATCCAGCACTTGCAGATCACTTGTCTGTCTTGACAAGCTTTGTTCGGTGGGGGGGAAGGAACAAAGCTTGTCAACTCTTGCATGCTCGACTGTCGAGCAGCCGATATTACGATATTAAATATTGTCGTCTCTTGCGATCGAGAAGATAACTCCTTCATCACACTAATCAATTTGTATACATTCCTATACAAATTGATTAGTGTGGTAAAGGAGTTATCCTCCCGATTTCAAGAGAAGACATTATTTAATATACGCTGCTCGACTATACAATTTGATTAGTGAGATAAAGGAGGTATCTTCCTGATCGCAAGAGAAGACAATATTTATTATCGGCTGCTCGACGGTCGAGCATGCAAGACTTGACAAGCTTTGTTCCTTTCCCCCCCTCACCGAACAAAGCTTGTCAAGACAGGCTAAGTCTAATGATATTATCATGATTGAAAACTTTTTGATTTGGTTTCAAATTATGGCAGGCATGACAAATAAAAATATACCCAGTAATTCATGATTGACTCCACTGGTTATAAAAGTAAATTTATGATTGTTTGTCACCCTATTCTAGATTTGACTCGTAACCTATCATTTTCAAATCAGCTGCTATACCAATTCACAACAAGTGAGCATGTGAGTACAAGTTGATAAGATACTATTTGAAAGCAATTAAGTTGTGTAAATTCACACTCTTCCAACCACAAACATTCAAGATCTGCATAACGCTACATATCACCACAGAGTAAGGATATACAGAGAGGACACTTCAATGATCATTATAGTGCCTGCGGTTTTTGATTAACTGGGGGAAAGCTATGCACAGCTGGATGCCAAAAACTCATTATCTCTATAAATATTATGTTATAATGTCATTTTTCTTGCAGACATCTCTTCCTTTGATGGGCCATAACTCATTCTGTATTTATCCTAAAGACTGATTTCCAACTTTGTTGGAATGTCCAACCTTCAAGCTATACACCATATTATTTTCATTTTTTGCTAGGATACATAGGCTATGAGCTATCTGCATTTGTAAAATGAGTTTCATTATATAGATTTACGTGTGACAATTGATAAACTTCTGGTCATAAAAATTAGGAAATGTCCGTGTATTGACCCAGGCCACATGTAAATCTATATGATATAACTCATTTTAAAAACACAGATAGCTCATAGCCTATGTATCCTAGCAAAAAATGACAACAATATGGTGTATAGCTTGAAGGTTGGACATTCTAACAAAGTTGGAATTCAGTCTTAAATAACTATAAATACAGAATGAATTATGGCCCATCAAAGGTATAGATGTCTGCAAGAAAAATGACATTATAACATATAGAGATAATGAGTTTTCGGCATCCAGCTGTGCACAATTTTCCCCCAGTTAATCAAAAACCCGCAGGCACTAAAACGATCATTGAAGTGTCCTCTCTGTATATCCTTACTCTGTGATATCACTTTGTCAAAAACAGTCAGTATAAGTTTTGGGTTTCGAATGACAATCAAGCGGGCCATCAAAAGGTACAATGTGAGTTCTGTGAAGCCTCCAGAAGTGATGACGGCACCATCATTGATGCAAGATCCATGGCAAAACAAATATTTTTTTCTCCACCAACTGAATCACATGCCTAATGAATAATAAACAGCCCAGAAATTATAAGTATTATTCATACTGACAGTTATGGTTTCACTGCCCAGATGTAATCACAGTATCTTATTACCGACAAAACAAAAAAGTGCTATTAATTTATAAATTTACTACATGTGCATGGCACTGTATAGAGCTGATCACATGAAGGAAATAGTTTCTATTTCACGCGGCCAGGCTATTTGGATAACACTGATCTAGGTCATTTGAGCGATCAGCTGCTTCAATAGCTCAATCCATTATCCTTGAATTATACTTGGAGTAATACATAACCGACACGATAACCCTGCAACTACTACACTAAAATTAACTCTGTCTCTTCACTGTTACACTTTCTATATTCTAACTATGATAAGTGCATTCTATCTTCATCTTCTGCAAGCCATCATTCTGACAAAGATATACTGCTTATAATTTTGTTCAGCCTCAGAATTCCCATGTCATGCTGTTGTTCAAGATTATCAACTTCTCAATCACTACGTAGTGTCTTCGAAGGGTCTCTATATTATCTGTATACCGTATACTGTATATCTCATCCTGTGCGAGAGATTTTCTAAGAGGTTATCTTGCTTAAAAATTTGAAAAACAGCCAAGTAAATTATTACTATCTTGGCAGAAGCCTTTAAACAGCATGAGTCCAACATTGGATATAGATTCTGTCATGATGATCTACTGTATAAACCCGACAAAATGTCTGGCCATTAAAATCTAATCATAATCATCCTTGCAGATTGAGAGTTACAGTGTGTTCAACACAAATGTGATTTGTATATCATCAGCATGGGCCCATGTGTGAGACCCAATGCGTTTTTGTCAGAAAGTAAGTTGAGTCCTGCTTGTACATGACCATTGTTCTTTTAATATCATTTGGAAATATATGTCAACTGGCTAGTGAAAAATATTTATATGCAGTGGTGGGAATGGAAAAAAATAAGTGCCTGTAGCTGACCCCGTATCTTAGGACTGTTTTCAGACGCAGCACAACACAAGTTTGAAGGCTAACTGCTTCTTTATTGATATGATGATGCTGGTAAAAACTGTAATAAAGTAATGCATAAAATAATAATGAAATGATATCAGATTAGAGAATGTAATTTATAGTAATTACATCAAACACAGTAATTCAGATATGCATAAAAATGACAAAATAAAATATAATCGAAATCGGTGGAATTCACAAAAACAAACCTCTTTGGTCCTCGTATGGAGCTGCTAATAACTAACTGAATTGAAGAAGATTAAAGCTGAACTGCTTAATAAAGAACAAACTGTAATGTTTTGGCAGAATAAATTGTGCCGAGGGTATCTTATGACTGAAGTTAGAGTGGCAGCATGTCGTGCCAAGCGAGTAAAGTGTTAACTGGTGTCGATAGTTTGAGGCAGCATATTTATATGTGAGGTCTTTTTTGTTACTGTTACAAGTTTGAATCATAGAAAAATATTGAGAAACATAATTATTACAAAATTGGACATGATTGTGTCTCACTCCGAGGGGCCGGAATAAACAAAGCCTGTGGGCCGAGGCAAAACCATCAAAAGTAAGGCACGCCACAGTACTCATCCAACCACAACTGTGCTACAGATCTAAGTCAATGTCCACGAAAGAGCGAGTGAGGCCAACAGCGAGGCCAACAGCTGATTGATTGATGACAACTAATTGTTATCAAGACATGAAGTGTTTGCTAAAATAAGACAGGTGAATCATGAGGTGGTATTGCGATTTACAGCTCTGATTAATCATGACCCCGTATTAATTATCATTGACCCCGCTCTGATTATCATGACCCCGATTAATCATCAGAAGAAGTTGTGACATTTACAGTGCCTATACACCAAACATTGAGATCAATCCAGCGGGTATCGCCGGCCAGCCCCGCAGCAGACGCAGCCCGCTGCGGGGTGGGTCCGGGAGGGGCGCGTCCGGGAAGTCTGGCAAAATACGCGGGGTAGAACCCGCACCCACCCGTCACCGGGAGGGAGGGGTGTGGGGTTTGACCCCGCGAATTATTTTGATATTTTTGTGTGTGACGGAAAAAAGCAGAGAGACTGGGGATTTATTTGAAGAAATCATCCAAATGGATCCAATACTGCAGCCTTATATCCAAGCAGCTGCTTGTTGCTTGAAGAATGATGATCATGATTTCATCAGCAATCTGTAGAATAATTGGAAACTCAGTCTAACTTTGATCAGATGAAAATAGTTCAAAAAAAGATACTGCAGTCAGCAATTCAATGATGCAATAAACTAGTAAATAGTGCTGCCTATGGCATTGAGAATTTTGTGAGGAACGGAATTAGTAGTATCCCAAAATCGTATACTGAAATGCTTAAAATATTCAAGGTTCCAACACGTAATATAATAAATAAGTTGTCTAGTTTTGTGTATAATTGAAGTTGCATCCTCTTTGATCTTTCTTTGAGACAATGGAAGATAGCTTCAACTTACTAAGGTTCTGTGTAAAATTTTGGTAGCACGTTAAATTAAAATGTGTAACAAATTGACCTTAACAAAATCCAAAGTGACGGACAGCTGGCTCCCCGTTCCCGGTTTAGAGAAACCCTTAGAATTGTTCTTAAGTCTGACCCCTCTTGGACTTCGGAGAAGTTGGCTCCTAGCCTTTTTCGAAGAGTTGCTCCTGCCGATATACTGCAGAAACTCCTTGGTTGTTCTAACAGTAACTCGAGTGGAGTTGAAAATAACATTCATGCACCACAAAGCAATTAAATAACCTTTTTTGGGTTATGAGCGTGTGATTATTTTAAAAGAAAGGGGGAGGTTGCTATTTAGAAGATAGGTTTTATACTTCAAAATATCTTGCAGTCTCAAGTATTATAATATGGATTATTACTAACTTTCAGCGCTAAAATTGATCTTTGTAACGTGCCTGGAAGTCCAATTAGGTAGCTTAGGCAGTTTAATTGGAATCACGGGCCTTATAACTGTCATCGACTTCAATCCACTTCCCTTTGTGACCAAGAGTAGCTTTAGGTTGCTTCAAATTTCGCGTAGAATTATAGTTTGAGTTGTCTTTGATTATTCAAAGGTAATACAACTCCTATTGTATGTCTGATTTGAGTTTGCAAGGTTAAATTTTATAAATGACTCTTGAATCCTGAAACTTGGTGTTGTCTAAACTCTAAAGTAACTGATTTGGAAGATCAAGCGGGTTGTCAAATGAGGTTAAATAATTCTATTTAGTTTTGTTTTCTGAAAGTATTTTAAAAAATCCAATAATGTTAAAATGTCAAAAATATAATATGTCAAAAATTATAAAGATAGTAATTATTGAAGTCCTTCCGTTAGCTTTTTCTTCTAACTCTGAGTAGTATAATATCCAAAATGTAATATAATATCCAATGGTAGTTAATATAAGTAATATAATACCCAATAGTAGTTAATGTCCAATATAAATCCTTAGAATATGCGAGTAAAAAAATATGATTCAAAGTATAAGGTGTACTTAAATAATTTAGCTTATGATAAAATAATTCGAAGATAGTTCGTAATACAATTCTATAATTGTATTAAAAATTGTTCTGTGTGTGTTCGTTCTCTCGTTGAGTGTGTGTGTTATCGTCATTCTCTAGTAAGGATTTTTTTCTCCTTATATACCCTCTCATTGGTTTTCCAAAGACGGCACATATTGCTAACATGTCTGCAATAGCGGCACGTTTTGCTAACTGCTGTTCTATGATGTCTGTTATTGTAGCCTCATCTCTTTTGTTGTTGCTGGTTAATAAGAAGGGGGGAGGGGGTGAGTTTTTTCTGAAGTCCAGAATGTTCTTTATTTCAGTCTCAAATTACACCAATGATTAGCAATATTCGTTTGACTCATCTCCCTTTAGGAAACTGGAATTTCCAGTTTCCTATAGTTTTCTCCGTCTTACTAACAGCCACTATTTATTATAATCACATAGGGCTTTTGTTTAGTCGTTTTTCAAATGTGCCTGTATCACTAGATACCATCGGCTTCCGGGTTTAAGTAATTTTCAGGTAGTTGAATTCCATGGTTTGATTTAGATTTCCAAATTTCAGCATCCTCAGATAAAATGTTCGGCGATAAACAATAAATAAAGATTTAGCTTATCATGACTAAGCATCGTTCTGCCGTAGTAAATTATATTAATAACGGTGCGCTGAAGTAAAATTTATACTCTATTTGCCATTAACCATGGATGTTATTTATACCTGCTGTGTTGAATTCTAGTTGGGTATATGAGCATTTGCGGTAACTCAAAATGGCAGTGTTTAGAGTTGTTTTCCTTTTTTCTGTGCTGACACTTTGGGCTGAAGCAAACAATAAAGTAAAAGTAAGCAAACCCTACAATACAACATAAACAAACTTATCCAAGCATACAAAGTGCACAGCAGCGATAGGTTATAAGTGCCTCTACACTTATTGAAGGTGTATAGGCATTGATGTGAACTTCCTATACACCGTATAGGCCCGTATAGGCCCATTTCTACCACTGTTTATACTATTTGTGATGCTCCTTGATATCTATTGGATGAGCAGAGTTAAATAAATATTGATTGCTTACAAAATCAGATTATACCGATAAGGCATCAATCTCACACGGATAGCACTAGAGCCGCTAATAAGCTGGACAGCTGCAATCTTCACAGGGCAGATTTTGCGGGACAAAGTACCTTTCAAGCTTTGAGTATATAAATTTATTTTTAGAAAGTATGGATGTATCAATGTCTCGGTTCGGCGCACATGGTTACCAATACTGATATCTGGGATCAAATCACAGTATTTCAGGTAAACAACTGATTGATGACCTGAGTTCACCAGGAATCAAAAAAAGGAAAATAATTATGTGGCAGTATTGAAGCAATACTATTATGACCTCATCTATATTGTATATCCAATTTTAAACAGGAATGTTAATATAATGGAAATAAATCGGAGTACATTTTGAAATAATAATACAAACAAATTGATGTATGCGCCACATAATGGGTGTTGATCTCAACAAAATCGCCAAACAAAAAGTTTATTGATATAAAAAGAATTACCGCATGAAAAAGAATAGAAGCAATTACGAAGTACATGAGTTTTAATAGCCGGGCGTAAAAATTTGACAGAATGCGATATTATAATAGACAACGGATAAAAATACAATTTATAAAAGGTTTTAGCTAAGTTTTTAGGGAGGTTTGTAAATTTAAGTTCCCAACGTATGTACCGGAAAAATTAACTCTACTCTCAAACCTGATCTCTAACAATGTTGTAAAACTTGTATGTAAGGTCACTGCACTTTGTGTATTTGGAAGTCTCCAAATATTTGGCTGTCAATTATTTGTTGACACTAATTTGTCAAGGCTAAGTGAAGTTTTTACCTTTGAGCTGCTGCCAAACCTTTGATTGGTGAGGCTGATGTATGGCATGTTTTCATTGTGGGTCCTTGGATGCCTGGGATGCTTGACTCATAGGTTATTACTTCGACTAATTACTACAATGAAAATATTTGGCAATGTAGAATAAAAACTGTTTGTCATGACCTAAGTTGAGGGAGCTTCAGACTCCTGCTCAAGGTTTTTTATGTAGGTCAAACCTTGTTTGGAGAAGCTCAACACCAAGGACATATGTACTCCTTGTCCTATTGCAACCAGTGCACCACTTTACATCATAGATATGTTATCTAATCTATGGGATTAAATATCAGCAATTATCAGCATCATTCTGGGAATACTTTAATACTTAAACTTTTAGATCCCTTTGTCACCTTGCCAAGTTTAACTGCCCTGTATGATTTGTGCCTTTCAGTTTTATCTGATGCAAGCAGAATGTTATCCGGCAATTGATTTTGAAACACAGCTCAACAAAAACGTTCAAAACGTTCACTAAATTGTAAATTCTTCTCACTCACAGACATAAACAACAGGACTGCACTCAAATTCAAGAAAAAAATGTGTAAATTTTATATCCTATTGGCTAAGATCAAAGTGTCACTGCCAATGGCCGATTAGTGCCAGTTCAGTTTTGGCAGCTTGCTGCATACTTATGATTAGGAGGTCCTCTATGGCCTCTCCTCTAGGATGCATTCTAGTTTTCTAGAATGTATCACATTCTCAGTATGAGGATTAGGGCACCTTGCGTCCCTCTTTAGGGGCAGCCCAATCTTCTGTTTCTTAGCAAACAGCAAGTTTTGTCAAAGTTAAACATTTTTTGTCTCTCAAAGTAGGTAAAACACGATGTGGATACAAGTAAATACCAAGATCATAGATTATGAGAATGATTGCTAATTAGTTAAGGGTCAATAAGACAAGCTGCCTCGCATCTTTACATTTTATGAAGACAATTATAACAATAATGATTATGTGATCTTTTCAGGCCAATGAGAACATGCTTAAATTTATTTACAGAAGCCTTCTACAAGGTAGAAGTGGATAAATTTGTGTTATATGTAAAGAGATCTAACCTCCATTGACAGCATGCATAGTTAACGGAATCATCAACTTCTACTCACAAAACTACAAGAGCTGGAATTATCTGATGCACTAATATCTCTCGTCGCAGATTATCTATGTAACCGATCACACTGTGTCACTCTAAGATGACACAATGTGAAGTCAACCTATCGAATATGCAACACTGGAGTCCCTCAGGGCACACTCTGTGGACCCACACTCTGGTCAGCATTTATAAACTCGCTCAAATTCTCACAAGGCGCCACCATCAAATACACAGATGATACGACCACCTACTATCCGCTGAAGAAATCCACCACTGAGACCACTAGCTGCCCTCGATCAGAAGTCGACTTTATACCTCCTGAAGTCGGACAACAACTAATCAGAGAGTGCAGTGATTGAGCTAATCGGAATAAGATGCGCCTTAATGTCCAAAAATCCAAGTCGCTCAATGTATCCCTCAGAAAATCTCTAATCATGAACTCTGAACTCGTTATGAACACCAACCAGAGCGTCACTAACGTCTCAAGTACAAAATAACTAGGTGTGACACTTGATAGCCACCTTACATTCAGCGAACATGTGTCCAAGGTACGAAAGGCTGCAAATCGTAAAATCCACGGATTGTTAGTCCTGAAACAATCTGGGGTTAACACAGAAACACTTGTGATGATGTACAGAGCCCAAATACTGCCAACAATAACCTACTCAGCTCCAGCTTGGTTTCCTTTCTTAGCAGACTATCTCAGGAACGAGCTGGAAAAGATCCAGAAACTAGCACTGCGAATAATTTTCAATGATCTTGAACATTATATCGATAGACTCAACGCTGCTAAGTTAACACCACTTTGCGATTTACTCCATGACGTATGCTCAACCTATGTGCTGAGAATCGTCAATAATCAAGAACATCTGCTGAGAAACCGCCTAAATAACAAAACGAACGCAAGACCACAGAGATCTGTAAGACAGTGTCAAACTGATGGGTATATAAAACGGTCACAAACTGTGAAATGTAGCAAGGCAATTTTAAAAAACAAAGACTATCTAGCCTAACAAGTTTAAATTGTTTCTGTTTTACAATTTATTATTTACTATTTTCTTTTACTTTTTATCTCGATGTAAACATCTTTGGACAAAGAGTATATATCAAACAAACAAACAACCTGTAACTATCTGATTAAAAAGCTGAAATCTGAACTACTACACCACCCACCACACTGTCACATTATAATATGCTGTTATCAAATATTTTTACCTGCGCCGGCTAGTGGAAAGTTGATCAAGGATTTTTCCCTGAAGAAGCACTCTGAAGCTATCCACCAGTGAAAAATATCCATTCCCTACAGCAAATGAAATGAACGGTCAGTGATGTGGAATTTTTTCTCTGGATCCTGCGGCAAAACCGTGAGGAAAACAATCATTGATAATGCTTTACTACTGACAATACTACAATTACATGCAGTGCAACTGGGCTCGATTGATGTCAATTTGCAACATTGTGCAAGTGAATCAGCTGTTACAGATCGTGATGAATGATCCAGAGGTAAGGTTGCTGCTAAGAGGAAATGTGTATCACTACAACTACGCATAAAAAACTCAAGATACATGCCAAATATTGAATGTTCAATCTCACCTGCTGCGGGATTGACAACCTGTTTCTTATCGAAAGCTAGTGAGCGGGGTAAAATTAATGGCTGTCTCAATAGATCGTACCCTTGTGGTGCCTGTTGCCTACAGTCTTCATCCATGTCAAATGACATTCTTTTCGAACAGAGCTGTACCATATTACTTATGGAGGTGATGCCGTCTGCTTGTTCGATTTGCTCGCCCATGAATTTTAGAAAGTACTTCCGTGTCGCTGAGTGGCGTTCAGCTGTGGCTGCAACCACATAGGTGTTTTGCCTTTGCATCGTTATGTGGGTGTCGTAGTGCATCTGAGTGGTTCTTTGCTCACCAGTTGAATTGTTGGTTTCATTGTTTGGTCGGTTTGCTTGCGATGTGCCTGATGTTGTCGGGGCTGCGTCTGCCTGTGGAGCATCAGTCATTCGGTATTCAAAATTGATACCGACATGTTGACCGGGAAATTGTCCCCCTTGACATGTCTGAAGAAGTACAACCTGTTTGATATATAAATAAGTACACAATTAGGAAGTGAGTTAACGGGAACAGATAGCAACTGTGAGAATTTCTCCTCCTATTGAATTGTGGTCTCACAATTATTTACCAGATTATGGGATTATATCACAATAGGTATGTTTCAAGAGGGCAGTTGTAAAAATCAGCATGTTCACCTTTTTTAGTGCAACAGATAAACTACAGATTATCTGATCTGAAAAATATTCTATGGAAGAAGATGTCCAACTACTTACAGCTGGGATATGAGGCTTCAGTTTGGTCAGCACCTTTTGAACATCATCAACTTCTCCTTCGTTTCCATCCTTGTCATGTATAATACCGTTTCCACCATGTGACATTATGCAAATGAAGATGACAGAGCAGTCGTCCTTATCTTGGCTGATATGTTGATTCAGGAAATCGATGAGTTCCGTGAATGTCCAGTTAATAAGTGCGGGTCTAACAGTGAACCCAGATTCATGGAATGCTCTGATAATGTACCCAGCTTCTTCTCTAGCTCCGTTCCGGTCAAAAGTTATGTAGCAGACATATGCATACATTTTCGCCTTTTCCTGCCCTCTGGGAATGAAGTAAGAGCTAACATGGGGGTATATCTTTTCAACGATATCACTGTTCCAACTTCCTTCATAAAGCTCTTGCATAGACTTTGAAGATAGTTTAGCCAACGAGATAAGCACATCTGCATCGTGGTAAGCTTGAAGAATGGTTTGCAACTGTTTGTCGTCTCTTGATTGTATGGCTTGTTCAAGCAGTTTGTAACTAGTGAGATACTTTCTAGCATCAATCTTCTTCACCATGACAAGGTAAAGTGTGTAGCACTTTTTATTGAAAGCGTATTGAAGACAGTTCTCCGATCTCCTGACATTCTGAAATATTGTACTCTCATGTTCATTTTCAGGAATTTTACACAAAACTTTTGTCACCGGCGTCAGCTGATGGCAAGCTCCCTTAGCAGCAGCCTTTAGTTCATTCTTGAATTCCTTTTTGAGTTCGTCTACGCTAGGGCTTTGATCTTCTTTAGCCTTTCCCTTCCTAGTCAGCCAGTTGAACATTGTTGAATGATAAATTCATCAACAGAGCACAATCACTTATTTGTCTGCGTTTAGATAAGCATTGATAAAAGAATCTTGGGGTCACATAGTTGGCTAAGTGACAAGTTTTTGAAGGGATTTTGCTCACTGGGGAAACCAAGAAAAACCATGATGAGTCATCAAAACAGACTAGAAGTTTAGAAACCCTGTGAGGACATGGACTTCTTCTATCAGCTAAGGCAGATTCTTGGCATACTGCCTTATAGTGTTTGATGGGCGATTGGTAGCCTGTTGGCTGTCGAGGTGAGGGGGACAGCCTGGGTAAAATAAGCATGACCTCTTCACGGTCACAACACAATCCTATCTACCATTTTCATTAATTACCTATCACAACTAACAAAAATTTATCTTTGTTAGTTTGACCAAGGAGAAGTTCTTGGTTTGACTTGAGAGATCTCAAGTTCTCACAGCTCAGGCTCAGGAGATGTCGGATAGAGAAAATAAAGCCAAGAAGATTGGAGCAAGTGATAACAGACAGCGTCAACCACTTCAAATCAGAGACCAATCTCAGTTTTATCTTTTGACGAGATCTGTTGTGTATTAGGCGTAATCAAATTACTGTCAGCTATCAGACATCCCATCTCCGCCTTTTTGGGAGGTTCAATCGCTGTCATATAATAATGTATTACCGGGGAGGTGGTGCTGCGCTCTTTGTAAAATCTTCATATAAATTCTCTATAATAAGTCAATTAAGTGTTAAACTGTCCAAATTTTGTGACTCGGTTTGGATAAAAACAAAATAAAGCAATCAGAATCATAACTTCAGCCCCCAAACAATTTTCTGTCACATCTGGCCGCTTGCTCCTAAATTTACATACTCTCCACAGTAGAAGGAATTTTCTTTTTCAAAATTTTGTCAAATCGAGGGTCCATAAAGGCCGTGCATCCAAGCACATACTTCATCTCGTTAGAAAATCGAACAGACATACACATCACTACGTAGCAACTGTGCAATAATTAAACCCTCATTTAGATCAAACCTAGGCAAATCAGCCTTTTTAAATATTTTTCATACATTTGTAACTAAATCAACCAAGCCTCATGAATCATTATCATTTAATCCTACCTAAAGTTGTTAACTTGTATTTTTGTTTGCCACTCTCTGTTTCTTCTTTTCTTTTTTCATCTTATTCATGCAATTTATGATACCATGCTTTCATTATCCTACACACTATATAGTATGTAACACCCTACCACTTATATCTTTTTATTCAAGTCATTTTTTGTATCTATGTTCATGTGTATGAGGTCAACAAGTTATTTTTAATTTGCTTTAATTATAAACTTTTAGAAAACCTCAATAAATAAATAAATAAATAAATAATTAAACCTTTTTATCAGACAAAAATCAAAATCCAATCGCCGTTTTTTCAAGAGGAAGTCAGTTTAATTACATTTTTATTTTTAAATTCAAAGTGATCAATGGGCAAATGCAATCTCCGTTTTTTTGGCCATGCTTATTCACAGTGATGAACTCCGGTGCATATAAAACCGGGGGAACATCAAGGCTGGACAGTTCTGGTTGGAGAGCCCTTGGAGCATGTTTTTCTGGTATGGTATAGATTGCTTTTCTGGTATCTAACTTAATTTATTATTAAAAAAATACAAATTGATTTTAATGTCGAAAAGGCATCTCAACTATGAGCCATTAGTAAATTGAATTAATACCTACCTGTCACAAAATTCTAAATACAAATGTTGTGGATAAATTTGATTAGATAAACAAAACACTTTTTGTATGGAGTTGCCTTCTTCCTCAACAGGAAGAAGTTAACTCCATACAAAATAAACATGAGCAAAATAAATAAAATAGTGGTGTCTGTTCTGCTCGAGTATTCGGCCCCAAGTGGGTCGAATATGCGACAGAATACTGGTGCCCCGAGTGAATTTGGACTTACGACCTTCAAGTTTTGAGACTGATTTGCGATCATGCTGCATTATTGTCATTATATCCACTTTATTTAGCATCGATCTAGAGTAATATCCATGTGAGTACTTGTCGCAGTATCATTTTTTGTCTCTCAGTATCAATTCAGCGTCTCTTAGTATTAATCCAGTGAGACGACAGCTGTAGTTTTGTTGCCACAGTTAGTCATAATTCAGTTATCATTATCCGTTTCTCAGGATGTGTAGATGACGTTTCTTCTTCTCTTCATGCTGTAGTGCTGGCGTGATGCTTGTCATTCTAGCGACAAGCATGATTGTTTGTTTCCAGTGCCTGTAATAATAAGAGTTGTAATTCATCAACACATTCACATTTTGTATCAGCTAGACATTTTATTTATAGGACATTAACATTATTATTCTATTCTCTAGATATAATTAATGCTGGATAAGATTGTATTCAAACGACCTTCCCCGAGCAAGCCGACGACATATTTAACTAAAGAGAGATTAATTACCCATTACAACGTAAGTTGACAAAACAGCCTTTACCTCACAAATCACCAGGTCAAGCCTTGAGAAAATTATAGGGTTTGAAATTTCTTTTGAGAAGATAAAATTACAACCATGGACAACAAAAATGTTTATAAATGATGGAAAAACTGAAGTGAATTGAAATAGAACTTGTGGGAAACTCTGGTCCAGGAAAATTGCTGGGACGGATTAACAAAATATTCATAAGGATACTGGAAAAATATTATTATTACTATGGAGGAAAAAATGGGTGGACAAATTGAAAGGAAAACAGGAGGAAAATTATGGAAAATTGAAACCGGGGAGCTCCAGCGGCAATTTATCACTCCATTTGTATGGAATAGGTCTATAGGGCTAGTTGTCAGAGGCTGCAGACTAATCAAATAAATACGCGTACTTAGTTGAGTTAATATCATTCCTTCATTAAAGATTGTCTGAATCCGGCTCAATCTGACAACTGGTCTGACTCTGTACACTTGGGGGATTGATTGTCCATATGTTATACAAAGAGGATATAAAGGAGGATATAAGGAGGATATTTATTTTATAGGATTTTTTTTTTTATTATTTTCAAGTTTTTTGTCAAAAATCAAGCGCTTTCAAACTTCTGATTACAGGATGAAACTTCAAAACTATAAGCAATTTTCCTTTCAGTTAGTTGTTTTGCCTGTGTTCAGAGTTTAGTGCGCTGATTTTCTATACAATTTGAAGAGTTTTATTTCTGTTGTCACCAGTATCTTTTTAAATTTGTTAATATAAAAAGTTTAAACTAGAGAAACATTTATACTCCCATGTTCGTGCAAGTTTTTCACCAACGTAGTCTGTGGTTATGATTTTTACAAACGGAATATAAACAATTATCACTGGTCTCAACAGTAAACACGCAATGACATTTTATACAAACCTCTTCGGTAGAATGGGATCATTTAACCACTGCAACAGGTAAGTCATGCTAACAATCACTCTGCCTGCAGGATAGCCTTATGACATAGTCTACCTCTGCAGCACAGCGGTGGTGGCGCTGCCTTCCATCAAGAAAACTCCCAGAGTTCAAGGTTATAAGATATCAAAACCAGTGTTCCATTTAGGCCCAAATATTTCTAAATTATGGGTTTCCATTGTTTTCCCAATTTCGGTACTAAGACTAGGCGAATAAGTTCAAGCCCTATGCTGCAGAGACGAACATATGCCTCAACAGTTCCACATGCGCAGAGTGGCTAACAATAGGAAGTGATTATAAGAAAATTGCGTAATAATGGAAATTGATGACATTGCTATGTGATTTTAGCCATCCGAATATTGTTAACCAGTTACCCAACACATACCTGTCACAAGTGACGAATGCCTTGAGATATTCCGTCGCCATACCTGCCAGTTGGTCAGCTTACAGGCTATCACGGGGTTTAAACTACCAAATACAAATTATGATATGAATATAAATATTGCTGGTTTCGTGATCATTTTTCTGTGGATAATTGCGTGTTGACTGATACCAATGTATTTACAAGACAATGTAAACCAATAGAAATTTGTCTAGGTGATTTTTCAGGTTGTTTCTAAAAAGATGGTTATTGTCAGCGGCCCGGGATGGTTCAATGGTCATTGGGAAACTTATAAGTCTTACAGTCATATTGCTGCGAACCTCTCAGCACAAATAACCCCTGTACCGGCAAAACACAGAATTCACATGTACTTGTTGTTAATAACTCAATGTACGTACCTTGGGAGATAATCTTTTCAGTTGTATGTCTAATAATGACTATGATATGTAGTTGATTACCAAAAGCTCCTACCAAATCGGGAATCTCCACTATCACTATGTATGGCCTCATTAATTACTAAGTTAGTTAGTTAAGTGCTGAAGTTAGCAAGTGTTGAAGTCTACTGCACAGCACAACTAACACAAGTAGTTAGTTTCCATAGCAATAGGTATGATTGACGAGTGATATCTACTTAAAAAAGTGTCTTATGTATTAGGGGGTTAAATGCTACTAAACCTGCATACTGCATAATTTCGCTTGACTTCCGCTCTGATGTTAACAAACTTGTTTCAAGTAAATTAATTCATGGTTGGCTATCAGTAGGCTTGAATCCCCATAGCAGGCGTATCAACCACAACAAAGCATATAAATACAGGAACTAATTTAGAAGGGCATGTCGGATGGTATATCACCTGTAATTAGATAATATAAGATTTTAGATGTGCATTAGAGTTTTCACGGTCATTTGGCAGTCAAAGTTTGTGATTTATCATTTATTTAGGTAACTATTTAAGGGAGGTCTTGGTATTGAATGTTTATGTTGTTTATCTATTAGTCAGCAAAAATCAGGACGAAACTTTAGATAGTTGTTTTTTTGAAGTTCGAAGTAATTGTAAATACAGATATCTCTGTATGTTAGTAAAACAAGTTTTATCAACTGACCACTGGTTCTGACAACACCACTAGCCTCAATAGCCTAAATAGCATTAGTAGAATATGGGATGGAGTTTTGATTTGCACTCCATCTATTGATGTAGGAGGGGATAACTCTCCGTTAGCATTAGTTTCATATACATTGGATATTCAATGAACGAAGATTAAATTATGATAAGGTGTTTGAAGTAATCAAATAAATGAGGATAAATTATGCAATTAGTACTTTTTTGTATTAGGTAAATAAGAGTGTATGGATTCAAACAAACATTTAAAGCTAATTCTAAATGTAGGCACGTGCCGATGACCTTGTCTGTCAAATTTGGATCGCGGGGACCTGGTAGCTTTAGTTGTAGGATTACTCCGATGACGGAAGCATTGTATCCTACTGTTGAGTGATGTGCAGGTTTTTGGGGAAGGGGCCCAGAAGAACTGTTCATTTTTGTTTCACTATAGGCCTACTCAGTATTCAGTGTCAGTAAACATTTCTTTAGAATTGCCTGTCACATGCGGGAATAATCTTTCATGTAGGGTTTGGGTTTCCCTTCCACCTGATGGTAGGGCCTAAGTCACTCGCGACTATGATTCAGTTGTAGTGCAATTACTGTGAGCCTTCCAATATAAAGCAATCAGGGAGGCAAACTGGGCTTTTAAGCCTACGTTGGTAGGGTGAGCTTAATGATCACAGGCATTCCAAACTTTGAATCAACAAAATATTGATGTTATATTCAATTTGAATTGAGTTCTTCTTACAAGGCCACTCCCAGAGACTGCTGATTTGGGCAACAGTGGATATTGTTATGCCGAAAGAGGTGGGGAGTATGACTGTAATTTGAATTGTACAAGACCCACAACAGAATTCTCGGATGTCAAAGTCATTGGTCAGTGTCATTTGTCTGGTAGTGTTTTGTTAGTTGAAAAATTTAATTCACCAACAAGGGTGTAGGGCAAAAAATACAGAGTTTTTTACACCTAAAGAACTCATTTTTTCCAGTAAGGTGCAGTATCAGAGATTTTATAACACAGTACGGTGTTATAACTGGTAAAATTTACTAGCTGTAATCTGGCCTCAGAGCCTCATACTTGGTAGTTATCTTATCTTACCTAAAGCATTATCCTGTACCACGGCGCACCTTATAGCGAGTTTATGCTAATTTACTTATCTCGTCAGTTCGCAGGTTTTTCTCATCCCTTTCATTCTAGACAACTGTAGTGACAAGTCGTCTTTTTCACAATTCCCACCTTCCCGCCCTAAAATACTACCTTATGTTACTATATTTCTCAGTGTGTGAAAGGTGACTTGGGTGCATGTGTAGTTGGTGCTAAATTTTCCGCCTTTTCTAAAGTATCGAGGCCGAATTTCCTCCTATAAAGTTCTTGCCCTGCCCATGCTGTTCTCCAGCAACTTACTGTACTTACTATAATGTTTATTTCTAACTTATTGGGGGTTAACCAGGAAATGGCGTATTACTCGCCCCCCTCCTATAGGGGAACCCTCAGCTATCTTGTTAATCTTTGAGGTAAGAAAAAATAAGGATTAGCATTTGGGTTAAAAGATTCATCAGTTTAAATTTGATTGGTGAATCAGTAATTTCCAATGGTACCTATCCATTATCCAATATTGAGAGTACCTTACCATTAGTAATTGAGTATTTTCTGTGACAGTAGGTTTAAGTTATAGTTACCATAGTTAAATTTGTAATTTAGGCTTATGTTATTAGATAAGAAATAATTATACTCTATCCTTCACAAGTTATAAAAGTTGTCTAGTTACCAGTGTTGGTCAGTTGACAACTCCAAGTTATGAAAAAGTAAATGAATAGTTACTAGTCTAACCAGGAAGTTTGTTCAAAGCGTTTTGGCTCAATACTGTATTTGTAAACAAAAATTTGATTGTACGGATCTATCCATAACTTTTATTACATTCATCACTGGGTTAGTTCATCTGGTTACCATTCCATGCTATTTTCTGTGGTTTTCCATGGAATGCTTTGCATTCCGGGTCAACTGATTTGTTTTCAGTGATGCAGTGTAGATGGCCGAGGGGTAATGAGGGAGTGCCAGTACTAAGAGCTATGGTTCAGACAACATAATGGACAATCTTGAGCCAACTATCCTGATGAGCCAGGAATATAATGTTAATCAAGTTTGTGAAGATTTAGACATTTCTCTCACAAGTGCGAAGGGAAATAATTACGATAATATTATGAGTTTTATTTTTGTCGCGAAGTAGGACGCAACTCCGAATTGAATGCTAAAATTGTCTATTGTGTACATTAAACAATGTTCCTGAATTTGCTTAGAATTGTTGGGAGTGGGAAGTGACCTGTCATTTTGCCTTTAGTGTCATATTCTTTTGATTAGATCACCTGATAACCATTCTATGCTATTTCCTTTGGTTCTCCGTGGAATGTCTGGCATTCCGGTTTAACCGATTTGTTTTCAGAAGGGAGTGAATGGAAGCATTCAATGCTGCTCATATAATGGCGATCTAGGGTATAATCATCCATTATGTTGGGCTGGCTATCCTTATGGACAGGGAGACTCAATAGAAAGGAGATGTCACTAATTGAAAATTACAATGGAGAACCAGGGTAGATTATGGCAACCCGGCTACCTAAGTGGATCAGGAGGCGATAAACAGAGGAGTGGCAGAGGCTGTGAGACCTCAGCTCTCACAACTAGGATTAGGATGAGCCGGGGGGGGGGGGGGGCTCAACCCCGAGGAGCAGCAGAAGCTGTGAGATAACCTCACAGCTTACTTCAGAGCTCAGGAGAGACAAGGAGAAGGAGGAGCAGAAACTGTGAGTTAACTTCACAGCTTACTTCGGATGACTCAGGAGAGTCAAGGAGAAAAAGGAGCAGTAGCTGTGAGATAACTTCACAGCTTACTTCAGAGCTCAGGAGAGACAAGGAGAAGGAGGAGCAGAAACTGTGAGTTAACTTCACAGCTTACTTCGGATGACTCAGGAGAGTCAATGAAAAGGGGGGGGGGGCGAGCAGAAGCTGTGAGATCTCAAGTTCTCACAGCTCAAGCTCAGGAGATTTCGGATAGAGAGAATAAAACCAAGAAGATTGGAGCAAGTGATAACAGACAGCGTCAACCACTTCAAATCAGAGACCAACCTCAGTTTTATCTTTTGACGAAATCTGTTGTGTATTAGGTGTAACCAAATTAATGTCAGCTATCAGTCATCCCATCTCCGCCTTTTTGGGATGTTCAATCGCTGTCATATAATAATGTATAATTAAACCTTTTTATCAGACAAAAATCAGAATCCAATTGCCGTTTTTTCAAGAGGAAGTCAGTTTAATTACATTTTTATTTTTAAACTTAAAGTGATCAATGGGCAAATGCAATCTCCGTTTTTTTGGCCATGCTTATTCACAGTGATGAACTCCGGTGCATATAAAACCGGGGGAACATCAAGGCTGGACAATTCTGGTTGGAGAGCCCTTGGAGCATGTTTTTCTGGTATGGTGTAGATTACTTTTCTGGTATCTAACTTGGTTTTTTATTCAAAAAATACAAATTAATTTTAATGTCGAAAAGGCATCTCAACTATGAGACATTAGTAAATTGAATTAATACCTACTTGTCACAAAATTCTAAATACAAATGTTGTGGACAAATTAGATTAGATAAACAAAACACTTTTTGTATTGAGTTGCCTTCTTCTTCAACAGGAAGAAGTTAACTCCATACAAAATAAACATGAGCAAAATAAATAAAATAGTGGTGTCTGTTCTGCTCGGGTATTCGGCCCCAAGTGGGTCGAATATGCGACAGACTAGACGATAGATTTTCCTTCTTTTTTTATGTGATTCCAAGTTCACTTGGCATGCCAAACTATTTACTTATGTTTAGCTAGTAGAGACTGGCTGGAGTGGGGTAGATTTATTTAAATTCAGCATTATAACCGCATGACAAATATAATCATATCGGGCAGCTCTTAATTTAATTTAACTCACATCTAGCGCAATTTCTTTTCGAGTTGTCCTCTCTTGTGAAATCGATGTATTCAGGCTCCTGGCTATGCCGAATCCTTTGACAATATCCATTTTGGTGTCATATGACATTGAGTCCTAATATATGTGCCTAAAACAGCAACTTGCTTACTTTCTGATGTGATATACTAGTTTAAACTCAGGAGATGGGGGTGATTACGTATTTCGAATCTACCAATGCCAAGGTAATATAGATATTGAGATGGAGAAGGCTGGGAGATGATTGTTCTTCTATCACCGAAATTCATAAGGATGTGATCAATAAAGGTGAGTGGTTTGAGAGGAAGGGTTGGGCTCTAGTTTTAGTGATTGTAAGAGGTCTATAGTTATTGGATTCTGAATGGAATATTGTGGTGGATTTTCCACCACAGCTGGACATTCAATATTCAATTTTACATTAACCCATGTATCATAAGTTGTCCTCCAATCTCATCATATTATAACTTTTTTAATTTGAACTTTTACATCCATCTAGAATGTCCCCTGTTTCCTGTTTCATCAGCCAGTATCATATTAGTATATGCTTTTAATAACTGAACATGAGTAGAGTCTAGTCAGTTAGCATTTAGCAGCTGAAGCAACAACACCTCATCTTTCTTTTAATTAGTACTGGCAGACCTCCTTGCCTTGACATAATGTTGCCTTGTTGTACTCTGTTGTTAGACTGTAGCCTCCCTTGGGTAGTAGGTAGAGGCTAAGTAAATACCCCCATTGCACCACTGCAACCATTGACGTGATTCCCAGTCCAGTTCCTCCCAAAGATAGTTGTAACTCAGAGCCATTCTCTTCCCCCCATTTGGTTTATTTATTTTATCTATACCCCTTCCCTTCCATTTGTCTCGCCGGACAAAGATTCCCAGTCCAGTTGTTCTCCCAGCTATCTTGCAAGGATAGTTGTAACTCAGAGCTATTCCCTTCAATCCCATTTATTTTATGTATCTATACCCCTTCCCTGCCATTTGTCTCGCCGCACAAATCAGGTAATATTTGTCAAAATCCCTTCCCCCCAATTTGTCTTGCAAAATAAATAGGGTTACTACCTCGTCTATATCCCTGCCCTGCCATTTGTCTTGCCAGATAAATAAGTTGACCATCTTTGTCCATATCTCCCCCCCCCCCCCAAAGCCAGACCCAAAGTCAGATCAATTATAATCCAAGCCCATATAGAGTCGGCGTACTTGTTACCTTCCTCCCAGATAGAGACGGCGTACTCGTTATATTCCCAGCCCAAATATAGTCAGCATACTTGTTACCTTCTCCCTCAGATAGAGTCGGCGTACTGGGTATATTCACAGGCAGATAGAGTCGGTGTACTCGGTATATCTCCATAGGCAATAGGCAATGTGCGTGGTTGCAGTGGCGGGTATCGCCGCCTTAGGGTAACCCCCTCAAAATCCTCTACAATATTACAACACCTGTCAAGATATGGGAAAACTCATCTGATTGGGATATGAATTTAGAGAGTTTTAATTTTTGAACATTGATACTAAAGTCTGAAGCTCTAACTTAAAACTACATGTCAAGTGACCCTACCTCTAGCCAGCACCAAATCTTTGAACTGAAACAGCATCGGCCGCTTCCGTGTACACACAGCATCCGCCGCATCCGTGTACACATAGCATGCTCCTTGATGGTCATGTCACCAAGCACATGACTTGTTTATTATTTAATCGTCAATCAAGTATGTCCGTTCATTCTCAAAAATAAAACCTGACTGACCTAAACAAGGAACATGAGAATTGAAAATGTGCAAAGATAAAAGAGATGATAAATTGTTAAACTGAAAATAAAAGCTATTGATGATCATATAAAAGACCATCAGGTCTGTGACATCAAAAAACATATATCAAGATATCAGCTACAGTTGAAACAGGCGGACTGTAATTCAGGGAATTCCATGGAAAGGTGTCTGTATTCGTTTAGACATGGATAAGATCAGCTAGGCTAATAATCTTGAAGGATGACACACTTTTTTTCACATAAGTACTCTATTTGGAATTGTACATAATTAGTAATTGCCTAACTTGATACGTCAGATCCTAGGTCCCAAACAGAAACTATTCATTAGGTTTGAGTCTATTTCGCTTGACTCTGTAGCCATGGTATTTTTGATATGGGTTTAGTTTTCGAATAAGATTCAATTGTTACTTTAACACACTTGTCAAGATAAGTAAGTGTGTCACTGCGCACATAATTCTATAATCCCGCCACGGACTCCGGATCTCTGTGGCTGTACGATGGATCACATACGAGCGTCTAGTCTAGTGCTTAGATCACTGCTGGTACTCTAATAATTGAGCATAAAAGTATCTTACCAGTTTTCATTATTTGCTGCTTTTTTCTGTCGCGTTTATTTTGGCGTTGAGAGTAAGTCTTGTAGTCTGCCATAATAGGTTCAGTAAAGTGCTTAGATTACTGCTGATGCTCCCATAATTAAATGATATAGAAGCTTACCAGTACATGCTACTACTAGTTGCCTCTTTCGCTATGAGTGTGGCGTGTAGTCTGTCAGAATGCTAAACAATGAAGTTGGCTGTTTAAGTGATTGATGCCACTTTTCCAAATAGTACGCTGCAAAAGTTTAAAAAAAAAGAAAAAAAGAGTTGCATACCCTTATTTTAGAATTTCCAAATCCAAGCAAAAAACTGTTACAATTGATCATCATATCACGTTAAAAACGTCAGTCATATGGGCAATAGTTAGGGTTATCTCCTCAATCAGTTTTGAGTTCAAGAATTAATTTTCTCCCAAACTGGCAATCTAAGAGGTGTAGAACTGAGACATAGTATGGTATAGTATATCAGGCATATAAGTGCTGTCAAATTGTTGCCCCGTTCCATGTTAATAAACTGAAAGATAGCTTTTCGTGTATTCTAAATATATTTTATACTGGCATACAGAGAGGTGTAGAAACCAAATATTCGAAATCAGCATGACATTCTGAACTAGAAAAATTTAATTCTATGCTACCCCTATTCCCTTAAACTAAACTAGTCTAAAGACATTTTTCAGTTCTTATATGGCTAGGTTTCTTTTGGACTATATGGAAGACATAACTGTTTTACATCAGATACATTGGGATCTCAGTCTAATGATAATACCATCACACAATGCCGATCACATTCTAAAATTATCATTATGTTTGTGAGTTATTATCACAGAGTAAGGATATACAGAGGGGACGCTTCAATGATCGTTATAGTGCCTGAGGTTTTTATCCACTGGGGAAATTCATCAATCTGGCCACCTGCCAATTTCAGAATATATATAAGTTACAGTGGAGTTTTGTCATGCAGACATAGCCACCTTTGATAGGTCATAATTAATTCTGTATTTATCCTAAAGACTGATTTCCAACTTTTCTGAAATGTCCAATCTTCAAGATATACACCATTATTTTTATTTTTTGCTAGGATACATAGGCTATGAGTAATCCAGGATTTTAAAATGAGTTTTATCATATAGATTTACATGGGGCTTAGGTCAATGCACGGACATTTCCTAATTTTGATGACAAGCCGTCTATCAATTGTCACATGTAAATCTAAATGAAAAAACTCATTTTAAAAACCTGGATTACTCTTAGCCTATGAATCCTAGCACAAAATGACAATAAAATGGTGTATAGCTTGAAGGTTGGACATTCCAACAAAGTTGATAATCAGTCTTTAGAATAAATACAGAATGAATTATGGCCCATCAAAGGTAGGGATGTCTGCAAGAAAAATGTCATTATAACATAAAGAGATAATGAGTTTTTGGCATCCAGCTGTGCACAATTTTCCCCCAGTGAATCAAAAACCGCAGGCACTATAACTATCATTGAACTGTCCGCTCTGTATATCTTACTCTGTGTTATTATCATTATGGGCATCGTTTGTTTTGAAATAGATTTTTACCTTATTTCCATATATTAGGTATTTTTAAACAGCACTTTGAATGGCCCCATTATGAGCAGAGGTCTTATGTAGGGTAGATACTCTCTATCCTTGCCTGCCATTTCCAGCTACCGTAAGGTCGCGTATTGTAACCACGTGGCTTGTTGGTGAACAGGCCTGGATTAATTTAGGAAACAAGACACAGATTTTAGCCATATCACACCAGCAAGCCCACTGTCATTTAACCACAATATCTAGCCGCCCAGGCAATATAATGATCAATAAATGTGCACACTATGTGTTACATGCTAATGACCTCCCACCACACTGCACAGACCTGACCACAGCCCACAGCTGTCCTACTTACTTTTTCAAAACAAAACATTATGATACATTTCTGTCTGCCATAATAATAAGCATTGCATCGACTGGTTGGAGAAGAAGAATGCTGATTGGTTAACTTTTGGTCAGATCATTTCTAATTGGATGATAATCTTATGTAGTTGTGACGAGGCAAACAACTGCTTGAGGTCAAGGTCACTACATTGAGCTCAACAATTTTATATGTCTCTTCTGAGGCCGGATATTGTTAATAAAAACAAGAGATATATAGTCGCTGCTAGCTTGTTACAACTGAGTTAGTATGTATGTTCACTCATTAGCCACCTGCCTATAGAATTTGGAAACAATGCCCTTATTACGACCACGGTATGCTTGACTAAGTTTTAACCACTCATGGACATTAACCATGCGGCTACAATACGCGACCTTGCGGTACTCTTTTTGGAAGAGGTAGTGGAGGTTTTTCATATTTTGTGCGAGCGCACAGTAGACCTCCTGTATTTGTGGTCCTAATCCAAACAGCCTTGGCCACGATTAATTGCTTGCCTATGCCTAATCAGAAATAACAGCTGACACCGGAACTCACCTGGATCATAAGATCACAAGTCTCTACCTTTTACCTTCAGCCTACTCCCAGGTTAGTTACAGCAGGCTTTGAAAAGTGATCACTGCACTGAGCTATTATCAACAGCGGGACCAGAATGTTTGGAATGAGTAATCAAAGATAAACCAGATCCTAGAAAGTATCCAGTGGTAATTAGACATTAGAAGTTTATTAATTAGTCATAGTGGTCTGATACCAAGAGCATTAAAACTCTGTGCTGACCAACTAGCGCCTGTAATTACGGATATATTCAACTTCTCTCTAGACTCTCAAACAACTCCTAATATATGGAAATCGGCCATCATCAAACCACTGCCAAAAACTGACAAGCCAACTCAACTTAAACACTCCCGACCAATAGCCCTGACAAGCTGCTTATGTTAGGCAATGGAATGTCTGCTGAAAAGCTATATAGTTAAAAACACTCCTCTCGACAATCACCAATTTGCCTACCGAGCTAAAAGATCAACCCAGGACGCAGTATTATGCCTTATTACCACAATAACTAGTTACATAGACCTTCAAGCTGCCAACTATGCAAGATGCCTATTTCTCGACTTCTCGTCTGCATTTAACACCATCAGTGTCAGTAATCACCTCACAGAACTGCAACATCTAGACTCCAGAGTTACAAGCTGGGTGTCGAGTTTCCTGACAGGCAGAACACAAAGAACAATAGTAAACAATATTCTCTGAACATCAATCACCACCAACACAGGAACACCCTAGGGTTCTGTTCTCAGTCCTCTATTATTCTCAGTGTATACAAATAGGATTAGGTCAGAACAGAGCAATATAACTATTTTAAAATATGCTGATGACACTTGTATTGTTGGTTGCATCTCTGATAATAATGACTTGTCTAATTATTTTAATGAGATCAATAGAATCTCTGGTCTATGCAAAGAACTCGACTTATTACTTAATCCTTCTAAAACCCAAGAGATGCGTTTCTCCACTAAGCGAGATAAACCTGACAGTACTACTCTAGAATTAAATGGTGTAAAAATAGATTTTTGTGACAATGTTAAATATTTGGGAGTTCTCTTTGATAACAAATTACGTTTTGAAGATCATATCAATAATGTTGTATCCAAAGCAAATCAGAAAATGTTTGTCATCAGAACCTTTAATTATCAGAGTACAAAGCCTTTAGCCTGCATGTTATTTAAAAGTTTTATTGTATCCATTCTAACCTACTGCCTACCTATTTTGTTCACTAGTATTTATTCACGAGACAAGAAGGCTCTGAGAAAGTTTTTTAAGCAAGGCGACAGACTAGGTCTTGATATTGGGGACCTAGATTCAGTCATATCAAAACGTACAAAGAACCTGGCCCTGCAGATAATACATGATGGTGAACATTTTTTAAACAATTTTCTTGAGAAACTCCCCTCATGCAGATATCGCAGCCTTTAATACAGAACTGCCTGGGGTAAAGACTCATTCCTGAGACACTTGATTTTGATATTACAAGATATTTTTTAATCCACTAGAAGTCAGACTTTACTTTACTCATTTTGTTTATGTTTCTTTTGGTATTCCCTACTCATGTAACAGTATGAACACTCACTCTCGCAGCATACCTAATGTTTGTGACAAAATAAACCAACCAACCAACCATAGTAATAGTCCTGAATGAAGTTAGAAATGACCGCGCTTTGAGCTACAAGTGTAAAATATTTAGATATTTATTCCCACAGGTTCTTTGCATATATATAAGTCATTTCAGTTAAATCTAGAGAATTTTGCAAATTGAGAAGGAAGCAGAGAAATGAAAACCATAGTTTGACTTTTCATTTCATTTTAATCCTTCATTATTGCATGGCAGCTGTTCATGCATGCAGTTTAAATTATGTAACACATAAATGACTTGAGAGAAACAGGTGCAGAGGATATATTGATAATTCTATGCTGAACGGAGTTTGTATGCGATGAAATTACCTCAGTCATAATATGTGAAACATGAGCGATGTTAGGAGCATTTAAAGATACTATTGGTCACCAATACAGATATTGAGTTTTCAATCATTGTCATCTCAAACACAAAATAATCTCATTAAGGTAATGTCAAAGACCAATCCGAATATCAACATATTATATACCGTTGGAAAGGTGCCGAGCTACTGAAAATGAATACCTGAATAAAAACTTGATTCGATGACGTTGTGTCATTTTAGGGAGGAAATGAGGCAAAAGACGCTGTTTTTGTCAATGCAGATGGAGGAGTCAAATTAATTGCAAATAATGTAAGTGAATGTATACTTAGAGATTGCATTCATCATAAATTTTGATTTTCTCTGATATATGACTAGTCTAAATTGACTTTTTACGTCACACCATACAACTCATTTCTTTTGTGAAGACGTGAAAATATGTGAAATTTCAATCATTAATTCACATCAGATCAAAGGCTCGAATCAAAATTAATTATGATTTTCTCTTAGAGTACTCTTCAAATGTCATACACATGGACTATCAAAAAATTAGCTTGCATATTGCAATGACAGTAGACTCTCGAATACGGCTAATGTTTTCGCCGCCTTTGCATAACGACAAACATGCTGTCCAAATAACCATTATTGTGGCCAAACAAACTTTTTTTGAAAGTTCTCACATACGAAGCCAATTTCATTAACCATGGTGCACACAAGAAATGCCAACATAATTTTTCATTGCATCTTCATTTTTCTTGAATTTAACGCAAAAGAATGCCAAAAAACAGCTATTTTTAGGGACTTTTGAGGTCTTTTTAGGGACATTTGACGTGTTTTTTTGCATTCTTTTGCGTTAAATTCAAGAAAAATGAAGATGCAATGAAAGATTATGTTGGCATTTCTTGTGTGCACCATGGTTATTGAAATCGGCTTCGTATGTGAGAACTTTCAAAAAAACCTTGTTTGGCCACAATAAAGGTTATTGGGACAGCATGTTTGGTGTTATGCAAATGTGACGGCACTAAACCACTATGCCGCACACTGAGCGGTTACTAGGGTGAATTGACGAGACTTTTAATTGCACACCAGCATCTTTATTGCTCTCTCAAACAACACACACTAAACTGAGTAAAAACAATCTCTTATATAGTATCACCAAAAGGATGTGAAAACAGGACATCATATGATATCAATTAAACTGCAAAAACTAGGCAATAGCAAAGCGATAATTAATTGGCTCACACTCATCAAGATGGCAAAGCGTAACACTGCACACCAGGACACAGCCCATAAGTTGGTCATTATTAATGTAATAAATGTCTATTAAAAGGTTATTATTTCTGCCACTGGAAGTTAATAAAAAATGTTTATTATTATGGCATTTCCAGTGACAGCCAGAACGGTCACTGTCATGACCTGATACATGACAGGTGATGGCTGTTACACAAAGGCGGCGAAAATATTAGCCGTATTTGAGAGTCTACTGCATAGACTTAAGCCGTAGCTACACGAGACGATTTTTACATCGATTTGGGGTCACGAGTGGTTAATCGGTGGATCTGCACGAGTGATTACTCGTGTTCAGTGGGCATCGAACTTGTTGGTCTTATGCACGAGTGATCTGGACGATCCTCTATGCTGATTGGTTGTTGATTGCTTGCTTCAATAATTACGCGGTTAAACACGTCATCTATCAAATCGTGACAGGCTATCAAAAATGGAGGAGTTGATAATATGTAGTAAAAAATTACATTCTCCTATTTATGATAAAAAAGACCATAACTACAAACATAGGAGTGGTGCTGTAGTGAAAATATGGAAGGTAATAGCTGTATCACTTGGAAATGGAAGCTGTCCTGGCATGACATCCATAGTATAGCATAGGAAAATCAATTTTACAGAAGACTGAAATTTATTTGGTGAAGATTCAAAGTGACAAAGACCCGGATTTAATATGACATCTATATCCGGTCATTTGTTAACACGCCCATTAAATATCATTGGTCAATCGATTGAACTGAGGGAGTTCATTGGTCACTCTAGGCACCTGATTTATGACCCAACTATGACTCACTAGACCATCGTGTACTTACTCATAGGCCTGTATAGCAGTGTGAGGTCGGCTGAGCATGTCTAGACATGCCATCGGCCTGTGATTACATTGTCTCGTATAGCTACGGCTTTAATATACTACCTAGACAGGACAATGCTTATGCTTCACTGATCATAATGTGTCCCACTTAAATAGCACAACATGCCGTAATTAGTTTGTGCTGTGAGCCATAGTTTACTATATACCATTCAATGAAATAATGTGAAAAATCAAGGGACGCTGGGCATGATATCAGCCCTGTCCAGCCCCTTATTATTCAAACACAAAGAAAATTGGTGAGTGTATGTAAAAGACCTTTCCGCACGAGATGGTATTAATAATTTGTCCCCAGAACCGGAACTTTTTATGATAAGATACAATCATTGGCCAATAAACATTGAAATAAATACAGCCATTTACCCTCAGCACTTCCATCACCACTATAAAAATGTAAAGAATACCTATAACACAACAAATATTTTTTTGGATGAGCCAGATCTAAGCACCAGCATCACTCCATCATCATTTTTTTCTTGAAAATTCTTCGTAGTTGTGACTAAACACAACCAGTCTGCTCAAATTGGATTGCTAATTTTATTGTCGCTTCACAAAAAAGAATAGATCTGTGTGGTTAAATGAGTATGCAAACTACAGTTAGCTGTTGTTCCGGAGTACGTATGATGAAGCTAGAGTATGTGACAATAACTTGAAATTATTATACTTTAGTGCAGTCAAAATCTAATGGCATTTACCATGGCCAAACTTAATTTTGCCGATGCCGGTAAGGTTCTTCGAGTTTATAAATGTGATATCGGCGTCAACATAGAATTGCCTCCCGGACCTATACACAGAAACAGCAGCGTGAAAAAAAAAGTTATTACTGAGATGTCTAAAACTGTTTTTAGCTGTGCAAAGGCATCCTCTGCTCGTTTAAATACCATCTATCGCCCACCAGGACACGAAAGCCTTTTCCATACTACATGTCAGCTCACAACAGAATTTAAAATGTTCATTTTCATGTACCAGTCCAATCTTATCGCCTGTTGATACAATGATTGTTATAATAAGCTAAACCTAACCAGAACACGTCATCATCTGAGAGAATGGAACTACATGTAATGATGAAACTCCAGAGGAAAAAGGATGGGAGCAGTGACTCTAATAATTTCCAAAACTGGAAAATGAAATACCGTGGCCAAACTTATTTTTGCCGATGCCGGTAAGGTTATTTGAGTTTTTAAGTTTTTCAATGTGATATCAGCTTCAACAGTGAATGTCAATTCGAGTGATATTTGAAAAGTACAATTCCTGTAATGATCATTATTATTATTCTTATTGTTACATTTTCATTATTCTTATTCAATAGTTAATAATTGCCATAGAAAATATTTCAGTTTCGATCTAGGTGGAGCCCTGCAGACATCTCCATACTTCTCAAGATAGTTCAGCACACTCAACAGTGATTACTGTATAACTGACAATGTCTCCTTACAGAGGGATTTTTTAGTCATTGCCAAAGGGATTGTTGCTGCTCATTAATTCAAAAACTTCTCTGGCTGTCTAAATAAAGGGTTCAGCAACGTTATTTTGTGGCTCAGACGGGGTTCCATACTATTAGCCTTTATTCATACTAAACCTCAGCTCATACCATCAAAAATTTATTGCAGGCTGCGGAGGTTTGTGCTTGTGAGCAGCTGTGATGCCTATGAGCACGCAACTCTTGGCTGAGTCTAACAAAAATGCTGGTGATCATTTGGCCAGCATTTGTTTTCCAGTCTTGGAAATTATTAGAGTCACTGCTTCCATCCTTTTTCCTCTGTGGCTTCATCATTACATGTAGTTCCATTATCTCAGATGATGGCGTGTTCTGTTGTAATAATTACTTTTTTTCACACTGCTATTTCTGTGGATAGCTCAAGGAAGCAATTGACATTCAATGTTGACGCCGATATCACATTGATAAACTCAAAGAACCTTACCGACATCGGCAAAATTATGTTTGACCACGGTAAAGGCCATTAGATTTTGACTACAGTCCTGAAGTATAATAATTTTAAGTTATTTTCACATACGCTAGCTTCATACTCAATTTACAGCACAGATATATTCTTCTTTGTGAAGCGACAATAAAATTTGCAATCAATATTGAGCTGGTTGTGTTCAGTCACAACTAGGAATAATTTTGAAGAAAAAAGCGATGATGGTGGTGGTGATTAGATCTGGCCCATCCAAAAAAATATTTGTGATATTGTGTTACAGGTATTCCTTACATTTTTATAGTCGTGATGGAAGTGCTGAGGGTAAATGGCTGTATTTATTTCAATGTTTATTGGCCAATGATTGAATCTTATCATAAAAAGTTCCGGTTCTGGGGACAAATTATTAATACCATCTCGTGCGGAAAGGTCCTTTACATACACTCACCAATTTTCTTTGAGTTGATTTATAAGGGGCTGGACAGGGGCTGATATCATGCCCAGCGTCCCTTGATTTTTCACATTATTTCATTGAATGGTATAATATAGTAAAATATGGCTCACAGCACAAACTAATTACGTGATGTCGTGTTATTTAAGTGGGACACATTTTGATCAGTGAAGCATAAGCATTGTCCTGTCTAGGTAATATATTAAGTCTATGGATCAGAGCGACTCCCCTTCTTAAATACAGGAACTATGATGGCACAGCGCCAATCCTGCGGGACACAATTCGAGTCATACGAGTATTGAAATAATTTGGTTAAAGATTGGTAGATATACGGGGCAAGGAATTTCAGCAGGCCTGGTGACAAATCATCTGGACCGGCCCCTTTACGGGGATCAAGTGACTGTAGTTGCTTAAGTACACCTCGAGGATCAAAAACAATAGTATCATGCTGATGTCCACCAGAGTTAGGTATATGCACCTGGTGTCCATCATCATTAGAGAAAACAGAGACAAAAGCATCAGCAAAGACATCTGCAATATTGTTTGTGTCATCTGCTGGAAGTCCATCCAGTTGTTTGATGGCATTTGAGCTATCTCTTTTATTAGCAATGAACCTGTACAGGGGTTTTGAGTCCCCCTGCTCTAGTTTGTCACATAAGTGTGTGTTAATATAAGAGTTGTAGTCCTTGTTTGGATTGGGTTTCATGTTTATCAAAGTTAGCTTTGGTCGGGTACTCTAGTGTGACAAGGTGCATACGCTTTCGTTTGCGTATCTGCCGTCTAGAATAAGGCGTCAGCCAGAGCTTCGCTCTTGGCCTTTTAGTTTTGTTAGGGATATGTCTCAATGCTATGTTTTTAATTCCGGATTTAAATGTGTGCCAAATGGTTGTGGGAGTTGGAGATTTGTTTCTCAACTTCCCGATCAATCTCAAAGCTATCAGTGATAATACCAGCTAAATCTGCCCTATTAAATAACCAGTGTGGTCTTGGAGCAGTCTTTGAACTGCTCCATTCTATTTTATTGTTCATAGTTATTGAAAAAGCAATTACATGGTGGTCGGATGCGCTGGGTTCACCTATAGGTGCAATTTTCAAACTTTAATTTCGATTGAAGCCAGTTGAGTTATCAACGTTTAACCCGAGCTGGGAACGGTAAATCAATGATAACTATGAGTAAAAATCACTGTTTCTACACCCTCCAGTGACGTCACACTCACGTCACCATAATTAAGTGCCTCACTGCCTCAATGCTAATGCTCCATACAGTGACCTGTCTAGGTTTATTATTAAGTCTATGGTCTATGGTATTTCCTCTTGATATTTGCAATTATACTTAGGTTTAGCAGAAACATACCTGTTTCGAGGAAATAATCTCTGTTAGTGTTTATTTCGGGCAAATAATGTACACCATACAAGTTGAGAAGAGCAAGCTCATTCTGTGCTGAAAGGGCAGTACCTCCAGCCTGATATATCCTAGAAGTGACCATAGGAATGAAAAATAATGGTAGCTGCACACTTTTATAGTAATTTTGATTAACAATGATATATGTGGATTATAAACTTAAGTACTCATAGCTGTCAACATTCATGTCCTTTGATGGTGTACTGTCTAGATTTATTATTAAGTTCATGGTCTAGACCAGGGGTGCCCAACCTATGGCTCATGAGCCACCTCGGTTCAATTTGGCTTTTTGGGTGGCTCATTTTAATATTTGCAAATTTCACGCGCTTTTCGGCGCGAATTTCATGCATTCAATTCATGCATGTACAATGTACATTAAATGTATGTATAGTGTATACAAGTTCATTGTACTGGGTGCCTGCATTGTAATATGCGTATAGAGTTGTCTTCTTGCAGACTTGCCAACCTAAATTTTCCAAAATGCTTACAAAAATTTGCAAAATGCTTAAAATGCTTACAAAACTCAAGGGCGCCTTATATGACCAGAAATTGCCTCAAAAATTTTTTCGCGCAACGCGCATAATCTCACACAATGACTTTGCTTTGGTATTTTTGCCAACACTTATACATGAATAAATATGATACATATATATCACTGACTGTTTCCATGTTGTCTACACGCGACGTGGTCAGCTCATTTGGTTTAATTGATTTTGAAATGGCTCATGTGAGAGAAAAGGTTGGGCACCCCTGGTCTAGACCATAGACCATGAATTTTTGGATAGAGCACTGTAAATATTTGATGGAGTGTGACATATTTTCAAAACCATTGTCTAAAATGCAAAAGAATCAATGTCACAAGATTCATGCTAAAACTGTTGACTCTTTTTGAAGGTATTTAGGTACACTGGCATTTAAGTTGTACTAATGGAAGCATTTAATTCATTAGTAATGAGTCAGTAATAATAATAATACAATAGACCCATACTTGCCAAGTCTCAAGATTTAGGAGTGACCCTCCAGATTTTTACACCCATCTCCAATTATTGTCATTCTCGCTATCACCTCAAGATTTTTAGAGAAAACAGCCCTATTGCACTTTGTTGGTAGCTATCAAAGCACTTGTTGATAAGTTACTGGTAAGGTCTTTGCACACAAAATTAAGAGGAATCATACTATTCGACCACTGACTGTCATTTGTCACAATATAATGTAGCTTGTAAAGTGCCTACAAATAGAAAGATAACAATGCCAAGGTCCACTACCATTCTAAATTCAACAAATTTTGTATCAAAGAAAAGGCCGACTAGGGCCCCAGGGACTTACATGCCTTTACTCTGCCAATGGAGTGGTAGATACCGGAAATTATTTCTTATTCATTCCTTGCATTTCAGATTTGTTTGATTAACACTTACTGCAAAACAAGGGGATATGACCTGAAATCAGCCTTAATATCATCAACAATGCCGCATACACTATGGCATATAAGAAATTCACATGGATGGTCTTTGGAAAACCAGTCAATCGATCACACAATAGAACTTAGTTTAATGATATCAGAAGGATTTACCAAATCTACAATTTGCTGCACCATTGTCAAAATACAGATGTGTGTATTGTCTATGCAGTAAAGACACTTATTTTCCACCACTCACCATCTCAGAGCAGAAATAGAGTCATAAGTATCTTGTGTAAACACACGTGACTTACAAAGAAACGTGATATCAGCTCCGCTAAAGTAGTGGTGCTGAGCATTTGACATGTTATATGTGACAAAAGCTCAAGTTTGTTGACTTAACTCATTTTTTGAGGTTTTGGGACTTGGAGAACTCAAAAATCATGCTGGGCCGTTCTTGAAAAGTTTGGAAACAGTTTTTTTCCCAAAAACTTAAGTTTGTTTATTTCACTTTTTTGGGACTTGGAGAACTCAAAAATCATACTTGGCCGTGTTTCGAAAAATTTTTAAAATTAAACTTTTTTACAAGAACTTAAGTTTGTTGACTAAACTCGTTTATTAGAGGTTTTGGGACTCGGAGAACTCAAAAATCATGCTGGGCCGTTTTCGGCCGAGGCCCGTTTTTTCCCGAGGGCCATTTTGGGCGTTTTCCGCTCTCTGTTCTTCTTCAGGGATATCATGCAGTCTGGTGCCATATACCATGCCATTAAGATAATTATACAGTGCTCTTTTTTGCAGGACAATCGCAAATAATAACTGTTACAACAAAACTTGACGGTTCAAATAGCAAGTCCTTCTTGGCAGATTTAGGTAAAATCTACCCAAATGTAAACACTAGTGCTCAGCTGAATATTGGTATAAGCGAGGTAAAGAGTCAGATCGTCATTTCCTCAAAGCTGAGCAGAAAGAAACTGAGGAGCACTCAGTCAGCTGGTTCTTCTGTGAGAGACATGATCAGGGCCTCACTACAGAAACGAGAGACTAAGAGACTGAACAAGCGGATCGACAAGGAGTTCGAAAATTTTAATACCAACTCGGATGAAAAACTTACAACCCTCATTGACAGTTCCACAAACTCCTGTCCAGCAAACCTCTCTATGAACCATTGTACAGCGAGTGCATCTTCAATAATGCAGTCAAGATTAACAAATCCACATCAACAATTTGGGCCTCCAAAACATAACAAAAGGTTTTGCCATCTTTGTCACTTGATCGAAGTTCCACCAATTACATTTGAAGCTCAAGATTCTAAAGGATTTATCAATAGGTTTCATGAATGTGCTGGAGATATGAATCAAAGGTTGCTCACTATGATTAAGTCTTGATGTGCTAATTTTTTTTATTAGTTCAAGTAGACAAGACTCTGCTGGCGGTGTTCACATCTATGGACTGATTTTTCTACTAATCATTAAACGAATCCAAACAATATATATAGCTACACAGTTTACAAACTTAGATTTGGCCAATAAGCTTTTATTGACTTGCACAAACCTAATGCTACTGCCTGAAAACAACAATAATAATTTTCTAGCTTTTCCAGCTCTATACTTTCTCTCAATATGCCAACTACCAGCAGTTGATGTTGTACTGAGCTATAATCTCTACTTTATTAAAATATCACTGCGAGAAATTTTTAATCATACAGAAAGGTCTCTTTGAAGAAACGAGTATGAAAGGGATGATCTTCAAGTTGATTGCTTATCTTGCAAGCTGTATATCATGCAGAAGTGAAAAGTGTCAAATTTTGAAAATAAATGAATTGTTGGTTTCATAGCTGACCGCACATTTGTGCTTATTATTCATGTTTTTTGGAAGAAGTTTGTATGTATTTTTGCGGCACATTGACAAAGGCTACGCACAATGAAGAATGCAGGACTGCTTTTTTGAGGTTTTAGTATCTGCGGGAGGAAAATCTCTATATTCCCACAGGCCCGAAATAGCTTACTTCAAGGCCAGCTCACATTTACTCACCCCTTTGTTTTATACACACCTCAATTAGCCAAAATGTAGAACTAGCTAACATTAGGTCAGCGCTCATCTCTAAACTGGCTAAACCAAACTCAGGCTAACATTAACTACTTCAAGGTAATCTCTTTCAAATCACAAAACTTATCCCGGCCATTTATCAGAATAATAGTGTTGCATACTTGCATAAACTATTAGTTACATGATGAACACAGTGTATCAATTCAACTCTGATAGATGTGACAGATCAGGGACTCTTTCAAATTTGATTAATATCAGTTGATAACGCAATCAGTTTGCAACCCTAATAGCAAGTAAGCTCAATAAATATCCCATATTCACATATTGCAGATCACTATCCAGAGCTGTCAGGTCACTGACAAACAATATGTATGTATGTATGTATAATTAAGGAACTTCCCATCTAATGTGCTTCAAAGACCGTTATTGGTTCGAGTTCACGTGTCTTTCTGATACCTTTATTTATGATATTGTGGTTAACTGGTACTTGATTCTGAGCTATTCATCTAATTGAAAAAAACTTTGCAGGGCTTGGTTTTGTAAATTATCTTATACAGACACAACGGCCATCACCTGGCTAGGGAACAGTTGGCTGAGATTAGGGGGTTATTTTCTCTATACAATCCAAAAACATGATAATTACCAATCTAGTGTATATTTGTTAAAGAGCTACATAATTTTAACTCAGTGTTCATTTACTTTAATTCTGACAGGAATAGCGTAATATAAAATAAATCAATATGAGACAACTTCCTGCTTGCTGATGTTGACACAATTAGAAATCTTGTTCGTAATTGATTTGCTAGTTTATGCTTATTCATACTTGGATTTGACTCCTTTATATTTGTAACATTCAAAATAATGATTCATCATATTTATATTTAGCAACTATCACACATTTTTATTTATAATTTATCACATATGTATTTATGGCACACAGATCTCAAACATTCAGGAAAGTCTCCAAATATTTCAACCATGAATATTTCCATAAATTTGATTCTGTTTGTATTTTAAAATTAAGAGAAGTGAACAATAAAAATTAATATGTCAGACACAGCTAACTCAACCAAGACCAAAGAAAGGATGGTTATGGTAGCAAGTAAACATAATTAACTTAAACTTAAATATAGGAATGTTGCTTCTGAGAGTACTATTTGTAGATTGCTTTTTACTACCTGAATGAGAGGGTCTGATCGGTCAGCCAAAATTTATAGTATAGTTTGATAACATGAGACCGGATGTACTGGCAGCTATTATGGACCAGCAGGGCTATGACCAAACAATCATAACTATGTGTATCGATTATCTCACCAACTCCAAACAGCGTGTGATACACAAACCATCAAGATCAGTGTCTAGCGAAAGATCATGCAGCGTGGGGGTACCCCAAGAAACGATATGCGGCCCAGTTCTGTGGAACATATTCATCAAATCCCTGGAATCTTCCGAGAACATACTGAAGTACGCTGATGATCTAACAATCTATGCCACCATCCCTGACTCTGCTGTAATATCTGGTAGACGAGGGGAGAAAACTACCGATAACGCGATAATCGCCGCCGAAGCTGAGGCAACTGCAAAGTGGTGTGAGGAACATGGTATGACGCTAAATACATCTAAGACAAAACACATGCTCATATCCCTGCGTGACAACATCATTCTCGAACAGCCTGTCATCATCTGTCATGGTGCTGAGATTGAGCGTGTGCCCAATTTTAAGTTACTTGGTGTCACACTGGATGAACATCTGAACTTCCATGGACACATATCCTCGATTGTAGAGAGAAGCCACACCAAATGCTACGCACTGCTTCTGCTGAAACGCTTCGGCGTCAACACCATAGGACTCTGCAAATACTATGCTAGCATCGTCAGATCGCTTCTGACCTATGCATGTCCGGCTTGGTTACCGTCAGCCACCCAGTATGACATAGACAGTCTAGAACGTATTCAGAAACGATGTCTAAAAACCATCTATCCTTATCTAGAACACTACTCAGACAGACTAGCAGCAAGTGGTTTACCTACACTAGAGCAGTACATGAGTGATCTGAGTAGCGCATACAGCAGCAAGGTGATAGCTTATCCCAACCACCGGTTAGCTGACCTGATTCCACCGAGGCAATCAACTGTACGCAGACACTCAAGCAGACTACCAGATGTACTGATAAAATGATTCAAAACAGAATCCCTCTATAACACTGTGTTTTATAAATATGGAGTGTAAATTGAAATGACTGGAACCACTGGAATCATCACACTAATGTAAAACATGTTCTGATACCAATGTTTTTTTTTCAAACAAACATTTTTGAACGGTTTAACAAAGTTAATATCAATCAATCAATTGATTCCCGATCGCGGTGTCTGTATCACATGCATGACCTTACGACGATGAACTTTGAGAAAAGTTAATTTTCAGTCACAAAGTTGGCCAGACCTTTTTTTTATAGCATATCTGTTTAACCTCGTATGATTCACAATTCTTGCTTGCTTATACAATGTAGGTAGATCAGGACTTGTTATAAGCTTGTATCATGATTTCATTTGGTGTGGATATTTCAAGTGACCAGATATCACAATTTATTCGTGGTTAGACTGAGAATCACTGGAAACGATGATAATCTTTAGACTACCAGACAAGAAAGTGCATATTTTTTAGAAATAGTGACATCGATACGTTGTCAGTTGTAGAATATTTCCAATCTATGATCATTCATCACATGTGATTCAGGGAATATTGTTGTTTCACAATGATGACACTTCCCTGGTAGGAATAAAAGCTTGTGTTGTGTACAGGCTCGGGGTATCAAAATCTGTCTCTAGCTATCTCCCAGCTTAGTCAGCAAACTTGATACTCTTTTATTGTTTTCCACTTTTGTACATGCCAACAACATCCTTAATAACCACTGCTATTTTATGGAAGCACAGAATGGCTGGGCGGTAAGAACCAAGGCCATACTAACAGGTGACCCAGGTTGTATTCAGGACAGTGGTTATGAATGTCTAGATCAAGCTTAATATACACATAGAAGCATAGTTAATTGATGGCTGATAGAGTGACTGTGTATGGAATTCAATAGCGTTTTCTACTTTTCAGTCTCATTCTTTTCACTGTTATAGTCCTCATTAGTAAAATTGAATTGTGATGATACATAGTCAGCAGTTTACGTAATTTTGTTTGCCTACCATAAACGTCCTTTATACGACTATAGCTCTGTTATACTGTCCTGTCCAAACAATGGTTTAAGACAAAAATTGACAACCATTCCATACACCTTTTCTTTGGTTTTCCACTTAAGATGTGCACCCTGCTGAACCGCAGCGCAACAAAATAAATGTATTACATAGTACTAAATATTTCTCACTAGGAATGCTCACATAAATATTATAACAAAAAAGTGTATGCCAAATGAGCTTCCATGAGCATACAATTAAATGAATATGTGGCAGCCTTTACAACAATCACCTTTCCAGTTGTGAGAAAATCAGTCAGAATTTGACCATGTGGAAAATTCATGGTAAAGCAAAACAACTTATGGAATGTTTTATTAATAGGCCCGCATTCTAAAACCTGCCTAGATTTTATGCTTCAGCTTTACCAAGATATTAAATCTAAATTTTCCACTACTCATCAATATTCATTCCATGAAACTGGTGTAACACATGTTGACATGACACCACCAAGCTGTCTACAGTGCGAACTGTTTTTTTTTTCCGTAGATCCAGTGAATACCAGTATAAAAAGTACACATGCTGTGTCATATCAGAAACAAACAAACAAATACTGTCATAGATGTTATTGTCACGACAATCCTTTTAATTCCCACTTTGCCGCATTACAGTTACTGCTGAAAGCTGTGCTATGTCTTAATCCCCTTTACTCATTATTGGTGCTGTAGCCTCAGCGAGATTTCCTGGGAGTGAGTGAACATTAAATGATATGATGGTCACGGGAGCTTGAGGCCAAATTTTCCGTTGTTTTCAATTTGTGATGTACACTGTAAGATTTGATGAGGAAGAGGACTGCTTAACAGAGAAACATGTTCTTATCGTCGATGACAAGTCACCATGTAAAAAGTGCACATTAAACTTACAGAATTATGGAATGATTATAAACAATAGTAGGATGTCTCGTGCGGGTTCTGGTCCAGTTTTTCTGCCCAGGATATTTGGGGGGTGAGAGGGGGTGAGAGTTGTGCCCCCTTGACTCCAGAATTGGGGAAGAATTAGAAGACTAAAAATCCTACTTTTTTGGACTTGAAGAAAGAAAATCTGGTGTGGATAATTAGTTTTTTTTTAAGTATTGATAAGATTGGTCTAGGCTTAAAGGATTAGTATTACAAATAAAACACAAGTTTTCCAGTATAATAAATAAGAGGTAGGGAAAAGGCAAGCACGAACCGCACCACCTGGTCCGGCCACATTGTGCGTGGAAACACAGCCCCTGATCCTCGATATACTCGATCAGTTTTGTTTGTTTGTGCTGAACATTTATTACACTAGGGTATTTTTTAAGTATCAATACTTAAGAAATTTGGCGTTAATAAACGGGTTGATAAATGGAAGCACAAACGAACAAACTGATCGGGTATACCAAGGCTGGTATACCCATGAAAATCACGGGCACTATGCGCTTGCGCAGCCCTGTGGAAGATGTAAGAAACCTGTTTGGTGATGGAGGTGTGAGATGGAAGAGAGAGCAGGTAAGGAGGTTGGGGTTTAAGAATTATAGCCGTGTTGCTGCTTACAGACATCTTTGAAAGCTACGGAATAATGGCAATGGAAAACTATGGGCTTGATCCTTGCAACTATATTATTGCGCCATCGTTAGCCTGGGATGCTTAACTAAAAATAACTGGGCAGGAGCTAGAATTGATTACGGATGTGGATATGTACAACTTTGTGGAGAATGGCATAAGGGGTGGTATATCTACACCAGGGGGTCTGCGGTATTCCAAGGCAAACAACCCCTACCTAAGAGATTACAACCCGGTAAACCCTCTCAGTTACCTTATGTATGTAGATATGAACAATCTATATGGCTGGGCCATGTCTCTAAAACTGCCTACGGGTGGGTTTGAGTGGGTTAAAACGGAAGATGGATTGCTAGATCTAGATTGTGTTGATGATGGTGAGGGTTACATCGCTGAGGTAGACCTAGAATACTCGACAGATCTACACGGCACACATAATGACTATCCCCTAGCCCCCGAGAGCTGGCAACCAAAACAATGGTCAGACTATATGCGAGAATTTGGGCCCACAGATCTTATGGGCGAACCCCGCTACGGCAAAGTAAACAAGCTGGTCCTGAACTTAAATGATAAGCATAAGTATGTGGTGCATCATCAAACCCTAACCACATACCTGCGGATGGAGATGAAGCTAAAAAAGATACACAAGGTGCTCAAGTTTGAGGAGAGTGCTTGGATGGAGCCATACATTAGGCTCAACACAGACCTCCGGAAGAAAGCAACGACAGACTTTGAAAAGGACTTTTTCAAGCTAATGAACAACTCAGTGTTTGGAAAATCTTTGGGGAATGTTCGCAATCGAATAGATGTAAGGCTTACGGTAGAAGATATGATGAAAGAAAAGTGGGTCAAGGATTGCAGGTTTGAGTGTAGTAAAGATTTTAATGAAGACCTGTCGGGATTCTTGATGAAGAAAACATCTGTCACTCTAAACAAGCCCATTTATGTCGGCAAAGCAATCTTAGACATTTCAAAAACCCTGATGCATGAGTATTATATAGTAACATTAAGCAAGAATATCCTGCTGCTAGAATGCTGTATACCGACACTGATGGCTTTGTTTTGTTGATCCACACCAATGACTTTTACAAGGAGATGCCCTTAGAGGAGTATGACACGAGAAATTATCCAAAAGAGCACCAATGCCACAGTGAGAAAAATAAAAAAGAACATAGGGTTGCCCAAGGATGAAGGAGGGGGCAAACCCATAGCAGAGTTTGTAACCCTTCGAACTAAGTGCTATTGTGTTAGGTTTGATGACTGGCAGATGAAAAAGTGCAAAGGTGTAAAGAAGTGTGTTGTTGCCGATATGAGGTTTGAAGATTACAAACGCTGCCTTGGTACTGGAAAGTCAGCCCCTGGCGCGCGAATGAATAATATCGACTCTAGACTTCACGAACTAAGGATGCGCAGCCTTGTTATAAAGACCCTATCTGCCTTCGATGATAAGCGATTTTATACAGATGCAGTGAACAGCTATGCCCAAGGTCACTATAGAATAAATTATTTACTGTGTGAAGTGTAAACAAAAGACGGGGACGCGTGACGCTGGAACCGCAACATCGGTTAACGGAAGAAAGATGCGTGTAGGGGAATGCATTGGGTGTGGCTGTAGGAAGGTACAGTTCATGGGTGGAGCTGTGAAAAAGCCTGTGTGGACTGATGAGCTCACGGAAGAGCTGCACAAACCCATCAGGCATAAGTTTGAGAAGAGGCGGGTATATTCACCTGACATAGATATGATATGGGCCGCAGATCTGGTGGATATTAGTAGCCATGCCAAAGAAAATAATGGTGTAAAGTACCTGCTGGCGGTGATTGATGTGTTTTCTAAATACGGTTGGCTGGTGCCCCTGAAAATCAAGACTGGAAAAGAGGTGGCTGAGGCCTTTGAAAAGATACTTAAACAACGAAAACTCCCGAGAGGGCTACGTGTGTGGGTTGATAAGGGGAAAGAATTTTACAGCAAGTGGGTAAAAGACCTGATACAAATATATTCAACTGAAACTGAGGAAAAATCTAGTGTGGTGGAGAGATGGAACCGAAACATGAAAGAAAAGATGTACAAGTACTTTACAGCGAATAACACGCAAAAATACCTTGACGTGCTTGATAAGATGGTGGATAATTACAACCGCGCAGTCCATTCATCCACTGGGATGAGGCCTGTGGATGCCAGCAACCCTGAAAACTCTGACGCGGTGAGGGCTAAACTATATCCGCCACTAAAGCCCCCACCTAAGCCAAAGTTTGAAAAGGGGGAACTTGTGCGTACAAGTAAAAAAAAGAAGTTAACCTTTGAAAAGGGCTACACAGCCAGGTGGACTGAAGAGGTCTTTAGAGTCACAGCCATGAGATACACTAACCCAACAACCTACAAAATCGCTGGATTGGATGGAGATGAGATTGAAAGTACATTTTACGAGCCCGAGCTACAAAATTCCAAGCAAGAAGTGTTTAGGATAGAAAAAATAATCCGTAAACGTGGTAAAAAGTCTCTTGTCAAATGGATGGGTATCCGGAGAGCTTCAACTCATGGGTGGACGCTGATGCAATAATGGGCATACAATAAATGGGGAATGAAACAATAGGTGCGAGCACAGGTGGAGGCAGTGTGTTGGGTGTAAATTCCCCATTAGCAATCGATGGGGTAAACTTGGTAATGGTGCTCGGTATGTGGATTCTAAAGATTATGAAGGGCTAAGATCCAACGAGAGCAAAGTTACCAACCTTGAGAGGAAGATAAGTCGATGGAGGGCCAGGACGGATTTACGCGTAACAGAGCTTTAAAGGTTACCTGTATTAAACAAAATGGATGACGATAAGCTTAAAAGGTTTTTAGCAAGAATGAAAGAAGATATTAAAAAGAAGTCAGTCTGGCTAAGCGATTACGATGATGCGTTTGAAATATTTTGGGAAGTGAGGGATAAACCATTTTTCATAGAGATGTATAACTCCAGCCCAACCCCTGAGAGCTCTAGAGTTTGGTTGCACAAAGGCTATCCAGTCAGACACCCAGAGCGCCGAGCCACTCTGGTTGATCTTAAACCACTGCTGACACAGATTGGCTTTGCCCAGCATAGCCACCAGTCAAAAATTTAAATAGAGAGTTGTGGCATCAAAACATCTAGCCAGTAGCTTTAAATGGAGTTATATGAGCTCTCAAAATGTAAGGAGTATCTTTTTCCCAAGCCATCCGCCATTAGTGATGACATATGTTGAGGTTGACCAATCAGGTGCCTTACAAACCTAGCTGAGATCCAACCCTAATAAAAATGTTGGATCTCAGCTAGATTTTAAAGGCACCTGATTGGTCAACCTCAACATATGTCATCACTAATGGTGGATGGCTGGGGAAGAAGATACTCCTTACATTTTGAGAGCTCATATAACTCCATTCAAAGCTACTGGCTAGATGTTTTGATGCCACAACTCTCTATTTAAATTTTAGACTGGTGGATATGCTGGGCAAAGCCCAGCTGTGACAGCAGTGGCTTAAGAAAAAGGCAAAACAACTGGAGATTAAAGGTAGGACCTATATATAATCATGAGAAAGGCTTAAAGGATTAGTATAATAAATAATACACAAGTTTTTTAGTATAATAAATAAGATGGCAACAAATATCACCCCAGAATTTTTGCGATCGGATGAGGAACCCATGGTGGACACTTCCGTGGACTCTCTAGTGTTTTATGAAATTGAGCTGGCCAACCCTGACACGGAAGATAATCCTAGATTTACAATTGATTACACCGATCAGTGGGTTTTCCCTAAAGAAGCGTATCTACAAATGACGGGTGAGATTGTTAAGGCAGTTCATATGCCGCTGCTGATAATGTGGCATTTGTCAACAATGGACCTCTCTATCTATTTGATTGGGCAATCTATAAGATTGACAACCAAGCCGTGGAAATAGTGGAAAAGCCAGGAGAGGCATCACTGGTAACATCTCTGGTAGACTACACGGATGACGATGTAAACTCTATGGGTGAACAACTCATGATAGCAAAAGATACAAAAGATAATGATACAGCAAATACCAACACCTTATCGCGATTTGCTGAACTACAGGGGTATTGACAGTAAGTGTGATCCTGGCATGCTTATTACAAAGTCTGACTTTTTGTCAAGATATCCAGTATACCACTTTGACCTTGAAAGAATGCCAGAGGCTGTAAATGACAGCGCAACTACTCTTCAGCTTAGGGCTAGGCTGAGTGCGGGGGGCAATTATAGAGTGCATGTTACCATGCTTTCGGATCGAGATTTGACATTTACCGGTGATGGTAAGAAAATGAATGTAAATCTTTGTTAAAAAGTTTAATATTAAGTTAGTTTTTATGGCTGAAAAACCATAAAAGCATATAATAAATAGGATGTATACGAAAAGAAATATTGGTTTGACGGGTTGCCAAGTAAAAAAGCTGGCATCAGCCGTTGATAATGGTACGCCTGTATCATTCACAAAGTACTCCGTAGTGGGTAATGTACCTGTATATCTTACAAAAGGACAGTTGGAAGGGCTTACAGTGGGTAAGCCACTAAAGTTCAGTACAAAAAAGCAGCTTATGCATATGAAAACCCAAGGTGGATTTTTGGGGGCTCTGTTTAAACTAATTGGACCAGCCATGAAACTTATAGCACCTGTTACAAAAACCCTGGGACCTGCAGTAGCGGCGGGAGCGCTATCGGGTGCGGCCAGTTACGGTGCCAAAAAACTGATGGAAAGGCTGCTGGTGATGATAAGAGGAGGGGCAAAGGGCTTGAGCTTAAACCCTACAGGGGTGGTAACGCAACATTAGAGCTAACACCTAATGAGATTAATGGTTTGATTTCATCTACCAAGTCCAAGAAGACTGGTGGATTTTCGTCTCTGTTGGCTTCTCTAGCAGCCTCTCTACTACCAATTCTTTTGGGTAGTGGTTTGTCAAAGTCTGGATTAACCCGCCAAGGATGTTATCTTATCAGTAGCATCGCAGAAAGGGAAAAATGGCCCAACAGCGTCTAGATCAAATGGCCCAAAAGTATGGCAGCGGGCTGCTGGGAAAGTTGTTTGGCCTTCCTTGAAACAAGGTGCCAGTGCTGGGGGATATACCCCTACTAAACGTTCTGTTTTAAAGCCATTATCTTATTACGACATTATATTTCACGGTTCCAAGTTCCCCGGTTTCATGGGTTGTTTTATGCGCGATACATTACCGAATAACTTAACCCGAGGCTGTGGCGTGTTGAATTCAGATGGCTCAACCGGTCCAGGAACTCATTGGATGGCTTGGCACAAAACTGTTTATTTTGATAGTTATGGCTTACCACCCCCGGAAGAATTTTTAGACCGAGTTGGAAATCAGGAAATAGATTATAACTGTTTGGATATTCAAAATAGCTAATCCACCTTTTTGCAGGCATTTGTGTTTGGGATTTTTGGAAGCCATGAGCTCTGGTAAAGATCCAGAAGAATTTTCACTCAGCATATTTCGAGTATAATAAAATGCCTATAAATTATTTAAACGAAGATCCAGACTCTGGCCCAGATATCAATGAGGTACTGGAAGAGGTTGAATATCAACTCACTGGTAACAAGGTATCCAGGCTCTCAGACCCCTCAGGCGGTAAAGTCTTGGTTTCCACTGTCGGTGGTGATATGGAAGAGTGTGAACTTACTACAAGCACTGTTAATAATAAAATACCCAGGATACCTAACCCGGCTGCTGGTAAACTCATCACTTCCACCAGTGATTGAAAGTACAGGAGTCAGAAATGACCGTAGCTGACATCAACAAAAAATGGATAGAATACCAAATCCACAAAACACAAGTTCCTTACACTCGAGGGATGGTTTTATAATGGTTAGTGATGGAGTTGGTGGCATAAAAGATGGCCAAACGAGTCAAAGTGGACTTATAACGAGATAAAATGTTATATAGCTGATATCAACTCTGCAGTTGGTGACAAGCTGGTACTTCCTACCAGTGATGGTGAAGTAAAAGAGTCACCACTTACGGTAAATGGCATTAATAATGAAATCCCTAAAATACCAGATCCAGCAGATGGTAAAGTCTTGGTGTCCACCGTCAGTGGCGATATGGAAGAGTCTGAACTTACTGTAGATAGTATAAAAAATAATATTACCCTATTTAAGGATCAGGCTGAAAAAAGGGCTTATGCAGCTGGTGAGGTTGGTAAATATGTCTTGGTTATGGACCGCAGAGTTAGCTTTATGACAACCTTTACAGGAGTGGTATGCCAAGCTAAAGCCTGGAATAGCTAACAAAAATAAGAAGTTGTCAATTGTCTATACAGCGGATGGTGTAGACTATACAACAGTGCAAGAGTACAATATATCTGCTAGCAAAAACCACCAGGTATTTAGTACCAATTTTACCTTGAGCCCCAATATGCTATGGAATTTCAGATAGAAGTTGATGGGGTTACCAATCCTGGTGATTAAATTGAACATCTTCATATAGAATGGTACTATAATGAAGGTTAATAAATGTCCGTAAATTATTTTAATGAGGGGCCATCAAGTTCGGACGTCGAAGAATTACAAGAGGAGCTCGATGAATTACAAGAGGAGCTCAGTGAATTACGAGAGAAGCTGGGTGGTAAGCTCTCAAAAATATCCAACCCAGCTGGTGGTAAACTGGTAGCTAGCACCATAGAAGGGAAAATACGAGAAATAAATTTTATGATAAAACAACAATGTGAAATTAAGGCTGAACAACTTCTGGCTAGAAATAGGTATCCAGTTTTTCATATGCCGTTAAAAGCAGAACATAAAACTGTCATTAAAAAACTTATTGTTCACGTTTATCTCAAAGACGATCAACAGGACAAAACTAAGCGCATTTTTTAAAAATTTAAACCTCCAACGGGTCTGTTTACAGTGAGAGTGGCTTTCACTCTTAGACCGGGTGAAAAGTACAAGGTTTTTAACAGCAACTATACTCTCCCAAAGTTGAGCACCTGGAACTTTGAGTTTGAAGTGGATGGGCTCACTAACGCCTCATCTTTGATTGACCACATCTATGTAACTTCTATTACACAGAACAATAATTATATAAAATATGGGAGCACTATAACATTTTTAATGTAAAATACATTAAAAATGGCACACCAAAATTTTACTAAGGGTTACCAAAATCTTACTAAGGGGTACCAAAATTTTACTAAGGGTACCAAAATTTTACTCTGTGTAAATATATTTAGAAAATTTTTTGATGTATTTTTTGCTTCTGCAATTCATGGGCAAAATTGCCACAAAATCTCTATCCACCAACTTAAACTTTTTAAAGTCACTGACATCCATATCAGCCGATGCGTACATGCTGTGAACCCCCTCCCTACTCTTTTTTACAATGTTAAACATTACCAAGATATTAGCATTTTGACGGATCACCAGGTTAGTCTCAGTAAACTTTTGGGAGACATAGATCATTCTGCGCATGCTCAGCTCTGGGCATGAGCTGATCTCTGCAGAATTGAGTCTCGGAATTCCGAAGCCATCTGATTGGCTACCTGCTCTGGTGGCACACTCACAAATGCGTGCGGAATTGTTAGCAAGAGTTATCTTCTATTGTCACTATTAGCTAAAGTTGACTGGCAATTCATGCAGGGGGTGTCCTATCTCCCTAGACCAAAATTGCAATTAGAACTCAGACTAAACTCATTGTTCTTGCACATGCGCAAATTCAATTCACCCATGATACATACTTAGCCTTACGACATTTTCTTTGTGGTAATGATAGCCTAGTTTATCAGTGATCTACATGCCCAGTCAGATCACGAGAGTCAGTATGGATATAGATAGCATTGACCTTCTTATGTCTTCCCTGAGAAAATATTAAGGAGGGAAGTGTCTGGTCTTTCTCTAGCATAAAGTCATCAAAAATCACCAGAGTGAGTGGTGGCATTTCCTCAAATAAGTCTAGGCTTAGGTCTATGGAAGATAGAAACGTGACATCCTCTTCTGCGCGTAAAAGGTCATAAATGTGTTGGCTAGGGGTGTTGGCAATAATGTACAGACACGACAATTTTATATACTTCATTGTCAGGTTATCCACCAAATTAGTTTTACCGCAGCCAGATTGGCCGACAATTAACATCCTTATATCGTTGGGGAGCATAGCGTGGTGTAGGGCTTTTTAACCCGTTTTTCTCCAAAATTTTGTATGTTCATTTATTAATACCCCATACCAAACATAACTTTTCCTCTCATTGCCGTTTTTATTAGCCCCCTGGTAAACTTTTCCGTCAGCTTTAAGTTGTCCAGTCCGTTTAGGTCATGGATTAGTTTTACATCAGCTTCTTGTCGTGACCGCAGGTCTTTATCATCTCTATATGCAATATTGTGTTTCATGCAGGCCTTATCTATGGCATTTACCGGTTGCGTAATCGGGTTATCATTAGAGTCTAGCCATTCACTCAGCTTTGTCCCCGGCCCACAAAAGTTATAGCCCGGCACGTGAAACTCTTTTCCAGCTTTATTAATCAGACTAACAATATCTCCACCAACTTTATCATGGGGTAAAAACTTGGACTTCAAACTTCCACATATTTTACACATTGCCTGAAGTCGTTCTCTACCATTCTTAGTGAGAACTCTTTGAGGAAAAAGATTCTCGGTAGTCTGTTTACATCTTAAACCATACGTAGCAGTTTATTGAAACTTTAATCACCCATAAGGGTGACTAAAGTGTAGTATTAATAAAAAATTATATTAATTCTTCCGCCACATAACTCTCTGGTAGGTATGGCCACTTCCATCAATTTTCGCTGGAAGACCATCGTAAATAAACACTTTTCCTTCCTGGTATTCCTTGGTAATATACGCAGGCATATAGCATTTGAAATTTCCATTGGTGTCCTCATTTTGAAGCTCTACCACAAAAGATCCGTATCTGGTGGGGGTTTGGATCATTGAATACCTTTATGTGAGGTATATCAATTGGAATATCAGACATCTTTCTGATTCTGTTGCCGTCAGAAAAGTATTCCTTTCCTCCAAGAGTTGTTGTGTGTGTTGCCATCTTCTTTATTATACTAAAAAAAAGTTAATTTAAAATCTTATCTATAATACCGCTTCACGGATTGATGAATCTGAAAACCTTTTTGCGGTCATTGGAATGAATACCGTTCCCAATATATATGGGGTAGCTCAACCCCTAACGTATACTCTCCTTATTCGTTTCATTTTTATTATACGGTTTTATGTGGAGATTTACTGCTAGCTTTTCACAGCCGTTGTCGATAGGCTTATTATCCTGATCCGTTAGCCACGCTACAACCTCCTCAATAAGTGGGGTTTTTACGGGTAAGTAAAACAATTGTCAAGGCTCAATGTTTATGTTATATCCAAGAGCAACAATGGGGAAAAAATTTGCCAACACAGTATTAATTGACAACATTCCATTCGTATCCACTGAGTAAGCTCTTCAGCAATGTTACAGTAGACTAAAACTGTATTGACATTGGTTATATTTACTTTATCAGGAGACATGTGCGTACCTTGAGCTAAATCTCCAGTAGCCCACCCAAAAATACTTTTTATTGTTGAGTCACCAATGTTCACCACACAATTGGCTAGGTTCACATCTATAACAGCCTTCAATGTGTTTGCGTTAGCACCTAGACGAAAAGCCTTATCATCCTCCTTACGTCTCAGCTCGATTGTAACGAAGCTTGCCATGGCCTTCATGTCCTAAGCACCGGGTGGAAAAGTTATGCTTTTTTGTACACCTCATATCGTATACTTGAGCAAATTATTGGCAGTGGTAATATTTGGTCATGAGTAAAAGGTTGAAAGCCCTTGCAGCGCAATTGGATAGTCGCCGGATATGGGATTTTCCAGCTCTAATATGATGTTGGTACCAACTCCAATTGACATCAACATGTTTTCTTATATTTATTATTATCAAAACATACTTTTCAGTTGCTGATAATTGACCTTTTCAATTTTTCCTTTCTTCAAAAGCAATTTTAAAATATCTTGAGCCTCGTTTACCAAATCTAGCCTCGTGTTCCCAGCGTTTTTGGATGCGCCCAATATGGATAGGCGCTCAGCAAGACCTTCTCCAGAAATAAAGCTCTCATTTTCTGCATCAGCATATACGGTGTCATCATCCAAAAGTTGCTCTTCCTCATCATCACCTTCATGTTGCTCTACCTTTCGCTCTTCCTCATACCCCTTGAGTCAACATCTGCTGCATGGTGTCTGAGTTAATCTTATAAAACTCATCAAAATCGGCGAGGCGAGCCTTAACCACCTTGCCACCTTGACCTTAAAATATTAGAGACTCAACCACTCCATATTTTCGCATTTTGGCAATAGGTACTTGATATATCCCATTCTTAATAAAGTCAAAACAGTGTTAAACAAGTTATCATCCTGATATATCCCATAAACAGCCTGTATATACCGATTCCGCTTAAGGCTTTCAAATGTGTTTTTTTGCAGCTCAGTAAAAATTCTATGCATGTCATCTTTTGCTAGCGGCACTTTCTCAGGAGATGTTTTAGTTTTTGTAATTGCTTCTACAATGGGAGCGACAATGGGTTCCGCCTGAGCTCTCACCAGTTCATCCTCAAGCGCGCTCTTGCTTTTTTCCTCCAAAAAGTGCAGCCTTGCCTTACGCTTCGCTTTTGCAAGCTCCTCAAAGATTTTGATTTGTTCTTCCATTTATTAACGCCAAATTTTTTAAGTATTGATACTTAAAAAATACCCTAGTAAGTGTAATAAATGTTCAGCACAAACAAACAAAACTGATCGGGTATATCGAGGATCAGGGGCTGTGTTTCCACGCACAATGTGGCCGGACCAGGTGGTGCGGTTCGTGCTTGCCTTTTCCCTACCTCTTATTTATTATACTAAAAAACTTGTGTTTTATTTATAATACTAATCCTTTAAGCCTAGACAAATCTTTTCAATACTTGAAAAAAAACCTAATAAGCCACACCAGATTTTCTTTCTTCGAGTCCAAAAATGTAGGATTTTTAGTCTTCCAATTCTTCCCTAATTCTGGAGTCAAGGGGGCACAACTCTCACCCCCTCTCACCCCCAAATACCCTGGGCAGAAAACTGGGCCAGAACCCCCACGAGACATACTACTAACAATAAACATTGTTAGGCACAAATCTTCTGAAGTTAAATATTGTGTCTTGCAGTTTGCAGCGTATATGAAATTGGGTCAAATAACAAGTGACACCATCCAGTTACATTTATAATCATAATTGCATATGTAACTCACAAAATAATGAAATGATCATACACACTAAACATTTTTAGGTACAACACATCTGAAGCTAAATATTGTGTCTACAATCTATACACCTATTGTTATGTCATACATTTGTATGACATGTGATAAATCGCAGCCGACCCTGTCTCTGCCCACAGAACACGATCTCATTCAAGCCCACTCGTATTTATGCCAGGTAAGAGCCATGATCAAGGTGCTCTTGGACCATGTTACAATAACCAGCTTGTGAATATGAGCACATGTAGGTTCTTGATAATAATAGCACATGTGCTTAGTTACACTCCTAGATTATAATGATAATCACAGATATTTTCCACTGATCAATAGGAAAACTGGGTGTGCTCACAATTTCTCCCTGTATGTGTGATACACACATGTGACTAGATGTTAGACAAATAAATTATCCAATTAAGCGTCAAATTATTTTCTGGCAATTTATTTTTTTATGAAAGCTTACACCACAGCAAATGCATGACCTTCTCTAGTTTTATTTTGTTGCATTGTTGAGATTTCCAAAAATCAGAATCTGTATCACCACTTACATACAAGTCTCTATAACGAAGATATCAAATGCTAGTTCTTGCACCTCAATCCGTAAGTGCTAGCTGTCCTAGATGATTGCCATTCAGGACACTCCAAACAAAATCAGTCTCATTACAACCTGCTCACATCGCGGCTTGCAAATAAAAAAGAACAAAATAAAACTATTACAATGAGCTACAAAATAAATATCAGATGTTGGTACCAGTAAACATCAGGAGAGTTCCAGAAGCTAGCTTTCCCTTATGACTAACATTACCTTGATTTATAACAACATTAGTAGGATTTCAATTCTTGTGGATGTGTGTCATGCAGAGAAATATAATGATGAAATTTGAATAGGTGATCCGTTTCACTGGTATAATTTACAATTTCTACTTGCTTACACAATTTATGTAGATCAGGGATGGTGATAAGCATATGTAACAGCTTCACTTTGCAAGGATATTTGCGTGGTTCGACTGGAAACCACTGGAAACCATGATACTCTTCTAATTACCACGCAAAATAAGTGCATATTTATAGAAATGATAACATTCATACATATAGCCAGCTGTAGAATATTTCCAATCTATGATCATTGGCCACATGTGAATTAGGGCATAATCACTGTAACACAATGATGACACTTTCCCTTGTAGGAAGAAAGGTTTGCGTTCTGTATTGGCTTGGGGTATCAAAACCTGCCTCTAGCTCACTCTGCCCTTAGTTAGCAAACTTGGTTCTTGCTAAGAATATCATGAGTAATCACCGCTGATGAAAACACAGAATTGCTGAGCGGTATCATTTGAGGACATATAACATAGCATTCCCTAAATCTAGTTCTTTGAGCAAGCTCAATATACACATGGAAACATCGAGACTGTGTGACTGATTGAGCAACTGTTTGAACGTCAAATTCAGGGACAGTTTCTCATAACTAATGACTGAGCGGTCAAACCAAGGCCATATAACAGGTGTCCCAAGTTGTATTCAGGACAGAAGTTAGATAGTACTAGATTCAATCTAGGACCACAGGAATATCAGCTGTTTGTTATGTGACAAGTGTAACTTTGATCTAGATCGAGCTAAATATACACATGGAAACATAGTGTATGCATGGCTGATGGTGACTGTGTATTTTAGGAATTCAGTAAAAATTTCTACCCTTTCAGTCTCATTCTTTTCATTGTTATAGCCCCCATAATTAAAACGGAGTTGTATTGATACATAGTCAGCAAATTGCATGATTTTGTTCGTCTACCATGAATGTGCCATATTCAACAATCAGAATCTTATATCAAATCTTATCAAATATCTTTACCTTTGGTTTTCATTCCAGATGAGCATATGGTAAACCACAGCTCAGTACAATAACCATTTACATAGTATTACTAATCAGTTCACTTAAAGAATGCTCACATGTAATATTATAAAAAAAAGTGTATGCCAAATGAGTTTACATGAGCATAAAGTTAAATGAATATCTGACAGCCTTGAAACAATCACCTTTCAAACTGTAAGAAAAATCAGTCAGAGTATGACCCTGTGAAAAATTCATGGTAAAGCCGAACAAATTATGGAGCGTTTTATGAAAAGGCCCACATTTAAAAACCTGTCTAGCACTAGATTTTACGCTTCAGCATTACCGAGCTATTGAATTAAATTTTCCACTACTAAACAACATTCATTCCCTCAGACTGGTGTGACTTGTGTTGACTGCGTCGCAAAGCTGTCTACAGTACAAACTGTTAAGTTTTTTTCTGTAGTGAATACCAGTACAAAAACTACACGCCATGTTATATCAGAAACAAACAAACATAGTTGTTATTGTCATAACAATCCTTTTCATTCTCACATTTCTGCATTGCAGTCACTGTATTTGTGGTGTCTGATGAGTAGGAAGACTGTATTACAGAGAACCCTGCTCTTATCTTCATTTATAAGTTATCATGTTACCGCTGGACCTCAGAGGTTGCAATGCACAGACATCTAGGTCAAATAATGAAGGACAACTTCCGAATACATACCGTAATACCTCATTTATAAGACACCGGACTTAAAAGATAAGCACCTCCCTTGGAAAAAATAAAAATGCTCCAGTTATAAAGCACCCCACAGCTATGAGGCACCCCTTTTAAAAAATAAATGACTTCGTTGGGATTCGAACCCGCAACTTACAATTTGAACCGCGTTTACACCCTGAGCTATTCGGCCTCGCTTGTAAATGGCGGATTTTGTCCAATATAAATATATAAATGCTTCAAATGATAGCCGGCCTATATGCTCCTCTCTTATAGCCGCCTTCACTTATAGGTGAGGTGTTACAGGTATGTAATGACAGGTGCACTTGTAATATAAAACATTATGAGACAATCATACACAATACACATTGTTGGGTACAATACTTCTGAATTCGAATATTGTGTATGTAATGTATTCATCAATGGTTGTGTTTTACACATTTTATGCCATGTGATGAATCCAAACACACCCTGTCTCTACCCACAGATCACGACCTCATGTCAAGCCCACTCATAACTGTGTCAGGTAAGAGCCATAGTGTGTGAATATGGGCTGGTGCAGATTCTCAAACAATATATGGCACGTGGGCTTAGTTGCACCCCTAGATGAAGTATTAAAACAGAGATTTTCCACTAATCAATAGGTGAGCCCACACTTCCTCTCTGCATATACATGATACATTCTGCGAACTTGAATAGAGGTAAGACAACTAAACTATCCATTATCGCTCTTCAAATCACATTTTTGCATGATACTTATAATTATGATAATTAATTAATTATAATTATAATGATGACCATGCCATCTAGCAAATCGATTTTTTGTTCTATTGCTGTCCTACATGATTTCGATAAATGCATGGCCCTCTCATTCTTTACAATTAAGATATTCTAGTTTATAGGCTCTATGCTATGCTGTTGATGAGATTTTGAGAAAGCAGATGTTTCATGTAGCATACTCAGTTCATTCTGGCAGTAGCAGGTCTGTTTCCATAGGTAGGGACAAAGGATCTGGTCCTATAGATCCCAAAAGATAGAATATTTTTGCAATGAGTAAAAGAAAATTAATTGCAATTTAATTATTTTTTTCTTGTTCTTTTTCGTTGTTTGAATTGTCCTTGCACAACACTGTATTACTTTTGACAAGAAAATACGCTTTGAATGCCCCTCATTGACCATCATCTGCAACTGATTTCCATGTAGGGAAAAATGCTACAAAAGCAAAAAATAATTTCAAATTTAGACCTCAGGCTCAAAGTTTGGCCAAAAAATATATATTGTCGCTAACTGATTTGAACCTGCCCAAAATGTGGCCTAAAGTCGAAATTCCTGATGTTGGTTTTTGCTATAAGAGATAATTCCCCATTACGTTCATTCAAACGCAAAAGCAGGCCAAAAATACTCGCACCAAGTCCATCAGAGATCCACATATTAATAGTGGCACACAATGTCAGTGTGTGTTGATATAGCAGCGTTACCTCCCTAGGCCAAATTTACAGACCCCCTCAAGGATCACGGAGCATGTCGCTGTTGATTCCAATTTTACGCGTCATGATGTGCATGATGCAATGTCCTTTGAAATCATTAATTAAGTTTTTTAGGCGAATGACCTGATATCAACATCAACACACCAAATAAAAGGAATAGGGAGGCGACCGATTCTAAGCTCAGGTCATATATTGCGCCATTTAGGTTTTAGGGATATGAAGTGGTAACTGTCACTGTCTCTTGCCGATAATACGGATGAAGTGTCATACATATCGGACTTAATTATGGTGTTTTATGATGACGATGATACATATAAGCAAATACTAATAAGGAAACATTGGCCAAAGGTGCGTATTTAACAACTTACACTTGGTCCCTTTGAGAGGTTTGTACATTGTTATATATAAATATTTAAGGTTTCAGAATGGTATTTTCTGACTGTCTGAATGACCACAGTTGGTTCTGGTCCTACTTTAGTGCATTGAGATACCCCTACATCTCAATCTTGTCGGTTTTGAGTTCCTTAATTTTTCTGCTTCAGCACCTCAGCATTTTAGAAAAATAGAATACTTTTTCACTAATACGCCCTATATGAGCCTTCAGAGGCTTCAATAAACCCAATCATCAATGAGACTTCATTCAACCACTCTCATACACCAGACAAATTCATCAATGTTACACATGTGACTGGAACTAAATAATTAAAAAAAAATCAAAGGCAGACAATCAAAGAAGGACAGAATTTAAGAATCCAACTCCAAAATCTGGTAAATCATTATTGTCAATTAGACACCCCATGCTGGCTGCACCAACCTCAAAACAAACAGTCTAAGTTTGTTGACAAAATCGGGTCCACCCAGGAAGGACTGCAATCTGCTCTAGCCACAGAATCTTAGGTGAATGCTGTCACTATGTCTCATGATTCAATAGGGTTATTATATGTCTCTATGCATGATTTTGACACTCACATAATGCATTGTGACATGTGTGCACAGATAGCCGAAATATTCGGTAACACATTACAGCAGTTTTAAACTGCCCTCTCTAAGCAATTATGTCTCTCTTAACAATTCACACCTTCGTTTTTTTGCCTTGCAGTCAGTTGGTTAAATACATGTTATCAAACACCTGTACTCAGTCCACATGTTCTGCTGCTTTGCTGATATCGCCCTACCATCTATATAGATTGTGGTGATATGTTTGTTAGAACATTATTGGCTGCATTGTCTGATCTAAATACCTACTTTGAATGGATTAAAGTAGTTTCTAAAAAATGTGATGATGTCTTTTTTTAAGCCCAACAAAGACCCAAGAAATAATGTTTTCAAACCAACATGTTAGACAGCCTCCCCCCCCCCCCCGTACCCCTAGTCTTGTATTGAATGGAACAATAGTGTAATATTGAATCAAGACTAGAGTTCTCATGAGCATGTACAATCAGCAGTTACAAAGGCATCTAGAAGAAAGTTTATTGCGAAGAATGTTGTCTTTTTTTAACCTCTAGCCAATAGTTTATTCAAAAGTTTTATCATGTCGCTCATCTTCTGATTTTATTCCTATCGTATTTACTTGTATCTTCATGTCGGTAATAAAAAGGCTATAAGAAAGATTTTTAGAGATTTTTCTAAACTTTGTATTGAATGTCATGACATAGATTTACACATTCAGAAACTAACTAAAACACTAGCCATCAAATATATAGAAGACGATGACCGTTTTATTAATGATTCTTTGAGTCAATGTAAGATATCTAACTATAAAGGAGCATGGGGGAGAGTTTTTCACGCCCCCTTTACATGCTTTAAATGGTGATTTGCTTTAAATCATCCTACAGAGTTGCAAATATTTTGTTTAATTTTTGTTCAAGTCTACTTCTTAAACCACTGCTGCCACACAGCCAAATGTGTTCTTATAGAATTCTGTATAGCTCAAAACTATAAAATGAGGCTGCGATCTCAGCATTGTCACCTAATGAGCAAGTAATTTGCACAAACTGATCGTCGAAATTAGAGTATGAAATTAATTATCTACCGCAACAGGTGACATAGTTACAGTCTTACTGCAAATTGTACACGTCATAAGCTGGTCATAAGCTGGTGCGTAGGTTTCATGCCCTGATTTTTAAGATCAGTTTTTTGCAAATTATTTGCCCATTAGGTGGCAATTATGAGATTTAAGTCTCAATTAATTATCTTGGAGCTACATACATTGAGCACAAATTTGCATGAGTGGCAGCAGTAGTTTAAGGCCAGTATTTACTTCGGAGTTATTAATGTATTCGTGTCTTTGATATGTAATGAATCTATAAACATAAATTCTGAATCAGTTAGGGATGGTTTACATGTGTTAGTTTTTTGCTTTAATTTATTGTCACACATCTTAGAAATAACCAGAATCAATGGAATATTGGAATGAGCATTCAAGACCAAACTAGATTTTAGCTAGGATCTTGTGATAATTAGTCAATAGTTGTTGGTAATTAGTTGAGTTGACATACAGTGCAGGTTCATTATGGTAGAGTATGAGCTCATGATTCTCTGTAGATGCCGTAAGCACGATTTCATAAGACCCCAAAGTAGTTTATTTTGCTCTATGTGTCACTGTGAATAATTGTATGAGTGAGTGTTTGATAATGTTGATGATGAAGCAACAGGACAGAGGACAAAATGATGCCATAGTTATGCTTGTTCTGAAGTGAACCTAATGACTATTATAGCATTGTATTGCCTAATGTCATGTCTGCGGCTGTAAAAGGATGAGTAAAAGCACCCCCCCCCCCCTGGTGTGCATGTTAGTGCTGGATCAGTTTCAACTCTGTCAGAAATAAAAACTAACGCAGTTAACGACTCAAACATGTCTGAGATTACCAATGAGGAAGTCACGTCAGGCGAAATCAAATTTCACATCATTTTTGGCCATAAATTAACATCATTGAGGCATCACATGTAGCGGTGTAACATTTCCTACCAATGTTCAAGTACTATCCCCCACCCCCTCAACTCTTTTGTTGTCCTGGCGTCCTGGCTTATGACCGTCATTAAGAATAAAGACCAAAGCTTGAAAAATTTGAAAAAAGGGTCTCCTTTCTAAATAAGTATTGAAATTGAGACATGCATCTCAACCCTAGAAATTGGCTTAGGCAAAAATTGGCAATATTATTCTTCTAAATTCACTTGTAATTATTGCGACAAGTGAAGCCGAGATCTATTATCGGACCAGGGCTATCATAACTATTAATACAATCTAAATGTAATCTCATGGTGAGAATATCTGATGCCATCCCTTTATCACCTCTGACTCAGCAAATCAAACGCATCTTCTGACTCGGTCTTCAGGATATTCAGAAGATTGGCACACCTGATCACGACTTGCTTCCTCTCGTAATGAGCTAGAACCAGACAAAAAGATGAGTTAGGAGCATTTGTCATACAGTAGTGTGCATACCACAGCACACAGGTCTTCAGCTAGAAACCACAATTAAAGCTTATAACTCTGAGGACTTCCCATCTTGGTCACCGAGGAGCCATCGACTGATATCATCAACAGTATGTTCACACAGCAGGAGTATCCCTAAAATGGAAGAGATCAGTTCCAGTACCTGATGAAATCAAAGTAATAAATATTTCATAGATAAGCAAGGGGGACAATTTCTAACACTTTTACATCAATTTTTCCCAGAAATGCTCTGATCCTTTATAGTTTAAAAACATTGCATGATTACTGCAAACCTAGCTGCAACTCTATATGTTCCTTTGGTATTTAGTTTGGACTTGAATCTTAGAAAGAAAAACTTCAGTCACATGACAGTGGCTCAGAGCGTTTAGTTCAGTCACTGTCAAAATCTATGTTTCGATTAGATTTGATGACAAAGTCTTTTTTAAATAGAAGAAATAGTTTAATACCAATCCTTTCTTAAACTATGTTGTTTAGGTTGTCCAGTTACGTCACAAATTTAAAAACTATAAGAAAACAAGCAACAGCTAGTTAGTCTAAGCTAAGCTATCTATGTATCACTCTGCACATGTACAATATGTTGGAACATGTTGGTCTCTGCAGTATGGGCCTGCATTATTTCAATTCACCCAGTCTGTGAACTTTAATTGGAGAACCAATAGAAACTCATAATTTTTCTTAACATTTAGGCTGGAAAGGAACACTGAATTTGGTATCTCATTACCTTGAACTCTGGGATTTGCCATTCTTGAAGGGAGGGAGCACCAACATTGCTGGGATGCAGTGCAGGCATAGTCACAAGTCTATTCTGTAAGCAAGTGACTAAGTTTACCTAGAAGTACTCATGAGTATACAAACAAAACTCAAAATGAATACAAAATAGCAATCGTAGTTACAGTATACAGATTTAAAACTTTAAATAACAAGTTTCACTTACAGTACAACAACTTAGAAATCTACATGATAAGTAATAATATATAATATATAATATGTATAAAATATTAAAGACAAGGACAAGAGTGAGTAAACTAAATGCATCCTGCGCCCTGCAGACATCAAACATAAATACAAAACAAAGAAGTTTATCGATATCATTTTGAAGCGAACAGAGATCAGAATGTGTGGCCAGTTTGAAATCTCTACATGGAGGTTGTCTACCAAGAATGATGCATGGAAATGACAGCCATTCCAGTTTGACTCTTGCTCTTTCTCAATTCACAATTAATACGGGTCGCATCTGAGGGGTAAATAAGCGCGAGACGATTTAAAAAAAATGTTGCCAGACGCTCCTAAGCATCATGTATGGTGTTAGTTCCAAGACTCGGTTAATCTCCTGTCACCACTTTTTCCTTCAGATGATCTATGGAAATTTTGCAATTATGCGAGCACCGGATACAATGACATGAAGATTCCACAGTTTCAGGATTGGAACAAACGTCACTTTGGTCTAACTTTCCATTCCATATCATATGAAGAACGCAGCAGTGCCGCTTACTGATCAACCCACAGTCAGATAACTTTATTCAGTTGCTCCCCTTTTCACCTATTTCAAGCTTAATATCGAAAGGTGTGAACACATACCATCAAACATCAGTATAAAAGCCATGTGATGCTGACTTCATCTCACATTACTTAAGCCCTCTAAAGTGCAATATTCACAATGGAGACTGTGAAAGTTTTGGTTCTTGGCGCTTCAAAGAGTGGTAAGACATCGTTAATAGCCAGACTGATCAATGATGAACCACCAGAAGTCTACAGACCGACTGTTGAGACTTTCTCCACCACTCAGTATAAAGTCAGCACTGAAAATATAGGTATGCCTCTTATTTTGTTATCGGGAGTATTAATGTTTATGTTGAAATGGTTGCAAAACAAATATAGTTGCAAAACAAATATATTTTCAAATTTGTTGTAGGGTTTTTATGTTTGTGATATCAACTCAAATTAAAAAAATTCTGTTTTTTATTTTCAGAAAATAACTACATGCTGCACTTTTTCGAAGTTGGAAGCAACAATGACTTGCTGTACAAGCTTTATGCTGTTATGTTTGACATATTCATAGTTGTGGTGGATTCAACTAATCCAGCCGGGTCCCAGGATGCTGTGGGACTTCTTGATAAGATAAGGTCGCTGACCCCTGATGCTGGTAAGTTACTTATCAATGTAGTTTTGTAAACCACATTGCAAAAATAATTGCTAATAATCTTAATTTCAATATAATTTCACAAGTACACTAAATTAACAAAAGCTTGTATAATTGATCAGCTTGCCATCACAAAAAGGACTGTGTCTGACACCATATGGTTGTGATTGCTTCGGTAGCTTGTTATAATCCCAAAACTTGATGTCAAAATCAAATTCAAATCTTTTGGAAAGCATTTGGAAGCTTTCAAGTATCATACCACCTTTATAATATTCAACCGCTCTTTTTTTTGCAGGACGATCTCGTATAATAATTGTCACAACAAAGCTTGAAGGTTTAAACAGCAAATCTTTCTTGAAAGATTTAGGTAGCATCTACCCAAATATAACAACTAGCTCTCGGCTGAATATGGGCATTAGTGAGGTAAAAAACCAGATTGTTATCACTTCAAAGTTGAAAAGAAAGAAGCTTCTGCGCACTCAGTCAGCGGGTCTGTCTGTAAGAGACATGATCAGGACCTCACTACAGAAACGAGAGACAAAGAGAATGAACAAGCGGATCGACAAGAAGTTAAGGAAGCTGAGTAACAACTCAGATGAAGAACTGACAACCCTCATTGACAATTGTACCAACTCTTGTCCATCGAGCCCTTCTATGGATCATCGAAGAGCTCTTGCATCCTCAATCCTGCTGTCAAATCCACAACGACAAATTGAGCCTCCAATCTTGGTAGACTTGCTGTCAGAAAAACGAAATAATTCACTGAGCTATTTTGATGAGAGCCAGATTATCCCTGCATCGTGGCGAAACAAAAGGTTTTTCCATCCTTGTCACTTGATTGAAGTACCACCGATAACTTTTGAAGCTCAAGAATCTAAAGGTTTCATACATAGATTTCATCAATGTGCGGGAGATATGAAACAAAGGTTCTTTGCCATGCTAAATACCCAATGAACCATTACTTTTGTACTTTACTAGTTCAAATATGTGAACTCCGCCGGCAACGTTCATGTGCATGAATATTTTTCAATGTGTATCAATACAATCAACCAAAACTAAAAACTTTCCACCTGTATAGCTACACAGATTACAAGTTCCAAGTTCCAATTTGCTTCTGCTTTATGTATGATAACATGGTAATAATATGATAAGTTCCTAACATATAGTATAGCCAATTTGTTGATTCTGACTGGTCAGGTTATCAGTGGGGTCTTTCAATTAGAAACAGCGATCATTTACTCAAGCAAGTTATCGCTATCACATCGCTCAAAATGATCACTCACTTGGTCTTTTTATTAGACAATAACACCCCCAAATCGCTCACTCAGAATGTATATAGTTCCATCAAGTGACTGGGCGATCTGTAAGCGAGAGCCTAACAGGTATCGCTCACTCAGTGCTATCTTTTGGGTTATTTTATGCATGATAGATGAACCAGGTGTATAATGTGATTATGCTGTGATGTTGATTCATAAGTTTTAAATGTTGTCTGATATTCTTTGTAAAGAGGGAAAGTCACATACCCTACTTCACTTTTACATATTATAATGTGTCATCATTTATCTCTTAGTCAGGGTAAAGTGAAGCTGTAAATATCGAAATATTGAGTCTTGCTACGCCTTTGTGCCCACCCCTCCCGCCCCCCTACCCACCATAACAATACAAAGCTTGACAAGGCAGGCTGAGTCTAGTTGTGATGATTGGGCCAATTTAAAAAAATTTAATTGCTAAATGTCTCTCTAATAAAGCTTTGAGTGAATTAATTATATTACTTGAATAGTGTTAAACAAAAAAAATCCAAAATACCTATAATATAGCATATCGGCAGAACATTGTAGGCTTTGATTTGAATTCTATCTCGTGTAGATATAATCTGCCATCACTTGAAGGAAGGGGGGGGGGGCACAGTTATAACTGAGATCATAAGACCTTCTCTAAATATGAAAGAAGGCATTCAGCTTTTGCAATTTGCTGAAAATCTCAAATAGAATAAATTCCCGAACACAACATAGACCCTTTTTACATATATTTGAACGTATTGTACTGACATGCTTGGAGTAAACTTGTTCAACACCTAATTTGGGTTTTTCTCAATGTCAATGGCCAAATTTCTTTTACAATTCTGAAAAATTTAGCGGAAAAGCGTCTGACAGTACCATCTGTACAGAGCTAACACGTTGGTTAGCTTATATGTATAGCTTATAAAAGGTTGCAAGTTATAACACCTTAACATGTTAACAATGCTAACCTGTAAAGAGAAAGAGTCACTATGGACTAAAATAGATTGGTTATTGATGCCGCCCCAGCAAAACTTGTGGCTCCTTTAACGATTAGCTAGCCTTCACATATTATATTTATGTACATATATATTTATATTTAGCACAATTGGTAGTTACCACATTTATATTTATAATTGTACACATCTATATATACAGACATCCATAGTTCAGCCATCCAGGAAGCTTTCCAAGGGTTCTAATTACACTAGGGATACAAGGGGAAGGCAAGATTGAAAACTAAGTATCTCAGATGCAGCCTGAAACACCAGAAGTCGGGGTTATGGTACAAAACGCACATTAATAACTAGATTCAAAATTTGATCATGTCATTCTGTTTCTTAATATTTTTTCATATATAACTGCCTGAATGGTTGGGTCCGTTCTTGTTTAACGTGATATATCGCTTTTTAAAACTTTTTAATATTGTATTGGTGATCATTTCTAATAGTTTTTCTCACAGTTGAAACCTCCCAAATATTTGACGTTGAGTCGCAGTGACCTCTGGAAGTTTATTTTGGGGCAAAAAGTGCCCCTTTTAAATTGATTCCTCTGTGCCATGTTTTTGAGGTATTCGATTAGTTTTTGCTTTCACTATTTGGGCGAATCAGCCAATAAAACAATAAACGTTTAATCAAGTCTGCTTTTTATTGAGCCAAAGGTGGAGTTTTATATACTCAAATAATTAAAAAACAAAATCATGTATAAAGCAAAAAAAATATTGTTTACAGCTGTGATAAAAATAGTGATTATTTATATGTGTAAATATCAAAGTTCATGAATGATTATCAACATATAAAAAAGTGTTTGCTAGTTGTATATAGTGGGCGGGTAATACAATAAACATTGGGATAGTTCTGCATTAAAAACAGATCAACCCAAAATGTCTGAATCATATAGAACAAATTGTAAGATTTAGGGGTTATTGCTTTCATGTTTATAATATTTAAAATGAGGTTTGATGCACAAATAAAGGCTATAAGAATGCAGGTATTGTTGAAAAGCCACAGTCAGTTAATCATTGTGACTTACACGGTTTTGATTCTGGCAGTGCGATCAGTATCTCTTGTTCATATATGCCTTATGACATGTGTACGTATTGGCTCCGTGTTTAGACTTAATCAGCCAGATAGAATCTGTCACTTTACCATCTAACTCGTCATCAACCTGCGATAAACAAAGACCAATTCATTATGAAAGCTAAAGTAGCGCTTTGGGGTTTGTTACATTCGTGTCGGTTAAAAATTATAAGGAGAGGACATATTTATCGATTGAGAAAAGGTGAGAAGAATTTTCTTTCCAGTAAAGCTTATAGTTTTAACAGGGTCTATAAGCTTTTTAAGAGGTCGCCATATTGTTTTTAATTAGTCTGTGACCTTCAATATGTTACCAAATATGGGGAGGAGCTACTAACTGTTATCGCCCACAATGGTTTATCCACAGACGTTAAATAAACATCAGTTGGTTCAAATGCCCTCTCATGTGCGTCTTTGTTTTCTCTACAAACCGACTGACAGTTTTTTTAATGGCTACTGGACTTCATGGTTATGGCTATAATCGGCATAAAAGAACCCAAATCATAAGACTAAAATATAAATGATTAGAAAAAACTTACTCACTTACCCATTCAATAAGCACATGAGTTGAGTTGTTTATATGAAAACGACTGTATCCATAGTTGAGTGTCCTGTATGCACTCCAGAAGGGTTGGGTGGGTCGGAAGGGATCGTGACCCGCAGACATACCCTTCAGTAACACAGAAACATACAATATATATAAAACGCATACATCAACATTTAGAAGTTGTCTGCCCTTTGACTGCATGATAATGAATTTTGGAAATATACCATAAAATGGAGGTGAGCAATAGCCATGATCAATGGTTCATCAGTAGTAAAGCTTTGAAAAGTACTTGTTACAATTCTGAATTTTGTCACAAATGACAATTGGTAGCCTTGTTAAGATATCCTTTAGTATCATCTTGTAGATAGAAGAATTGTAATGAATGGCAGGGCAGTTATAGTGTACAGGGAGGTGCCTCCTGCCCCAGCAACTGATGGGCAATGAGGCGATATAAACTTGATATGTTATACTAAATAAGGTGGTTACTCACAGCCGAACCAGTAATGATATGAACAGGAGCTGTGGGCTCAGTGTACGGATTATCATAACTTCCATTACATATCTGAAAACATATACACCTTGTTCTTAACTGATCTGATGTTTTGAATGATGGAGAGCAATTACCTTGTGGGATCATATGGAGAGCACATGGGCAGTCTTATTGACCAGCCATTACCACGTTGACCACAAGGAACTAACCAGACTTCAGATATAACATAACATTAAAATAACATAACATGGAACTATTCCATTCAGTGCAACATGAATAGCATGGTTTTCTTCTTCGCTAAATTTGGCAAAATATTATTACAAAATTATAACATAAAGCTGACATTAGGAGAAGGCTTGTTCACTCACCCTCCTATCATATATTGGCCAGGCTCTCTCATATGAGTGTTCATGTGCTGCTATATAAACATCCACGCCTGCCTCATAAAACATATCCTCCATCGCATAACGCATCTGTAAATATATACATGATGATTTATGTGTTATAATGATAACATTCCATCCTACATGAATTCATCCATAGAGACAAACACCAGCAAGAGATTTCATTATCACCACAATTCAATGGGCGAGCTAGGCCAAACTGATTGGCTGCTTGAACTATAGAACTGACTATTAGCTCGGCCTCGGCACAAAAACTAAGCTCGCAATAAGAAGCAGGGAACTGTACTTGAATGGCTGAGCAAAAATTTGCAAGAAATTTTGTCCGTGAGACCTGAATTCAAGAAGCCGCCTTGGCAGAGCCTTTTGAAGTTACAGCTCGGTCCCTGATCATTGAGACAGACAGCATCAGTAGGACGAACCAAGAGAATACAACTCAGCATGATCTAGGATGAGTTCAAAAGGCCATAAACAATTTAGTGTATTATTCATACTCATTACTCCCATCCCATACAATTTATGGGTGTATAAATGACAAATAAACATTGAACCACCAATCGATAAAATAAGTATTGGAAGTATTGAAAAAACAAATGTTGTTATAAAAAGTTGCTCTAGTAGCATGAGTCATATAAGAGTGTGGGGTCCATAAGGTCAAAAAATGAATGTTGACCTAATATGCAATCATTACTCCCATATAACTTAAAACTGATAACCAGTAACCATTGAGCCATAAATTGAGGGATGAAATGGCATAGGGTTCAAAAGGTCAACGATTGGACAATCCGAGTTTAGTCAGATGATAACTCACAAGGCTCTCAAAGTATGAACAGTCATCTCCATCGTTATTAGAACAATACATCGGTCTGTGGCCGTGAACTATGAGCCATGGTCTCTCCTTTCTGTTAGTATTTGCTTTCTGAAAAAAATACATTATGGTTAACAATTTTGTCCAAGTTGATGTGTTTTGCATTTCAATGTCAACAAATTGCATTGTTCCCAAGATTGTGAATCATAAACAATAATTCACTTTTCACAGTTACAATTATTTTTAATTGATTCTAGGACAAGACATAATTTACTACATGACATTCGTGCGAACAACAAAGCTATTGGATAAATCAAAAAGACAGGCTTGTGTTGTATTACGTTACCTTGAAATCTTCCTTGAGCCATAGAAGCTGCTCAGTGATCAAACGACGACCTTGATTGGTGAAGAAGTACACCTCTGTGCTGATAGCTACTATATGAGCTGGTCCATAGTCAAAGCTGGCAATTAGATGGAGTTCAAAATCAAATCAAATTGAGTCGTCATACATCCTTCTGATAATTAAAATTTAAAAATGTTGCTTACAATTAACACAACAGAGTGAGATGACGATATTAACATTTTCTTTTTAGGTCACAGTTGGTACCAAAGCTCATTTCAATTTGACTGATCACATAGTCACTTCAGAACAATGCTTCAAATACTGGAGGTCTACTGGGTGTACAAAAGAACACTCCTATATGGGAGAACTCTATGCATGAGGATGCTGTCACCAGCCACCGCAGCTCCAGTCTTGTTGTGGGTATGGTTCGAGATAGGATACGACTGTCAGTGGTTGATGAGTGGCACTTAAGACTAGGAAACTTGTGAGACTCATTGTCAACACTGACAGACAGCAATATGATTATTAGTCATACAACTTTAAGTTGTATGACTCTTGTTTTAGTTGAGTTTATTAGGAATACAACAAAGTTGTATTCCTTTTACTTTAGTAGGGTTTATTATTAGGAATACAACAAAGTTGTATTTCTTTTGTTTTAGTAGGGTTTATTATTATTATTATTTTTATTATTATTATTATTGCAACACTTTTTAGCCTTTTATAAGTCAAGAACTACCAGACACAATTTGATGAAACTCGTTTACAACATACCTTCATGTGTCTAGATGAAAAATTTCAATTTGAATTTTTGAAATGTTATGTAATATATGCTAATTACAGTAATCAGTGAAGGACGTTTTGTGCCGTTTATTTGTGTTATCATGAGAACAAAACATGCGATTGAGTTAAAACTTGGGATATGGGGGTTATGACATATACCGAATCTTAGGATATCATCAATTTTAATGTCACATGACCCGATATCCAAAATGGCCGCCATGAACAGGAAGTGGCTGCCGATTAACAGTTCTTAACATGCGATTGAGTTAAAACTTGGGATGTGGGGGTTATGACATATACCGAATCTTGGGCCATCATCAATTTTAATGTCACATGACCCGATATCCAAAATGGCCGCCATAAAGAGGAAGTGGCTGCCGATTAACAGTTCTTATCATGCGATTGAGTTAAAACTTGAGATATGGGGGTTATGACATATACCGAATCTTATGACATCATCAATTTTGATATCACATGACCCGAAATCCAATATGGCCGCCTTAGAGAGTTAATAGCTGCCGATTAACAGTTCTTATCATGCGATTGAGTTAAAACTTGGGATATGGGGGTTTTGGCATATACCGAATCCTTTGAGACCAACAATTATGATGTCACATGACCTCGATATTCGATATTATTGGTTGTATTCCTTCATATTTGCTTGCAAATATTATTTTGTCGATTAAAAAAATTACCGTTTCTAGTTATTATTATTATTCTTGCAACACTTTTTAGCCTTTTATAAGTCAAGAACTACCAGACACAATTTGATGAAACTTGTTTACAACATACCTTCATGTGTCTAGATGAAAAATTTCAATTTGAATTTTTGAAATGTTATGTAATATTTGCTAATTACAGTAATTAGTGGAGGACGTTTTGACCTTTATATTGATCATATCTTGAGAACGAATCATGCGATTGAGTTAAAACTTGGGATATGGGGGTTATGACATATACCGAATCTTATGACATCATCAATTTTTATGTCACATGACCCGATATCCAAAATGGCCGCCATAAACAGGATGTGGCTGCCGATTAACAGTTCTTATCATGCGATTGAGTTAAAACTTGGGATTTGGGGGTTATGACATATACCGAATCTTATGACATCATCGATTTTGATGTCACATGACCCGATATCCAAAATGGCCGCCATAAACAGGAAGTGGCTGCCGATTAACAGTTCTTATCATGCGATTGAGTTAAAACTTGGGATTTGGGGGTTATGACATATACCGAATCTTATGACATCATCGATTTTGATGTCACATGACCCGAAATCCAATATGGCCGCCATAAAGAGTTAATTGCTGCCGATTAGCAGTTCTCATCATGCGATTGAGTTGAGACTTTAGATAAGGGGGTTTCGGTATGAACCGAGTCTTATGACATCATCAATTATGATGTCACATGACCTCGATATTTAAATATATTGGTTGTATTCCTTTATATTTGCTTGCAAATATTATTTTGTTGATTAAAAAAATTACCGTTTCTAGTTATTATTATTTTTCTTGCAACACTTTTATAGCCTCTTTTTAGCCTTTTATAAGTCAATAACTGCCTGGCACAATTTGATGAAACTTGGTGACAACATAGCTCCACATGTTTAGATGAAAAATTTCAATTCCAATTTTTGATGTATTATGTAATATTAGCTAATTAGACTAATTAACCACCGAAGGTTCGAATATGTAAAATGATGATATCTTGAGAACGAATCATGTTAGAACCAGGTAAACTGGCATAACAGTGTTTGTTAGTATGCCCGATCGCTTAGTGACATCGAATATTGTGTCACATGACCTTGAGATTCAAAATGGCCGCCATGAACAGTAAGTGGCTGCCGATTAACAGTTCTTATCATGCGATTGAGTTAACACTTGGGATTTGGGGGTTATGATATATACCGAATCTTATGACATCATCAATTATAATGTCACATGACCCGATATCCAAAATGGCTGCCATAAACAGGAAGTGGCTGCCGATTTACAGTTCTTACCATGCGATTGGGCTAAAACTTGGGATTTGGGGGTTTTGACTGTTGCCGAATCTGATGACATCATCGATCTTGATGTCACATGACCTTGACAATCAATATTTTCGGTTGTATGACTTCATATTTGCTTGCAAATATTACCGTTTCTAGTTATTATTATTATTAATTGTCACAGGCTTTGCCTTTTCGTACCTGTGCCGAGGAAGCAACTGCAGAGTACATTTTGTTGAAAAATAACACATTCAGCATCTGCATTATTGAAAACTAAGAAGTACATGGTTTTTCAATTGACTAGGGCTTTTGAACTGATAAATTCCAATTTGAGTGAGAAAATTCATGTTAGAATTTCAGAAGATTTGTCAATAATGAAATGATATAAGTAAGCATTTCAACAAAATTAATGGTTTAGGGCTGGTGATTTACTAAAATAATGTTTTGTGTATTGGTTTCTCTGTAAATATATGAAGGACATGTCAAAGTGATGTTAAGTATACAGACCTGTACCAGAGTCCTTCTCCGTCTCCACCTGGCATAGTAAATCTATTCCTGTAATGACTGAAGTTATATGCTGACTCATGGTTACCCACTGATGTCATGTAAGGTATATACGCTGCTATGCTCTGAATCTGATCCATAAACTGATCCCCGACTCGGCCACCGTCCTAGACAAATACAATGAGATTTTTACAGCTGATGTAATGTGGCAGCAAAACACAGAGTGGATAAGGCGATCAGTATTGCAATACATCTGATCATTGTTTTCCTCTTTTGGAAGATTTATCACTTTGTGAATTGCAAATTTTAGGGTCTTACATCAGTTTTTACGAGTAGAGGAGCTTTGATAGCAAATAGATCACATATTAAGCGCATATATTCCCTCTCTCCCACTTCCCTTACCCACTTACTAGGGTAGAGAGAAGGCACAATGGGTGCCTACCACCTGTTCACATTTAGCAGTATTATATGATCTCATGTCACTACCAGCCCCACATATAACACAAAAGAAAACCAGCATTATAGGTACTTTTACTTAAAGCGATACTTACATATTCCATGTTATATGCAAAATCCCCTACAAAACAATAACCGAAACATTTGTTGTCTGGGTAAGAGTTAAAAATGATAAAAGTCAACTAACACACAAAAAGCAGATAAGCATTAATAATGATTAGGCTTGAGAACAACACAATTTTATAACCATTGAGCTTTATCTCTGAAATGTATAATTCAAGAACCAGATTTAGCAACAAATTCTCCTAGAATCACGTCATGTTTATCATATTCACTGTATAGAAAACTTACATCGAAACGTTTATATTGGCTTTTGCATTGTAAAGCACAACAAACCACTAACATAACAACGAAATGAATGACAGTTTAGGCCCACTGACCAACATGTAGAACAGAGTTTATACTGCCTAGCTGAGCCTCGTTTTGGAGTCTACCAAGAGATCTAGCATTCTCATTTCCCATATCTCCGTAGACAGCGAGGACAGGAGACCAATCAGACGAAGGGTGAGGAGAAGTGAAGAAGAATATCGCTGACCATCCCCCATCATCATTACCAACTCTGTAATCTAAAATATACATCTCAACATCAGGAATCATCAACCAGCAAACCAGAGTCAGAGCAAACAACATTTGTAATGTGAAGCTCAATATCAAAACTCGGGTTTTACATTATGATAATATTATTTACTACACCAATCCCCAAAGTTATACAAAATGACTGCATAGATTGGAACGGATCACCTCCTCAGTTTTATAATTGTGAACTCACAGTATTGAGTGGAAGGCTTGAGGTCGCTCATAACAGCACTGTGTATGTAAAGCTCTCTCTTCTCTGACCCACCATCAACAAATAAACTTGTTCGTGCTGGCACAACATTGCTAGGCATAGAAGATATATTCACAGCATAATTAACGTATCCTACTGTCTTTTGGAAGGTGGTCCATGTGACTGTCATTGCATCAGGTGAACCTAAAATAACAAACACTTTTAAATTGCAACAAACAGACATACATTGTAAGTTTGGAAACCACTACTTTATTTTGTTATTCCTCTTTCATTTTATGGCTGAGCTTATGGCAATATGCAGCTTATTGCGCAACATTATAAGGTCAACCATCATCATATCATACAGTTTGAAAGACTACCAGAAACAACCTTAAAACTCTGTCCTACCAAATCTCTAAATATAGATGCATTTCTAGTCACATTTGGTAGAGGTAGCCCCTCAACTTATATTCCGTGTATAGTGAACAGAATAACCACGGAATGTGACTGATTTTTACTGCAATCGAACTTACTTGCTAGAGACAGATGAATTTGTCTGGGGTATCTCACATCTTCAGGTAGTTCAGCTGATTTAATAGGGTGGGAATCCGAGCGCCCAGATAATATACATACAAGCATTGCAGCAATAACCATCCAAGATACCGGTTGACCCAAAATCACCCGCATTTCCGTATTAACTGATAATGTACAACAATATCAAAAATTATATAAAACAAAGCAAGCAAGAAATTCCATGTAAATTCAAGGTGTAAAACATAATCAAACACCTAACAACTTCTCTCTACTAAGGAGGAACAGACTGGGACCCCTAACTCCTTGTCTCTACCTTAGGGTGAGAGAAAAATCAATGATTCAACTCAGTAGTGGTAGCTCAGTGACTTGGGAAGCTGATATATAATAGTTGTAAGGCCCCGGGTCAAAACAAATTCACCAGTATCACATGATATAAACACCTAAGTGAAACGGTCAATGACCATCCATCCTAGCTGACAAGGTTATAAAGGCTAATTGAGGATAGCCTATGACACAAGAACAGGACATCCAAAAATTATACAGGGTCGTGGTATAGGAAAAATGGTAGGGGAGGCAAAAATCCAGTAGGGTGTGAAGAAACACCAGGTTTGGTATTGTAACCTCTCCTGTGGAGTATGGGGTTAATTCCCCAGCCTCCTAAGCTTTTAAATGATAAAATAAATAAAAAATGGAAGTCCCAAATGAGCTGATTCTCATTACAAAATAAACTACAGTTGTAAAATGCCCTTAACCAGTGGTTCCTACATACTGTAGCAGCGAGTGGATTGTGTATACCCACAAATGAGTGTAACAAAAGTGGAGAACTGAGGCTACCATACACATTCCCCAACATTCGACCCAACCACCAAACATGTAATCAGACAGGCAAACTTTGCCTGCCATTGTACTCCTTTGTTCACCAAACAAAAGGCCTTTTGTTATACAAGTCTCCAAGGTGTCTTGGGACATGCCTATCCAACGGGGTCTTTTAGAACTGCATTACAAAATGAAGTACAGTTCTAAAAGACCCTGTTGGATAGGCCCTGGGGGCCGATGTCTGGGAGTCTGTCTTCAAAAATGTCCCACGACACCTATGAGACTTGTATAACAAAAGGCCTTTTGTTTGGTGAACAAAGGAGTACAATGGCAGGCAAAGTTTGCCTGTCTGATTACATGTTGGGTAGTTGGTTGGGTGGTTGGGTCGATGGTTGGGGCACGTGTATGGTAGCCTCAGTTCTCCACTTTTGCTACACTCATTTGTGGGTATGCACAATCCAACCGCTGCTACAATATGTAGGAACCACCGGTTAAGGGTATTTCACAACTGTACTTTATTTTGTAATGTGTACTTTATTATGTAATGCTGATATGGAATATTCAATTATGGGGATAGTCTTTCTAGGCCACTCTATTGAGCATTCTAGGGGAGGCAAATCGTCCCTGCCTTCCCTAGAACTACCAGGCCTGCTACATATATACCCAGCGGGCACCCGGACGTCCAGTTGAGGTCCGACTCACGTCGGTGCCGATGTCAGTTTGACGTTGATTTTAGGGTTTGAGGTGAAACGCTAATCCACGTCCAGATGGGGTTGATGATGGACGTCAGTTTGATGTCCAACTGATGTCCATTTCAGAGAGATTTGGAGGTGATCTGCCATCAATATCAGGTCAATTTTTGCTCAGTTTATGGTCAATATTGGGTCTGTATGTAGTCAGATTAGGAACATTAATCTAGCAATGGCTATTCTAAAAATTCTTATTGACTATTAGATCAACATTGGGTGAGAAGTGCAGGAGATAAGGGAGAGAAAGGGCAATCTAGTTGAGATATGATATATTCAAAGTTGGTTTCTTAACAAGGGAGACGATTACTGATGAGTTGTTCGAGAATATGTTAATTATAGGATTAGTGTGTATAATTTAAAATCAGTCAAAGGGCCCATTGGCAAGTTATCTGTACAACAAGGGCTTACTCAACACACTTGCTTGTGTACACCGAAATCTCATGCCAACTAGATAAAAGATGGTGGTGGATTACCTTGGGTACACTCATAGACTTATTACGGACACTCATGGATTACTCCTTGGCACTATACCAGTTTAAATAACAGTGACTAGCATTTAAATTCAGTGGCACTACAGGTTACTAACATAAATAAAGGCGAGGTCATGGAATCAATGAAATTTTGACTTCACTTTCACGAATCCTGCTGCAGTCTGCTGACTACTGGGCCCAATTGATGCCCCAGGTGTGCTCCGACCTGCCTGTAAACTGAGAGTAACTTTGCGCCAAATATGGCAGCTGCGCCCTTAAGGCACCTGTATTTATCAGTCTTAGGACAGAGACAAACATGCGATTTCAACCCACATTTAACCCAAGTCAGTGAATAATTTTTGGTGTGACCCATTTGATAAAAGAACGTTATATTATCTTGACTTTATCCTGACCAGCCACCTGGAAAACTAATAAGTTTGACCGAGCCTTACCCTGTACTCATGGTAATGTCAATAACTGGCCGTTTTTCAGTTTACTTAACGACTATCCTCATTGACTAAGCCCCTTCACAAACTCCAGACATTAATATATGGTGAAAACCATCAGCTCTACAGGTTTATACAATCTTAGATAGGACATTGATATCTAGCCTTGAATAGCCATGATACTGACTGCCTCTGTTATGATGCCGACGTCTGATTGAAGTCCGACATTTGTTTTTTGTTTTGAAGAGTAATCGCCAGCTTCATTTTTGAAGGTATTAGGCTAGACTATGGTGAATGCCCCGTGACAGCCAAATCAGGTGGTAGTAGCCAAATCAGGTGGTAGTAGACAAACAGTGCACCCGGTGGGGTTTGAACCTGGGACCTTATGATCCCAAGTCAACCGTCCCTTACAGCGATGAGCTATCCCTGATCCCTGAAATCCGACATTGATGATGATATCTAGTCTAATGTATCCCTGATACTGACTACCATGTCAAGATGCAAAGGTCCAATCGACGGCAGTAAGACATTGGACACTGGATGTTGATCTCTAGTCTAGAGACGCCCTAATATTGACTACTTAGGTCAAGATGCTGACGTCCAATTAACGTCAGTTTGATGTCCGACACTGATGTTGATATCTAGTCCTGAGTCGCCCTCATACTGACTACTTATGTGAAGATGCCGACATCCAATTGACGTCAGTTGGACATCGAAGACTGGATGTTGATCTCTAGCCCAAAATAAACCTGATACTGATTACCTATGTCAAGATGCCGATGTCCAATTGACGTCTTATATTATATATACACATTTTCCATATTTATTCTGGAGCAGATTAACTTTCCTGGTGGCAAACAAAAATGGAGACTTTGAGAATAAGCTAATCCACATCAAAGCAGAGGGGTGATTGTGAAGCCTAGTGCTCTTTTTGGTAGATATGAATGTTTCAAAATTGAACGCTTAGAACATTTAAAAAAAAAATACTATATAAAATTATATAAGTTGACTGAACAGGAACTGACAAGAAATTAGAATGATTGGCTCTCTGTTTTAGTTGTAGACCAATTAGAAGCTGCATTTTTGCCAGTGTGCCAATGAAAACTCTGCTTACATTTTCATGAAATCGACAAATGAAATATATTTTGCTCGCCAGAGCACTACAAAGTAGGCATGGGTGTCAGGTATATCACCAATTTTGTTTCTGAAAATGCTTCTGATCTACTGGAGTCTACTGATATAGCTGGTCTTACTCTTATAATAGATGGGTACAACATTCTTCATGAGATCTACTATTCATCTGAGGCTGAAACTAGCTATGGCGGAGATTATGATGTGTTTGCTGATGCTGTAAAATTGTTCTGCTCAAACCTGAAGGCACGAAATATTGCACCATATTTTGTGTTTGATGGAGCCAGTGAACTCAATGACTACAAATTCAAGACATTGCTTGATAGGGCCAGGGAAAGAATTCATTTAGCAAGCTTGTCAACTCAAAGGAAGAGGGCAAAGATTCTACCAAGCTTAGCATTCAGGGTAAGTAGGCTAAGAAGGATAGAAAAAAAAAGTATATATATAGGCCTAAATATTAGGCAATACTATGTATAATAAAATGATATATATATAGTACTATTTAAAATTATGACAGTTAGTTGCCCAGCAAGGCAGATTAATTCTTCAATGACCATGTTTGTATATATTACAAAGCTGCCCCTCCTAGTTGTGGTCTGTATCCACAGCATCTATCTAGCCTTGGCTTATCATTACTTACATTCACCGCAATACTAGTTGCTGTTAGATATTAGGCTATGTAGCAAATCAATAGGTACTAATAGCTTTCCTACTAGGTATTCTTCCTTTTTATTTAGCCAACTAATTGCTTACTGATAATAATGATTGCATTGTGTTTGTCAATGGTTGATCCATTTTCTTTACAATATGCCTAGGCCTATTCCAATTTAACAGACCAAAATTAAAAACATCAAAAGCTAAATAATGCAATTTGATCTCAGCCGCCAAAATAGAGTTGTTGGCTTAGTTACCATTACAAAAATATACTCACTTCTGATTGGGTAACGTGTTGCAATGTATAATTCGAGATCGTATCAACTTACTGGCTTTGTAATATTGAATCCAGTCTGCCTCCACAGTTTGTCAATGCACGGTGGCGCACATACCTTCTAGTCACCAATTACACTCGTGAACTGGGAAAATCTAACCATGAAATTGTGAATCTTAAATCTTGTGATCGACTGTGCTTATTATGCGGGTATAATTTAACAAGCATACTCTGATAACTCACTCTTGAACATATATTAGGCGTACCAATAAGAATAGTTACTGTTCACTAGTTTCTATAACGACATGTGTTGTACCGGTATGTGATTCAGGTTAGCATGAAGATAAACTTAGTATATAGACGTAACAATCTACATAAGGCGGAGGGACACACAACTTGATCGACCTAGGAGATACAGATGATGAGTGACACACTGCACTGAAATTTACTGACACTTGTTTTATGACCACTTATTTTGCTAACCTAATGATACTGTCTGATGTTATTGTATTTTAGACATGTGTAGATGCCCTCATAGAGCAGAACATCCCGTTCACTATCTGTGATCATGAGGCTGATGCACAGCTGGCCAGCCTTGCATACCAGATGAACTGTCCTCTTGTCAGTAATGATAGTGACTTTTTGCTACACGACCTGCCTGGTGGAGTGATAAGCGTTCATGAGTTAGATGTACCAAGGCTTCTGAACCCTGGTGGACAAAGCTTCAATGTGCGCACCTTAGCAGAAATTGAGTAAGTCCAAGAGCAATTGGCGGGAGAGCTGTCTGTTGGTATCTGTTATAATTGCACAGCACTGTCTTCAACACTGATTGATAATGTTTGAGTGTTGCGGTCAAAAATGCTCGCTATCAACACTTATCATCATCTTGCGAAAGTGAAAACACGCAGAATTAATCTCACATTGACAATAAATTTGAATGGATGAGCATTTAACTTGGGGTTTGGTAATTTGTTGGTTGATAGGGCTATGCCACAAGCCATATGACTAATCCTCATTGTCATTATCATCATGATGTTTAAAGAAAGCCAAGACCAAGACAAAGGCATAATTACTTAGTCTTCTGTTTGATAGCAACAAATTGTAAAGTACCACATATGTTTTAGTGAAGAGGAGCCACTGATTGTACGTATGTATAATATCAGGCGTGTTATGCAGCGGTATAAGATAGAGGATGTCAGCTTATTATCTGTCCTCTCTCTGATCTGTGGTAATGACACATTTGATCCAGACAGGCTCTTTAAGTTCAGGAAGCACATCAACAGCAAAGGTCGAACTATGGAAGTAAAGATCTACTTAAACTGGTTATCAAAGGTCAGTTTCTCTCTATCCCTACTACAAGGGTGCATATAATCCAGTACTTGCCCTCTTATACCAAAAGAAGACAAATTTCTCATGCTTTTTATTTAACTCATAGTCATATTGCGATCAACTTACCAATGATCTTGAACTTGCAGACTCACCCCCTACTGATTCATCTCATGTGTTAGAAGTATAAGTCACACTGTTGGCCATATAACACATGGGCCTATGACAAACACTGCATAGTTTGTATTAGAACTAGCTGTCAAAATAGTAATTATATAATAATTTCACAGCATACAGACGCCGAGAGCGCTATCGATGTTATCGTGAAGTTTCAGAAGGCGAGTAAACACCTGGAGCAGAAGATGATGGATGTGGTCAACAGTTACAAGATTCAGTCCTGTCATATAGACGAATACTTCCTCCGACAAACAGTGAGATAATTCTCCTCATTCTGTGGTTTTGCTCTGATAAGAAGTGTGTCGAATTTACTTTGTTATAAAATACTCGTGTATGCATTCAGCAATTAATTTTAAGTGTTCAGCTGCTGTTGTAATAACCGGGCGCTATGTTAGCCTTGTGTATTTGCAGATTGCTATGCTTATTGAGAAATAGAGCTCATTGTATAATTGATTGTTTTAAGAGCACTAAAATAACTGATTTTTGTAAGATTTAAATTTTATGTTGCAGATTGAACACGGAGAAGAGGATCATGAGCTGTACAGCCATCTACCAGATGCATTCTGGGTGAAATACAGAGCGTCTGCGATATCTAAGAAATTTCTAGAGATTATGCTTTTCAAGCGGCGGATATTCTCAGTACAGGTTTCTGACTAATGCTTTATTCTGATGAGTTGAATTACAAATTTCAAGAGACTCAAACTAACAACAGTCAGTTCTCTCGAATTGCATCACAAACTGCAAGGAACCAGTTTATGTCCTATATTTGTCTCCACCAAGGCGCCCATTTTTCATACTGTCCATTAGAATGGGATTCAGTCCCACAATTTGGTGTTATCTACTCAGGTTGGATGTATTGGTTTGGTGTTGTTGTTGAACACCAACAAACAAAACCCGACATGAACAGACAAATGCGCACAACAACAAACCGAAACACATCAGCCAATCAAAACAAAACCATAACACAAGCACATTGGTCTATTCAGAAATGCACAATAATGATACATGAGTAGGTAACACAACAGAAGCACTATCCATCACAACCCATAATACAGACAAGGCCCCATTGTTGGCTTAAATCCAGTCAACTGTCCATAGAAAAAGTTGATTTGTTTGTAGGGTCATACTTTGATATCTCAGTTAGACCATGATGTCAAAGCAATGTCTTGGTTGGTCTTGTCAATTTCCTACTGAACTCAGTGGTTCCTTCGTTTTAGATGGAGAGACTGACTAACCCTTCTACCTGGAGATGTTCAACTGCGATTCGCCTTCTTACCTACAGAATACTCTCTGCGTCCAGCTTAGAGCCTATCTCAACGATCAAAGAGTATGATCGCCATGTAAAGAGGCTGGTTTACTTTGACATTGAGGTTCCTACGGATGAGTTACAGACGTACTCCATATCTGAGCTGTACCAGAGCTCAGAGGAGTATAGACTTACTATGTTCTATGAGATGTTAGGAATAACTGATCAACATTTACGTAAAGGAGTCGTCTCCCCAGGTTCTGAGAATCAGCGAGAGAATGATATACTGACAGCTCTTACTCTACATTGGGTGAATAATGCTGAGCCAGGTGTCACATCCAAGTGAGTTTTATATTCTAAGGAGGGTTTAACCGTAGGCGTGCAGCGTTACCACACGTAAACGTGTCATTGAGAGCTGGGATGATCCCAGTTTGGAGATAGTAAATCAATTCTCCCTGACTTGACATCACTGAGTGGTCACAGGACACAGAAACTTGAAATCTGAAATTACAGATAGTAAAACAATATGGAGAATCTGAATAATCAGTCCAGTCAGATCCATTTTGCATGTCTTTGGAGTTGCTCCCCCTCCATCTGATGGTAGCATGTCAGTTAGAAAGGAACGGACTTATAATGCATGCAAACTGGATCAAACTTACCCAGTGGTCAATGCTTGATCTAGTATCTTTCTTGGCTAGGTGTGTTCATCATATCAGTCCCCAGCATTTTAGTAGACATGTGTAAAATTGCTTATTCATCTAATTCATTTCAGTACATCAGCATAACTGCTTTTTGTAGTATAATTGTGAAATCTCAACAGTCGACAAAAATCTTCACACAGTACATTGGGGACATTGACATTGATATTTTTCAGTCACCTGATGGCTCTCCTGGTGTGTATAATAGATCTCTCATTGATCAAGGATTATGTGCCAATCACATCACCTGTTAGACAGAAGACTGGGCGGCACAACACCACCCCAACTAGAGATCAGAATCACAGTATGGGACTCGAGCTAGACATAATCCATGCCATTTCCCAGTTCCAGGCTGTTCTCAGGTATGTGACTCCTTGTAGGGTTTGTTGCCTGTATAAATATCAGTAACTGTTGTCAGATAAGGTTGTTGGTGGAAAGTCAGTTCACAAATAGTTCCTCGTGTAGAGCATTAGTGTCCGAACTCTCTTCTCATAGACCAAATTAAATCTGTTTTCAATTGTGTAGACGGTAATATGAATTTCAAAAAAAATAAATTGCAAAATAAATTGTGATTTAAAATTTTTTTGTATATTTTTGTGATGTGCAGTATTACTACCAAACTTACTAGAGCTTAGTATTCCAGGAGGTGTGGCGCCTAATTTATTCTCCAAGCCATTAGTGCCAATGTATCATGTATAGGAGTATATTGAATTTCTATTTACTATCTACTTTATTATTCAAGTGATGGGTTAGACCTGCTGGGGTTACTTGGTATAGAGACAGGTATACACGTACATCATATACTGAGCTGCCGTTATATATATAATCTGTGTATGGAGTTATCTACCAGAACCAATCCACAACAATACTGTGAAGATTTACTCATAGAGGAAAGTGAACACGGTATACTATTCACCAAGTGAGTTAGCCTCATGTCAGACTTAGTGTGTCGGTATATATTTAGTCCGGAATCTTTCTGCACCATCAGATTGGATGCGCTCTGTACCTGTGCATCATACTGTAATCAACAGTGATACTTGTTATCACATATGTTCAATTTCAACTGTGAGAGCTCCACTGCAACCTGCATAAAGAATACTACTTTTCATGTCAAGAATCTGTTATTTCTTTGTAGATGGTATCAACTAATTGTTGAAAGTGTTAACCCAGGATGCCTGCTACCTACGCCTCCCCCATCCACAGAAACACCCACAAACAACAAGAAAATAATGAAAGTAAGTGTCATAAAAATAAGCACCCTTTCTGGATTTGAAATATTAAATTATCCAAGAGACGTTATAACCCGGAAGTACATTACTTTTGCATACAAGAAAGAAGACATTTGAATGTTATATAAAGTCTTGTAACATGAACATAAGGAACTTGTCAATATTTCTGACCATCTACCTCATCAGCTTCAGAATTATGTCCATGTAAGTTTGCTTTTAGATGAGTATTGACTTAATGTTAGCTAACACTAACTTTTGGCTAGCTTAGGTGGAAATCTTTAAAGAGTAAAAGGGTGCGTAAATGTTGGCTAGCTTTAAAACTGGCTATTTCAAGAGTGTGTGAAATGGCAAACGTTTTCTCATATGAACACTTCATTCCTCTAGGGTACCTGCTCGCAATGTTTTATATTTCCTGATTGAACAAATGGTAATTATTTTGCAGACCAAGAAATTATCATCAACGCCGAAAAGGTTTCAGGGAGCCAGCCCTGAGCTGTCTGGTAAGAGAGCTCCAAGAGGTGCCTTTGTATCTTCGGCTAAATCTAAATCAAGTACTTCTAGTGACAGTCAAACTCCCTCCGATATATCTGGTAATGACAGCGGCTATGGCAGGACAGGAACACCAGGTGTAGAAGGTACACCTGATAAAACAGTAGATTCAACTGTTCGGACTAAGATAAACTTTACGCAATCAGCTGGATCTCCAGCTAAGCAGACTGCAGTGATTGGTGACTCGAGCAGCAGAGCTGTGCCAGAAGATTCCCCGTCAGATAAGGACTCTGACTCCGATCGATCAAGCTTGGATCTTGAGCAGCTTATTGGTAACAAATTCGCAGCATTAGCGCTCAGTTAGTGGACTTCAATTTTTCGATGACAAAATATTATGGTTAAGAGGTACCCCATCAATTTGAATACTTTAATTTAATTTTATTCTCAGGCTTGCATACTTTTATGGACTGTAAAATATGTCATTCCAGTAACATAAAGTTGGTGAGTCCATTTATGGTTTTACATAAAAAAATAAAAATGGGCAATAAATATGACATCACAACACTCTGGAAACCACTCAATGTAACAATTTGTCTTACGCGACATCCAGCCATGTGACACGGATCACTGGTGCCTAGACTACATTATATTTGCTGTATTTCATGTATCCCATGAAGTAGGTCAGCCTGGGTGTGTGGGTGAGAAGTAGGTCAGCCTGGGTGTGTGGGTGAGAAGTAGGTCAGCCTGGGTGTGTGGGTGAGAAGTAGGTCAGCCTGGGTGTGTGGGTGAGAAGTAGGTCAGCCTGGGTGTGTGGGTGAGAAGTAGGTCAGCCTGGGTGTGTGGGTGAGAAGTAGGTCAGCCTGGGTGTGTGGGTGAATCTTATTGCTGAAAAAGTTAATCAGATTCAAATAATAAAGTAGAACGGGACTGATTATCAGTGTGTGAAAATCATCGCCTATTCTAACCAAATTTTGATTGCTTCAATGTATGTGCTATAAGATATTTTTATCTCTGCTTGTTGAATACCTTGTTGCATACCTTTTTTTTTTATTTGGAACCAGGCATACAATAAGAAATGCCATGACCAGGATACTTTTTAATTTATATTACCATCTGTTTAGAGCTAGGCCATGACCCTAGACAAGACAACCGCTATCATTATAGAACTTGGCCTGCAGAGACGGTTAATGGGGGATAAGCAAGTCAGGGCAAATCTTCACAAGGCTTGACACTAATAGGATTTCTAACTAATCAAAGTTGCCCCCAAACAGTCAGGTTCTCAATATATGCATAAAAAGTAGAGGCAGACCTCTTGCCCCGGCAGCATACTCCTAGTTCGTACCTTATAGTGCCTCAAAACAGCAGTGAGGGACTGAGCCAACTTATGGGTTATGTGCGAGAGCTGCTATTAAAATCGGAGGCCAACCATCAAAACAGCCTTCTCTACCTTTTATTGTTCGCCTTTGTTGATGTGGAATAAATGCTTTGATGCATTTCTAGCCCGCAAAAGTGGGCATGTCGTAGATTTTAAGAATGGGCTATATCAGTTACCCATACTAAATGTTGTTTTTTTATGTGAGATATTAAACAGCTGTTGTGACCTTCTGTCTCGCGTTTGTCGCATTGTGTGTTCGTCACAAGCTGCTAGGATGGATATGTGATGTGTAAAGGCAGAGCTCAGGCTCTGAATCCTCGATGCAGCACTCAATTCGATGTGGAATCATGTCTGAGATTGTGTTCTGCAGAAATGAATCCCAGGAATGCACTGAGAGTAAAATAACAAAATTTAATGAGATGTCATAGAAATTTCAATTATTTCAACTATGTCAATGTCAGAGGGTATGAGCATATCACCCTACCGATTCTATGCACTCATTCACATTGCGCCAACTCTGAAATTTGAAACTGCCTTGATGATCAGACCATTGAATCTTCCTTTCTTTACACCCTAACATAGTCAAAATAATTCAAATCAAATTCTTGCTACGCCTCAGTTTAATTTTTTATTTCTGATGTATTGCACTATATAACTGTAAAACTGGTCGATATAATGCATGGGAGGATTACAACTTTATCACCAATGACCTTTGCTTCTTGAGCACATAACAACATTGCTCATTACAAAAGTTGCAGGAGACTGATTAAACAAATTAGCGTGGAATCAACATAATATGTAGATTCCATGCCAACATATTATTTCAGTCACCTGCACTTTTGAGAGGAATTTTTTGCACAAAACACGTGTGTGTCAAAAGCGTGTTGAAAGAGTAAAACATAATAAAAAACCTTCATTATCTAATCAAGCATTCGACCCGGTATATAACCTAGACATACTGTTTAAATTTTTTAATTTATTACTTATCGACTGGGGGAAAGTTTATATCAGTAGCATACATTTTCATTGCCCGTCTGATCTTACTGATTCATCTAAGCAGGTAAGTGCTTTCTATTGTCTTCGGATCCATTTAGAACTGATGCCTTTCCTCTGGGTATGTCATCAAATTTTAACGCTATATGTACACTCTATAATCAAAATAAATAAATAGTAGGCTAATACACTGATTAAATGTTTTTTGTTTATTTATTGCAATAATGATCCTGAGCAACTGTTTAATGATTTTTATTCAGCAAAGTGAGAGAATAAACGATGAAGGATAACTTTCTACCAGTAATAGATTATAACAAGCCTGAAGATGAAGCGGCTGAGGAGTTGTATGAAGCTCTCAGTACTGTTGGATTTGCCTGTCTAACTGGGACTGGTATTTATAATCAGGTAAGTGGTAGCAGATTGCTGTGAAGATCAACATATTTTGCCTGCCACTGTATATGCTGACAATTAAAAAAACTGGCGTCGATTTAGTCTTGATACCATGTTAGAATCCTTGATGTTGCTTAGTGTTTTGGTTCCGATATCAGTACGGGTCTACAGGCTGTATTCTGATGGGACACAGGAGCATTTGGGCATGCTCTTCCTGACACCACCATGATCTGCCGGGAATCGAACACGGGACCTCTTGATTGAAAGACCCATGTATTACCCATTGCGCCATGGCCGCTCCCTATTTGCTGACAATAATACCTATTAAAATTTACTATTTTCTTATGATATTATTAAATCATAATTATATAGGCATGCGTTTAATCAAACAATTATTTGCTTCAGATTAATTCACCAGCTATTGCTACTGACATTCCTCAGGATAACCATTTTGAAAGTATCAGCCTCAAGGTCAAATAATTTTCTATATTTTGTATTTTTGTGTATATGAGCTAAACAAAACTAGCCAAGCATATTCATTTTGAAAAGATCAAAAAATACAGTGCTGAAGCAACGCGGTTCTTCTACCTGCCAAAAGAGGAGAAGGAGAAATATCTGCTCTCTTCAGAGAGAAAATATATCGGTGGATGGTTTCCTGTTGGAAATTACAGGTAAGCAAGGATAAACCTAGATAAATCAAACAATAATAAAATTCCCCCGTTCGAATTAAAAGCATCCAAGACTGTGATGTGATTTATGCCAATATCTGATGCCAGTTTCCCGCGAGTATTCATTCTGCGCATGCTCAGCTCTGGGCATGAGCTGATCTCTGCAAAATTGAGTCTCGGAATTTCGAAGCCATCTGATTGGCTACCTGCTCTGGTGGCACACTCTCAAATGCGTGCAGAATTGTTAGAAAGAGTTATCTTCTATTGTCACAATTAGCTAAATTTGACTGGCAATTTATGCAGGGGGTGTCCTCTCTCCCCAGACCAAAATTGCAATTAGAACCCAGACTAAACTCATTGTTCTTGCACATGCGCAAATTCAAGTCACGCATGATACATACTTAGCCTTACGACATTCTCTTTGTGGTAATGATAGCCTAGTTTATCAGTGATCTACATGCCCAGTCAGATCACGAGAGTCAGTATGGCGAGTATTTCCGGAAATCAAGATGCGTTTGCCGCTAAATAAACTGATCAGTTGGTATTTTGATTGTGAGAAAGATTCATAGTTAGTTCATAACAACCAATTGTTGTTGATAAACAGTGTAATTGAGAGTGCCCAAATGAAATACTTTCTAATATTAGGGCCGTGATATGCTGGCTATGCTCATTCTATGCTCGTGATTTACAGCATCCACGGTAAAATGATATCAACTATTTTTATGATAAATCAGTATTCAAGTTGGGGCTTGGAATTGTATGCTACATCAGTGCTTTGGTATTTTGTTGTCATCTTAGCCTAGACTCTAGTCTTAGAAATTGAATGCTTTTTGATGCCTTGTGCTCACTAACTTATTGTTTATTAACAGCGCAATGAAGGACAGACCTTATGACTACAAAGAATGTGCTCATATTCGGTGGGCAGCAAAAGATTATGTATGTTGAAATATGTTGAATGATAAGCGTGGTGAGGGTGCCTTGTACTTTGTGTTGAAATGTTTTGTTTCCCTGGCGCATGGTGCGAAATATTCCATAGGTAGGGTTAGCAAAAGGATAATTTTTGGTGAGATTGGAAGACAGCGATAAATATTTGAGGGGAATAGATCACAGATCTTGTCTATATCGGAGTAGGAGGTGGCTCAGTGGTTAGAGCGACGGTCCTTCATCATGAAAATGTTGAAGGTCGTGGGTTCGAATCCCACTGCAGTCCACTGACTACTGGGAGTTGTTGGACCTCCTGGTGTGCTCCGACCTGCCTACAAACTGAGAGCAAATTGGCGCAGACATTGCAGCCTCGCCCTTAAGGCACACTATATAGCCGCCACGCTGTGGTGTGTGACTAACCATCGGGGTTTTAACCAACATTTTTAACCAACATTATACTTCTATCATATCGACCTCAATTTAATGATAAGAATACCAATTTATCCTGCTGTAATGACACACTTAGGCTGAAATGTGTGATTGTGACTTATAATATTATAATGATAATGTTGTAGAAGTTGTTCACTGTTATGATTACAGTATAACTCTTCCCCTGAGATGTTGATGGGAGATCAATGCTGGGAATTGTGGGACAGTTTCTCAGAAGTGGCTAACCGGGTTAACTGTCTCATTGGATTGGGTTTGAAACTGGAGGTAAGATCTTTCTGTGGCTCATATCAGATGATGATGGATTTGTAAGTACACCGCTAAGCCTTACAAATCATTCATCATCTGTAAAATTTGGAAATCTTTGTGAATTTGACTTTCCAAATTTTCAGGTTTTGATTCAAATAACTGGACTATATGTTTTTGATAACTGTTGTTAGTTGTACTGGGATTAATTCAAACTTGCAAATATTATTGTTGCAATTGTGATGAATGGGGCATGAGGATGCCTATCATTTGAGTGTTCAAGTTGTGTTTAATTTCAATGCGATTTTGGTACCTTGAAACTAGGATCACAAGAAATAACATAAGTCTTTCCTTAAATTTTCATTTGATGCAGTATTTATAATTATTGTACGAACATATAGCGAATAATAATATATAATTATCTATCAATTGCAAAATCCACATGTTATCTCGGACGCCCACAATTTGGATGGTGGCGAAAGTAACCACATAGCATTGAGAATAAACTACTATCCACCTGTTGATCCAAGTAAGTGCATCTTGACTCTTCTAAGTTGTAAAAAAAAAAATTTTACTCCCTGAATCGAATGATGGAGCCTCAAGTCACATAGAAGACCTCAGATTTCTAACACTCAGAACCCTTGAAGCAGTTGGGATTACACAAATATTACCTACCAACTAATCCGAGTATTGTTTATTATACAATTTATTCAATCCCTACTTGTCACTTGAGCTCCAATCACTTAATATTGGTTGGAGATAATGACTTGTTACCCTTTTTTTAACAGATGTTGTTGAGGAAGGACAGATGAGGATCGGAGAACATGCTGATTTAGGTTCGATCACTCTGCTATTTGCTGACACTCCAGGCCTACAGGTGTGAAACATTTTGATATGACCTAAATTTGGCAAGCCTATTGTTGCCTCATCCAAAGGCTCTGTAAATTCTGAGTCTTCGAGCTGAGTCAGATCATACATCTTTAACCAACATCTATTAGCCAATTCATATAATACTATTCCTGAGGAGGAGATAAATAATAAATAGTACAGAGGCTGATATAGCGGCGCAGAAACAAGGAAAGGTTTAATGTTATCAAACATTTGTCACAACATTGATGAGGATTGTGGATTTAAATTTGTTGAAGAGATTTGCCATCTTTATTATGAGTTTTAAATTTTTTCAGGTTTTAAGTCAAGTAACTGGATTATAAGAAGATGTACCATGTGTAGAGAATGGTATCTTCGTCAATATCGGGGATGTTCCACAGATCTGGAGTGGGGATAAACTGATAGCAAATGTAAGTATGAAATTATTATTATTAAGTTATGTGATTATAAAGGCATTTGATGATTGCCACCATTCTAAAGGTGGTTAGTTATCATAGGATCCCGTGATAAAATGCCATAGTCACAATGCCATTTGGACAAAATTCCAGTGAGTATAATGCCATTGCCATAATAACCAGGGCCATAATGTTATAGGTGATAACACCGCTGAACACTATACCAATGTCAAAATACCGGTTGCACAAAACGCCAGTTGTGTCAAAATACCAGTGGATATAACACTGAATTGGACATAATACCATTTGGGACAAAATTGCCAACATGACACATAGAAACTTCAAGACTTGCGCAGTGAGGGAGATCCTGTTTATTAGAGGAACTCGAACGAAAAAAAAAATTAACTTATCTGTACTGTATCTTTAGAAACTAGTTTTTATCTTAGGATGTGTTTTTTTATGATGGTAAAAATTCTCTAATACACTACCTTTGCTTAGCCATTGAAAAAGAAAACAATTGTGGCTGCTGAAAAAAAGAATAAAAAAGAGCAGAGGTCTTCGGTGACTTGCTTAAGGCATGAGTTGTACTGCGTACTCAACTACTGTCACCAGGACAGGCTACTCCTCTATCAACCTCACCTGCCCTTACATTTTAAGTTACTTTCTTTGACTATTCTCTCGTTGTAGAAGAAGTCACTAAACGCTTTTATTTTCCTTTCTATTTCAATTATCTTATTTTCCCTATCCGCTTTCTCAAAAACTATTTCATGCCTGCTGTTCCATATCTTCCTATTGCACTCTGCCACATATTCAAACACATTCATATTGATGGTGTTTCCCTCGTCGTTTGGGGTCAAACCTAAACAGAAAAGGATTTGCTTGTTGTTTTTATCCGTATTAATATGTGTTCCCAGATTCTAGCATTATTTCTTGTCTCCTGAAGGGAACTGCATGATGCAAATACATGTTCTAATGTCTCTGTTTCTGGTTTTATGCAAAAGTTACAAGTTGTTTTCATTCCTTGTATTTTCCATGGCCTTAACCAGCTGAACCACCTCCTGCTCCAACTGAGCAATTCACAGCTGTAATATAACTTACACACAAAAAATACATTGTGGCTTGACCTCCTTTGTATGGTTACATATTATGGCATTATGGCAATGGTATTTTTGGATATGGTATGTTGTCCCAAATGGTATTATTTCCAAAACGGCGTTATATCCACTGGTATTTTGTCACAAATTTTGTTGTGTACAACTGATATTTTGACATTGGTAAAGTGTTCAGTGGTGTTATCCACTATGACATTATGGCCCTGGCATTATGACAATGTCATTATGCTCACTGGAATTTTGTCCCGATGGCATTTTGACTATGGCATTATGACCGGTTACTTTATTGTAGCACTGATCACGGGAAGGGAATAGTAATCACCAAAGGTTCTTATGACAAACACATAGGTAAAATTTGAGCTCTCACAATGGTTTCCATTTCATTTTGCAGAAACATCGTGTACTCATTCCAACAAATGAAGAGTACTTGCGTCAGGAAAGAGTTTCCATATCGTTTTTCTGTCTGCCAAATCAGGATACCTTGTTAGAATGTTTAGATGGATCCGGCAAATACCCAGCAAAGACAACATTTGAGCATTTAGATGCCAGAATCAAATCCATCAGTGTCAATCAAGGTTTAGATGGTGACTATTTTTATATTTTATGTGTTTATTATATAATGATTTCCCTGGTGAAATGTAACAGAAAATACATATACATACTTGAAAGAAAAGCAAAAAATCAATTGCTATTACTAAATCAGTGTTTTATTACAAGTTCCCCCCCCCCCCCGGTTCATTAAAAAAATAACAGCAATGCAAATAAAGAAATCTGACTTTTCAAAGTGATTTCATATCGATACTGGTATCATGTGTTGTTGTACTATTATAGATTAGGTATTTATTTGAGTTTCTAAGGGTTGTGCGTAAATGATTCTTCCAATAATGTCCACCTTGTAATCTTGCTTTCTCTGATGGGGAGTAACTCCAAATACAGGCAAGTCTGAGAGTTAGAGAACTGAGGGTATGCTGCTTAGCCTTGTCACTCGACTTTTTTTTTATGGTTTGGGGAAAATAAAAGTATCCGCATGACAAGGTTACACGCTGCTAACAAATTGTTCCAGACATTAGAGCTGTTGAATAGAACTACTTTGCAAAAAATTAACACGTTTGGCAATAACAGTATTTAGATTTGTTTTTGTGATTTATGGCCTGCCAAAATAATAGCAGACAAGTTCATTGACCCTGGAATGGTAGTAATATAATATGAGATTGTGTTTTTGTAATCAATGCCAACTGTCAAATGTATGTCAAATATGTGCCTCAAATAGATATTATCTAAGTTATGATGATGACCAAATCTGAACAGTCTGCTACGTGACAGAGACACACTAGCACAAACTATTGAGCCACCTAGATAAATCTGTCAGTTAGCTATGAGTGGACAGTTTGTACCAGTGATAGATTACATGACTGCTGATGATGAAGCTGCTGAGGAGCTCTACAAGGCCTTGACCTCTGTCGGCTATGCTTTGTTTACTGGAACTGGGATATGCCATAAGGTTGGATATTAGTTATATGAAAATAAGGTTTTCAGACTATTTGACATTTTATATCGAGTCATAAATCTACATCACCTGAAATATTTTTCATGATGCCCATAGGTTCAAGTGCAGTGATTAGAATCAATGAAGTTTTAGATGTGAAAGCAAATTGATGAGTTATTCTTCAATAAGGTTAGAGAATATAGTGAGGAGGCAGGCAAGTTCTTCCACTACTCCGCCGAAGAAAAGGAGAAATATGTTTTCACTCCAGCCAATAAGAGCTATGGTGGCTGGTTTACTGGAGAAAGTTTTCGGTAAGTTTAAATATATGAATGGTTCATGGGGAGTGTGAAAACTGCTCAAGTATAGTTCTGACCATTATTCGATATTTGGCACATCCTCGTTTTAATCAGGACACCATTAATATATTCATGGTACCTTAAAGATCCCTAGCAATTGGTTACAGTAATTGAGTGCAACCACTGCAATCCTGTTGATTTTTTGAGCTGTGATAACCATTTCACGTCTAATTGCTCTCTGATGCTTGGTCGGGACATATCTCGCTGTGATGTCTGAACAAGAGTCTTCAGCTTTTGACACTTTGTTCTAGAAGCATTTACTTTTCTTTAGGCTGAACAAGGATCGACCCGCTGATCTGAGGGAGGGATTCCATATTCGCTTGAAATCCAAAGACTATGTGAGTTTGTCTCTTTTAAAAAAAAAACACCAATGAGATTCTACTGATACCTCATCATTACGGCATCTATTCGGGCTTGTGTATAGTTTTGCCGACAAGAGACACAGCTCAACAATAGCTATAATATTACTGACGTTGTTATATCTGATTGTTAGCGCAACTAAATTCATGCCCTTTGTATGCATGGGACTCATAAGAAAATGCGTTCCACTCATATAGATGATACATTTATGATCATTATTTGATGAGGATTTACATCATTCAAAAATATGCACCAAGAGAGTAATTCACTTTTATAAACTCACATGCTTAGCGATCTAGGAATTAAAATCAATGCTGGCTTCTGTGTTGCGGTTAATAAATTCTTCGTTCAATCATCTCTGTTTCAGTACCAATCTAAACCAGAGGTAGTGCTTGGCGAACATTGCTGGAGATTATGGGACAGCTTTACTGAACTTGCACAGCGGATTAATTATCTCATAGCTCTGGGCCTAAAGCTAGATGTAAGAATTGCAGTTTTCAAATGCTCTTTATTTCAGTTACAAGACCTGTTAATCCTAAAATGTTGATTTTAATCACACTCATACTTTTATGAAATACTGAGCTATGGAAGTTAGTAAAGTCATATCTATCCATCCTTCACGTGGTAACCTTGTGTAGTGAGGATTATGTGCATGATTTTCACACTTTACCTATCAAACTTCATTCATTGCGATGAGAAAACAGACTTTGAATTGAATTTTGCCACAGCAGTGAAGCTATAGCATTCATTGGCTTAGTAGTTTTCATAATACAGTTTCGACTTCTACGGCTAATTGTAGGATCCACACCTGTTTAGCAAGACCCACAACTTCAGTGATGCAGAGAAGAACCTCTCAGCAATGAGAATCAATTGGTATCCACAGGTGAACTTGGGTTAGTCATCCACAAAAAATAAAAAATATTTTCTCTGAATAAGATGACCCCGATGTAATCCCTGTACAAGCGTTTCAGAATACATCAAGCCCAGTCCATAATCAAACTCGTTCTTCGTGATCATGTTTGACAGTTGCCTGAGTAGTGAGCACTATCCTGTCTTGCCAAGTTTACCTAAGCACTACATGGTGATTGGTAAACAATTAAAGGTCTGAGGCTGTGAATCTGAACCAGCAGCACACATCACACTCGGTCACATGGCTAAAGTTTTTCTTCCTTGCTTCTTTGTTCTCATATTTGGTTTCAATCTATCAAACTACAGTCCTATCGATCTAGCTAGGCTTTCATTCATATGTAATTTTGGAATAATTTGAGTAAAATTTCACTAGGTAAGACAGAAAAAGGACAAATGAGGATTGGTGAACATACAGATTTTGGAACACTGACACTGCTTTATGCTGGCTCTCCTGGAATCCAGGTCAGCTCGAAATTTCATATTTTTACTGAAATTCTCAATATTGCTCAGTAGGGCATAGATAAAAACTAGATCAAGTTTGAACCATTTTAGCAGCGTTGGAATTGCCCCTCTCTTGGCAAAATGGTTCAAACTTGATCTAGATAAAACCTACCATATCTCATGTTGAATATGTTTGCACAATATCATAAATTTCACTGAGGAAGACTTTCTATACCATAAAACACAACCTGGTTAATGTATATCCAACTTGAGCTGTCTACCTTCAGGTCCTTAACACATCCACTATGGCGTATGAAGATACTGTTTATAGTGAGGACGGGATATTTGTGAACGTTGGAGATTTACTACAACGATGGAGTGGTGACAAAATACTTGCTACGGTATGCTTACATATATTACTTGTAACGGACCGACAGTGGTATAAGCTTAGCCTCAGGCTATTTGTAACATTATGATGACCTTATCTGAGGTGTAATGCATTCATAAGATGTATGTACCATCCTTCCATCCTTGGTGTTTCCAATGATATCAAATCTAATTAACCGACCTGCCATCAAATATGTAGAAATCCACTGGCAAATACCAGTTATATATATAATACAATATCAGTTTTTTACGCCACCTTGTACAGCAAAAAAATAATAATCTCTATATTTATTCAAAAATTTTATTGAACAATCTTACAAAATTCTGGTATTTTGTAGGCGTGTCTACTTGATGAGGCCAGGTTTTACTACAAATTTATTCTTGTCTGTGATATACAACAAACCAATCAGTTATGAAAATTCAAGTGGCACCTAAACTTCCAATCAGAGTATTTATCTCTTTTACTCATTTGATGAAATTAATATGTGTTTTTTTTACAGAAGCACCGAGTACTTATGCCATATGAAAGGAAGAATTGTCATGAGAGAACCTCAGTAGTATTTGCATGCTTCCCGGACAAGGATGTAGTGCTAGAAACTTTAGATGGGTCTTGCAAGTACGCAGCTGTTACAGCCGAGGAGCAGCTAGAAATGAACATTAAGCTCCATGCTTTGAATGATTAGTCCACTCCCATATTGAATGATGAATGCTTATGATTTCTACGATGAAAAACATGAAAAGACATCTGACGCCCCCGGGATTTGAACCCTGGCCTCTGGCATTGAAGTCACCTCGATTTTACATGGTTCCTAAACTTGAATGAAAAATGCATACGGAAGTTGACATAAGTGCTAGTTCCATGTATCGATTGGCCCTCAATTTGATGCCACCTCGACATATGGAAACAGAGTGATGGTAGAGTACTGAAGAGTATAGTACCCACAGAGAAAGAAGTTGGCTTCGACCACTGGTGATGTTTCACGCTGTGTCTCATGTTATTAGCCAGTTAATATGTCACATTGTGAGTCCCAGTATATGTATTAATTAAGAGATCCACTTATTATTTTAGTTACAGTTTTATATCTAGGATCTCATTTTGTCTTGGTGTCATGGCTGCTCCTTCAACACTACTGGCTACACACCACTAAACAGGTGCACAAAATGATAACAAAAAAACACCTTTGATAGTTAGGGCTACTACTCATTAAATGCACCTTTATCCTTTGTTATAATATCAGCCTATCTTGTAAGGAATTTACTGATCACATGCAGCAACCTTTACTTTCAATATGCTCATCTATTTTTTATAATGATAGCTGCAGTTCAACAATTTTTATTATTAAAAAAATGAATACAAGTTCTATTCTGACACATGTTGGAATATTTTGCATAATGTAAATTATCATGATAGCGAGCTAAGTGTGAGAGGGTGTGCGTGTGTAAATGTATCCTCCAGGTACGCAATGAAAGTTTGCCAGACGGAGTTCTTCATTATCATAATAAATATTGCTCTTGAGTCTAGACTTTGCTATTCTCATAGGTCAGTCAGCATTCTTTTTTTTTCATCAATGTTTGTCTACCCTCATTGAATTGACTCTTTTAGTTGTGAGGATATCAATTTAGCTATTTTTCTTGTGATTTATTGCCTGTCAAATGAATATGCCTAAAAGGCATTGACCTTTCGCCAAGCTAGTATTGTAATATTGGCAAAATTTCAGCGATCTGTCACACTGTGTTGCAAAGGCACAGATTAAATCAAGCGGACAAAAAACAGTCTGTCATTTAGATATGAGTGGACAGTTTGTACCAGTAATAGAGTATAGGCAGAAACTATAGATTATCTATAGTCTCTGGTGATAACGAAGCTGCTGTGGAGCTCTACAAGTCCTTGACCTCTGTCGGCTACGCTTTGTTTACTGGAGCTGGGATATGCCAACAGGTGGGGCATCAATGGATTAATCGAAAAGTTCAACCATTCTTACATTACGTTCCACAATAACTTCTTTGTAAATACACAGGACAATTATCAATATTTTGTACATTATTATTATTAATTAATACATACATAGGTCCTCTGTTTATGTACTTTGAATCAGCGATATTAGAAGTGTACCCCCTTCCCATATAAAATCTCTCAGATAACTGTTTTTGATTTGGTTGAGAACATACAGTCAGGAGGCAGTGAAGTTCTTCCACTACTCTAACGAAGAAAAGTAAAAGTTCATGTTCACTCCAACTATGACAAGCTCCGGAGGCTGGTTTACCGGAGAAAGCTATCTGTAAGTTTGACAAATATGAAAAGTTCATCAGGAGTCTGAAACATAATGGTTTTACATATTTGGGGGAACTCAATCAACAACACTACTCATAGGCCTACATTAATGGCAACTCAAAGCTACCTGACAGTTAACTATGTCTTTGACTATGCTGAGGAAAATAGCAACATCCTGTTCTTCATGCTGTTTTTTTTATGTCTACTTGTCTTTAGGCTGAACAAGGATCAACCTGCTGATATGAGGGAGGGATTCCATATTCTTTTAAAATCCAAAGACTATGTGAGTTTATTTGAAGGAAATACCCATGAGATTCAACTGTTACCGCAGCATTACGACATCTAGGCTTGTGTATGGTTTCGCTGACAAGGGACACAACTCAACTCGAAAATGCGTTCCACTTACTCCTATAGATGATACATTTATGATGATTATTTGATGAGGAATTACATCATTCAAAAATATGCACTAAGAAAAGAGTTCACTTTTATAAACTCACTTGCTTAGCGAACTAGGCCTGTGTAGGAATTAAAATCAATGCTGGCTTCTGTGTTGCAGTTAATAAATTCTTCGTTCAATCATCTCTGTTTCAGTACCAACATAAACCAGAGGTAGTGCTTGGCGAAAATTGCTGGAGATTATGGAGCAGCTTTACTGACCTTGCACAGCGGATTAATTATCTTATAGCTCTGGGCTTGAAACTAGATGTAAGAATAATAGTTTCTTAAATCTCTAACCTTTCATTCTACTCTTCTTAAATTGTGTGTGCCAGCCTGGCTTATTAAACGTTAGTTTTGCTCAAGTAAGAGTCTGTACAATATAGGTTGATGGACAAACTTTTATCTCTGCCATTTCTTCTCAGGTTGGATTTGGAAGCGTAGTTTTCATAATACAGTTTATTGTAGGATCCACATCTGTTTAGCAAGACCCACAACTTCAATGATGCAGAGAACAACCTCTCAACAATGAGAATTAATTGGTACCCTCATGTGGTTTTGAGTAAGTCATTCATAATGCCTCTGGAAGACAGATTACCCTCTATCACCCTAATGTATTGCAATACTGAATTCAGGCCTAAAGGCCGTTCATGATCAGCCATCACAAAACTTAGTCTTTACGACATGAATTTCTTTGATCTATAAGACTAAATTTGTATCAATCTTGCAAAGCTTGATTCAAATGTTATCTTAAAAATATTTGTATAAAAATTTATCAGATAAGATAGCAAAAGGACAAATGAGGATTGGTGAACATACAGATTTTGGAACCCTGACACTGCTTTATGCTGGCTCTCCTGGTCTCCAGGTGAAATATTGGTTATTATTCTTATTTGTCTTATTTTTCACAATATAGCTACTGGTAAAACCTACCAGATCTCATTTTTTGTGAGTCTGATAGCATGACTTTCACAAATTCTTTGTCTAAATAGTATTTCCATTTCAAAAAAAAGAAAACTTGATTGTAAGAAATTCCAACTTGTGTTGTCTACAGGGGATTAACCCATCAACTAGGAGTATGAAGATACTGTTTATAGTGAAGATGGAATATTTGTGAATATAGGAGATTTACTGCAACAATGGAACGGTGACCAAATACTTGCTACCGTATGCTTACATATTTTACTTGTAACCGCTCAAAAGTGGATAAGCTGAACATCAGGATGTTCATAACATAAATGTGACCCTATATCTTTGATCTAGTTTGATCCAATCTGCCTGCATTTTGGGTTTCTCCAATTCTACTAGTGAGACGGCAAAAGGAGGATCAACTCTAGATTCTGGCTAATTGGATAAAAATTGGTCTTACCAGCAGGGAGGATGGTACACCTCTGATTGAGTAAGATCTGGGAGTTTGGGACTTCCTTACCTTAATCTAATATAGGGTGTACTGTACCATACATCCTATTTATGTAGGTCATATTTGATGCTAAGTTGCAATTTGACAATTTCTGTTTCACAAATATATATAGGGGTACTTTCAAATTTCAGATGACAAATAATTTTTATTGGGCACTAACAGTATGTAAATTATTTTACAGAAGCACAGGGTACTTATGCCATGTGAAGATCAGAATTGTCACGAAAGAATCTCTAGAGTATTTGCATGCTTCCCTGATAAGGATGTAGTGATAGAGACTTTAGATGGGTCTTGTAAGTACCTCTGTGAAAGCTGGGGAGCAGCTTGCAAAAAATATCAAAACAAGAATCAAATGACCAGCTTGATACATGTTCCCGATTTATTTGATTGCGGTAATTTAGAATCATGTTTGGTTTAAGACCCTCTCATCCAGCATTTTTGAAAAATATGAATTATGTCATGCTTTGTATGGCGTCATGGTTCCATTAATGTATCAAGTAATGCCTTGCTTACTGTATCACTGTGGGCATCATATTTTGCATCATGTTATGTTTCTGTACATTATGCGATGATACGCTACATTATGACAAGCTTGTAAAGGCATAATCAAATCCGTTAGAATTATCAGCAAGATTTGTTCAGTATGCGCAAGAGGAAAATGTTTGTACAAGTTTGAAATAGTGAAATTCATGTGTATCTTGCAAATAGCAATATTTCCTGATTTCAATAAGTTTTTTCCCTCTATGGTGGGGGAGGGATATTGCATAAGTCGGGTATCGAGACACCTCTATATCCCACTTTTGCTTTAGCCTTCTGCTACCACAGAGGGAACAAACTTGTTTTAGGGTATAACAGAGAAGACAACAGGAGTCTAGTAATATCATAAGCTAAACTTATTCGGATTCCTATAAGTTATAAGGTTAACCTTGCTAGGCTCACACCATGTAATGTATATACAAACTACTACCATATAACATCTTGCCACTCACCACTTGAAATGGCTTGAAAGTGCACACATATTTTAGTGCTGAATGCTGAAATAATTCTCTGGTGCTGAGAAAAAAATTTGATGCTTTTGCAAGCAAGTACTCAGAGAGTTGTTCTCCCTTTATGTATCATAGGATAACTCATAACCCAGCTGTGCTGTATTAAAATTCCTGGTATAACAAGTGACAACTTGGGTTAATAGACTGTGTCAAAATTGACCACTTTGGACCTCCAGTAATATGTATCATTTTGACACAGCCATGATCTTCATCGCTGTGTCAAAATGATACATCAATTATAATATCAGAGGAGCTCAGTTGCTCAAGTGGTCCAACATAGCATGCTCCGATATATGATTATATAACTTGAGATAATTATCTTACAACTGGATGCTTCACTTTAATCTCCACAGCATGCACCTGCATGAAAAACATCAACCAGGAAGCCACTAATATCTACTTACATATAACTCATTACACCTTCATTAGATCTGAATAGGTGAATAAATATAGTAGGTTTAGGGTTTCAAAGGATTACACTATACAAATAGCCTGTGAAACTGAAATATTGGCAAGGTTATTTTTGAAATTGGCAAGACTGGCTCTCAATGTATTAGAATCTTTTGTCACAAATTATTCAGGCTATGCGCACATTGTTGGATGTTGTATACACTCAGGTGGAATGTATAGCGCTTGTTTTGACTGCTTGCTAAAGTGAGCCATTGGCGATTCGACACACACCAAATAAAAACCCACAAATATTAAAGAGAACATTATTATGTTCGATGTTATTCACTTATATCATGGCGAGGTATTCATGCGTTCAATACTTAGGCTGAGGGATTTTTATTTCCTTGTCATGTTCAACCAAGCAAGGATCAGCTATAAGCTATCATGATACAGAATAGCTGAACCGACAGTTATTAAATCATCAGTGTCACCAATAAAGAGGAGTTACTAATCTCTCACAATTACTTGGCTAATCTATGCTGGGACAGCCTGGATATGTGTCACATGTGTCTCCTACCTGTGGTGTCATATCTATTCTTACTCGGTGTGCCGATATCCGGAGCCCAGGATCTAGAGTACTTATGTCTCGGCAATGATACGCTGGTAAAGCCGCAGAGTTGTGAGTAACATGACCATGCCATTTAGAAAATATTTGTCTCTTTCTATGCAGTACTTCAAAGAGGCTAGGGTATCTAATGTCCTTGCGAATTGTAGTTGTCTCCAGTCTGTTTATTCACTCACTATAACGATCAATCTTCAATAGATGTAGCTTCGCTTGTTCTCTTGCCGTCGCCCCGGCGTGTCTGTCTTTAATGATTTGCAAGAACATACCCATTAGTTATGTGTATATGAGCCACCTGTGCTGACCAGCACAGATTGTTTCATTATGTGATATTGACCCGAAGCTAACAAATTTGACAACACAGACCTAGATCAAGATTAATCCAATTGCCTGCATTCCAGTTGCTCCCTTCCACTATGGCGTGACCATTAAAGAGGGTGCGACTCCGAGTGCAGACAAATAGACCGATCTTGATCTAGGACTGACCTGGCTGTAGGTTTTTAGAATAAGGGTAGCGAGCTGCACTTACCCCTACCCCAAGCCTACAACGTAACATTCTGTAGATCGACATCCCATAGCTCACTGCTTGGAGAGAATAATGTACCAATTAGTTACCATCATGATAGTATTGTGCTGAAAACTGATGAGCTTCATAATCGGGCAACAGTGTCAGACATCATAAGTGCCTCCATTGCCATATTAGTGCAATCCATTGCCAAAATTCATTAATTAATGCACATGCACAGTGATCTTACTACTATGAACTGCTATATATTTATTTAAAAAAACAAGTCACTTCAATGTTTTTTGTACCACAGTGCACATTCAACACCCGTAATTTATTCATGCTTATAATAACTTATTGATTGCTCGTTTAGTGCCTAATAGAGTAAATGTCTATAGACTGTATATGGCCGCTGCCAACGCAGTCTAGGATTTCACCAAACGCCTTGAATGGATATGGGGCTATTTTTTTGTATATGAAAATAAGTACTGTCTTGTTTGTATACAAATTAACTGCAGTCGATCCTGAAATAAACATATTCCAAAAGCTGCAATAAAACAATCTTACAAATTCTTTTATCCATACATGTTGCTGCATAATCCTGGACATTGTCTGGAGATTCTGAGTAATGATGCTGATTACTCACACTCACTTATGCTAAAGATTGTAATTTTTGCTTATGCTACCAAAATCGTGTTCCTTGCAGCATAGAAATATTCACTGACCTTATTTTAAGAAACCTGAGCAAGAATTGTTGATTTAATGAATGAATGCACTGCCAATTTTGTATTACAGAATGTCCTTTATATAAGCTTTTGTTTAGTTATGTTATCGTATACAAAATTTCAACCAGCGGAATTCAACTGTGGTCAACTCCAAATCCAACGTGTTAAATTTCAATTGGATCCCATCTATATTCAATCAATCATATGTTTCAGATGACTTAACGGTGACCATCTTTTTGGAAGAGAGTTATGGACAATCCTGCAGTAAATCATTTAACACCACAGCGTTACGCAATAAGATCACGAGAATACAGACCTGGAGTGATAATCAGTACAAAGACAAGTTCACACTAGGTAGGCTGATGATACAGGTTATACTTGATCGCATTGTTATCCTATAATGATTGTCTGTAAATGTACATTTGTAATTATCATGATTGACCCTGTTTTGGACGTTAGACTCAGTGTTTTGTCTATGGTTGGACTATTCAGACTGATTTGAGATGTCTAGTTGACCTGAGGAGCATTGGAAACCTTCCTTACATGGAGGAGAGTTTCGGAGGATCATCTAGTCTGAGACTGTATAACCCCCTACCAGCCATCAATCAAATAAAATACAGTGGGGGAGGGGAGAAATTGACTGAAATGGAAATTTTTACTGCTTGTACGAGAGCTGATTAACTCTCATTGATTTGTCACTAATCATGCAACCTCTCTGCTTCCTGGTTGTAGTTAAATTCTTCAACTAAACCAGCAGAATCACTAAATAATGTAGAAAAACATTTTGATACATGATGAACCAATGGATGAGGGAAACATTATTTCCCCTGATCTATAAGCTATACGAGTGTAAATAATTATAAGCAACCAATAGTAAGGGATGCAGTAGTAACATAAGATTAACAGATTATATAATGTTACTCATCTTAATGCTGAAAAAATGTCTAAAGTGCTCGTACAGGAAGCCAGTATTGACCAAGCTTTTCGCATTGCACAAGTTCTGCTTAATTCCGCTTCCCTATAGACCTACTCACTCTCAATCAATTAATTTTCAGCTTATGCCATCATGCCAAAATAGTTTTGAGGTAATAAGGAAAACAGTGGAGGAAGTTTTCCTTACCACATACATAAGTGAAAATAACGACAACAAATTATACCTGAGAGCCATGCATATTATACCAGTTTCACCATTGAAAGTTTCATTTGAATCCTAAGCTGTCAATTACCAAAATATATCAGAACTAAAATAGTTAGGGGGTTAAATAAGGGACGAAAATAGTAAACTCACAATGCTATATGGAACAGAGTAACAGCTCAAAGGAGCAGAGGGCAATGGGCTATGCAGAGGTTCCTCATTCCGTTATCATTGTTGCCGTGGTTTATTTAAAGCATGTGGGTGTGGGCAACCTGTTTTTTGACAAAGGTCACATTTTATGAAGGCTCAAATCAAAAGGTCACAACATGTGTTTTCGAGCTTAATTTTGGAACGCAGAAATTTTGGCACTGGGTATTTTTTACAACCTAAACAGATTTGGTGCCATTAAAATTCCTTATGTTGCAATAAGCATCAAACAGTTTATCTTTTCTACTGTTTTTTGTTTGAGAGTGCTGTAAATGTGTGCACATACTTGGCAAATGAGAGGATTTCTGAAAAATATCAGCCAAAAAGCTGGAGCACTTTTAACATGTCAACTTTTTGATACAACTCTGCCTTTCTTGTTCAAATTCACAGCTTTGCAAAAAATAGCTTATAGTTCCTATATCCTATGGTGAAATAATTGATAAAATATAAACAATCTCATCACTGTTAGAGGTTTTTTTTAAACAGAAGCTCTTGAAAAGCATTTGGCACCAGTACAGCTCTTATGATTTTGTGTAAAAAGTTACGTTGTTAACATGTATGTAGCTTAGCTTATGCATGATACAGAATGGACACTATATCGATATCCAAACAATGAATATTGTGCTTGCAGAGAGTAATGCATATTTGGACATCCACAAGACGTAACGGGAAACAAAACTTTAGCGTATAATTTAACAGGCATAATTAGGGGGCAAAGGATTACCCGTTAGGTTTCACTGGCAAAAAGGCCACAGGTTGCCCACATCTGATTCAAAGCATTATTTTCCCCCTTGATTACAACCTTACACACCACTATTGATAATTCATTCTCTCCTGTGAAACCACACCTTTAGAACTGATCCATGCTGAAAGGGTAACATAATTATTAACCTCTCTGTACTGCACTTCTTTGCAGCATTTAATAGAAAATGCTCACACACTACCGCCAAAAATCTCCCGACTAGCTAGACATATTGCTGTTATATAGTTTGCATCTCATTGTAGGATTTAGAGTGATCGATACATGTGGAGACAATAGCTTTATCACCAAAGCTGTGAGTGAGGCTGCCCCGTATGACTGGTCACTATCACGTTCGGATACCAGAGATGATGTCTGCACTGTCAGTCGTCCATCTGTGAACCTAGGTATGTCTCCATTAGCCAATGCGTTCGCTCTGAATGCTTGGTGGGGAGACAACACAATGTCTAGGTGTCCATCTGAATTCTTTGGTTGTTGATACTGTATTGGTTAGCTGAATACAGGGGCAGGCCTGTTGAATGCAAATTCAGCAGTCTATATGTTGTTTGAAGTGTATGTAACCTGAAACTAACTCATATATGCAAATTGAAGATGTTCATTACCTAAGGGATTGTGCGCCCCTCATGACACACTTCTATAGCTATTCTGAATTAGTGTCTAATAAACAGATCAGTATTCATCTGATTGCTTGAATATGGGTAGAATAAGGCACACAAAAAAAAACAAGTAGAATATCGAGATGCCTGATGTTTCAATCCAATCATTTAATTTAACCTCATTGATCATTCATGTTATTTGTGGATTAATTCATGCCTCAGTGTCTTTCATATGGCGTCATGACACACTTTTACTTGAAATATAACTTGATTGATTTTTGAAATAATATCTACATAACAATGAGCAGTGATGAACAAATTTTGTTCACTAGTATATGTCATGCAAAGCTGGGTTTTGAGCTGACTAAACACAATCCGATGATTGAAGATTTTATGAGAAGAATGCTCTTTGCAGTTATTGTTAATACAAAATATTTATTTGAAATTTGTATTCAGGATATGTAGCGGACAGTATACCACCTGATCTGAGAGCGGAATTTCCTTTTATCGGCTTCTCTGACAACTCTTTGCTCCCAGAGAATGGTCAGCAGTCGAATTTATTCAATACTGGATATCCTCTTCAGAATACAATCCAGGTCAGTCAGATTAATGAGCTCTAGTTGTATTTTCATTGGCCTGAGTTATGAATGGGATAGGATGAGATGGGATTGAATGGGATGGGATAAGGGATGGGAGGGAATTAATGTGTTAGAGGCTTGGGAAGGCAAAAGGCTACTGATAAAAACAAGATGTGCTTCAGCCAAAATGCTATCGTTAGATCCCAATTCCTCATATTCTTAGTCTGATCTCAGTTGTTCAGATAAGTTTGGTTATTGGCTTAAATCTGTCGGGTACCATGGAAGTAAAGATTTGTTCCCTGTAAATATTTTTAATTTTGTACTTGGAAATACTTAGCACATGCCTTGTCACATGTCCACAAAAAGTGGCAGCTTGATATGGCTAACTCCATTTATGAGTATTTGGTGTTTGTATCACATGATAATCTCCAGCAGAACAGTCTATTGGTCAAGTTTATAAACGCATACCTTCAGGTTTCGGTACAGACATTTCTGTTGTGATTTAACACATAACGGAGATTGAACCCCCGATGCATAATCTGTAAAGATTTAGATGTTTGTTTGTAGCCGTTATTTGCACTGGTCGCTGAGTTAAACTGGGACTACATTACAGTAGTGCATTCTGATGATAACTTTGGCAGAAAATCTCTGGAAGCTTACCTGCAACTACATACAAAGTACTTTATTTGCGCGGCAGCTATCAAACCTGTCAACTATGCGAATATCTCTCAACTCAATGTCGGTACTACTGGTGCTGTCTACATCGGATCAAGAGGCATTGGTAAGAATCAAGATCTGACATCTGTAATACCAGGAAGGTCCTAGTTTTACTGGCATTCGGGATGGTGATTGTGGCCGTGATAACCATCTCGAACACCAAAAATGAGAGGCCTGTAGTTAGAGATTTTCAAAGTATCAAAACTTCCCGATAGATCGGGAAGTTTTGATATTTTGAAAGTCTCAAACTACAGGCCCCTCATTTAGGAACTCAATATTATGTTGTACAACTTCTTCTTTTTCAGCACTGATGCCAATGTTGAAGGAGTTGAAAACCATTTCAGAGTTGTCCTCCCACAAACATACATAGCACAACTTCTCAATTGCTAATGACATTTCTATACTGTAGGCGATAGACTCTTCACATTCTAACTTTTTATATTTTGTAATTACTTTTGATTAACCAATGATTAAAATGGGTAAAAGTTACCATCATTTCCTTCCAGGTCAGAGTTTATTCGAGCAGAATCTTCTCAATGTTGTTTGGGTCACACTGCTTCCAGATGTGCCTCCCCAGATGAAAGTATACTCAGTGGTCAGACAAAGTGGAGACCCAATTAGTAATGCGCTGATCTCATATTCTAAAGCACTTGAACTCACATATGAAAGCAACTGTGCATCGACAGGTAAATATGTGTTACTATTGGTTAAGCCACATATCCTGTCTCTTTGCCTGCGAGAAGGAATGAATTCAATGCGGTAGGAGGTAGCTGAGTTGGTTAGAGCACCTGCTCTCTAAAGCGCAAGCGTTGATGGTCTACTGGGCTCAATTGATGCCCCTGGTGTGCTTTGACCTGCATGCAAACCGACAGCAACTTGGTGCAACTTGGTGCAACTTGGTGAGGCACTGTTATTTCTCAGTCTTCAGACAGTGACAGACTTACGATTTTGTCCCCACTAAACCCCACTTTAACTGTTCAACATTGATGAGTCATGCATAATTTCTAATTATGATTTTTGCCGTGTTCTTGTATAATTAATTGAACAGAATAATCCCACAAAAAAGAAATTTTACCTCTCAACAGAATGAGTGTATTTGTAGAAATTGAGATCTCATATTTTTCTAGTGATTGGACTAAACGCTATCTGTTTGCAATTATTGTGAAAATAAAGTTTTTGTGTATTTAAATTTACTTAGGAGACAAGTCAGCCTGCTATTCTAGTAACGACTTCAGGAACAGTTTGACAGTAAATCTGAGTTCTGAGATACAATTAGGAAATCCTTATGTGATAGCTGATAATAACACAGTGAGAAGACAGGGAGCACCGGTCACATCAGTATATCAAATACGGTATCTAAACTCAAAGGTATGTGGCTTTGCGAAAAAATTAAAATTTATAATATTTGTACACAATGATTGTTTATGGAACAGTATGAGTGGCGAAATTGAGATCGAATAGGCAGAATCAAAGAAATGCTGATCAAAACGAGTCACAATGAAGTAAATATGAAATCAACTATAGACACCATTTGGATAAAACAACAAAGTTCTATAGTGATTATATTACAGGTTGGAACAGTGAACAGTGATGGAGTTGTCTCATTACTGAGCAGCCATAATCTACCTATCCAATCGCTGTGTATCACTGATGACTGCCGAGCTGAGTGTAAATACCTTAACAAGCCTGGCTTCATATATAGTCATGGTGAAAAGATCATTATCCTGACCCTTCCCATCAGTGAAAAGTAAGATCAAATCAAGAAAATTAGATAGTTAATGAGCAGTCAGGTACTCAAAAAATTTGACCGTACAGATCTTGAAAAATCCACTGTAGAGGTATGTGTGCAAAATGTTTTCACTACAGCAAACTGTGGCACCTGCAGTATCAAGACAAGACAGAGATTAAATTATATGATGAAAACTCATTCTTCCCAGAAATATTCAGTTGCCTCCACACAAATATTGAGCAAGCAACCTTACACAATGAGACTATAGGCTTACGTTACATTACTATTACAAAACAGCTGAGTAAAACATATCGACAGGTATTGGATGGTATGACCGTGAATTTAAAGTGAGCGATGTGTGTTTGTGGCATTACATTATCAAACATTCATTCACTCAATCGATAATAAAAATAATTTTGCTCATATATAATGCCACAAAATGCACTTGCAACCTTTGAAGCACACCAAAAACTGTGCAAAAATATGGATATAATTGTAATTTCCTGTAAGTTGAACTCTATGACATCAGCAATGTTGTGTTTTCTTTCCAGGGCTGATGCTGCTGACAAATGGGCTTGTACAGACTACACAGCGACTGGCCTGCTAAGAACCGAAGCTGCTTTGTTTGCGCTGAGCACACTTAAGAAGCTGTCAGATGAAGATGCTGATGATATTGGGATCCTCATAATAGACTCATGCACCAACAAACTGAAGACAGCGGGTGACCTGTACTCTCTAATGAAGGATAGTAGGGGCAGCATGTGTGAGAATGGAGATCAGAGCAGATGTTTTAATCCTGACAATGTGGTGATCGTGCTGTCAGACTACAGCAGTGGTGTAACTGGTCAGGTGAGGATACTTGTTACAGGTAGCATACTATAATTAGAGACGGTTCCTTTCTTTGTGTTGAAAACTATGCAATGCTAAGAATTATATGAAGAGATAAACTGTCCAGGTAGTACATTTTGAATTCACAGGTATTGACGATTACCGAAGAGTTACCACTAATAACGATGGCATATGCAGCATCTAGTGTCACCTTGAGTGATAGAGAGAGATATCCATTCTTCCTGAGAACAAGCCCTCCTGACAATGTACAGGCTTACTTTATTGTTGAGCTGTTGAAGACGATGGGTAGTATAGCAGGAAGCAAGGTGGACGCTGTTAGTATTATGTACACCGATGGACTCTATGGCCGCACAGGATATGAGGTATATTAAATTCACTTGACAATATCAAATTGGTCTCAAGTTTGTGGGATCGAGTGTCAGGGCAATGATCATATTCAGTGTTTTGTCATTTACTCATTCTCATCCTCATTCCATCTGCACTGACCCTGCGCTTTAGGAGAGGCTCAGTCGACCATAAACTTGATTAATAGATTTGTGTATAACGTCCCTCATCAGCAACAGCCACCTTGCTTAGCAGCAACAACACCTCTCACCTAGCAGGCTTACCGCTACCATTCTTACTACCAACCCCATAATCCTTGTTTTAAGTAACCTAAATGTTTATAGCATATCTTGTAATTCATGATTAATGCCATTCAGGGGGTCTTTCAATGGAAAAAAAGCAAAAATCGCAATCGCTCAGGCATTGATGGAATTATATACATTCTGCGTGAAAAATTGGGAACAGGTTTTCTAATTGAAGGTCCAAAGACGAGCGATGATTTATGATTAGCTATGTGATAGAGATAACTGCTCTAGCTTCTTGAAACCCCCCCCCCCCCCCTTATATATTCTCATCCATATTTTCTCAGAAAGTTACGGAAGCTCTAAGAAATGCAGATTTCTGTGATCCTCATCTTGTGGAGGTTCTAAATGAAAAGTCAGGAACCAATAACTATGCTGACATAGTGGATAGACTTCTCACAAACAGTGATGATGTCAAGGTCATTATTACCTTCCTGGACAGTGGGGTTAGTAGTTTAACATATAAAAATGATTCATAACTGTACTTCTTTGTTTTCTATCTGGTTCTTTAGGGAGTAGCAACAACTCTCCTTATTTGAGGGTGTTTATTCGGCTGCAAAGTATTCCTGCATGGTTGCATTATTTTATGATGAAGGAAAAGTATTTGGAGAGTAAAAATTGTGATTGAATGAAGTGAATAAGTAACCTTGCAACTCCTGCTGTGTACAAGAATTGGAGGACATTCTATCAATTTATGACCTCCCAGTCCGCCCATAGAATCCTCATATATATATATATTCCTCTGTTTGCAGCCTGCCCTTTGATGCCTGGTCCCATTTCTCAGTTACCCAACTCTGTCCTCAGTTTAAGCAACTTAAAAAATGTTAGTTCCGAGAATCTTAATTAGAATAGTTGATTGACTGATTGTGAATAGTCTTTTGGAAAAATTCATTTTTGAGATAAGCATTCTAGCATTTACAATCCTAAATCCTCAAACTAATGTGCCGCTAATCTTCTGTCATCAGAATAATATAAGGTATGACCCAATGCCTGATAACAGCAGGGCGGAAACAGTATAGCTAGCCCTAAACTAACAGAGCAATCTAGAATCGACATTTTTATTCTACCATGAAAGCAATAACAGGTAATGAACAAAAATGAATTTTTAAACCAGCGATCATACTATAGTGTTTTGCTAATGATAATGTTTTTTTTTCAATACATCTTTCTTACAGCAATTGCTTGATTTGATGGATGAAATAAAAAAAAATGAGCGTCAATGGGAAAGAGAAGGCTTTGTGTTCATATTCAGCGATACCTGGGCGAATGACAAGCACAAACTTGACAAATATGGTGATTTCACCAAGGGCAGCTTCTCTTTTCAATTTGGAACTGATTTCTCGGTAAGCGATACCTCTTCTGCAGGTACATTTTGCTAACTAGATTGCAACTGCATCTACTTTGTGTATATCCTAATATACATGTGCCATGATTGTGGTAAAAGTTTGACCGCTTACATGGAGTTCTGTTTGCCGGTAACAAACATATGCATTTGAGGCCTCAACAATATATAGAGTAGAGGAACAGGTGAAGACTATGATTCATCTTTTGCTGTGCTGGTGGGGACGCCTGGGCACATGTCATGTGATATACCCTCGAAGCCTTCGGGTTTTGGGGCTAGGGGTTTTTTGTTGAGATTGGGGTGTCACATTTCAAAGATTTATATAATGCGGAGACTATGTAGTCTCAGTACACTTAATCTAAGACCAAAATTATCACAACGAGTAATTACTCAAAAACAATTGTGTGCTCAGTTACTATATAATTAGTGATTTGCAAAATATTGATGATTATTTTAGGACTACTTGATTGTATGCTGCATTCACCTAAGACGACCTTATTTTTGTATTTGTAGAGCCAAAATTTTTCAGATATGCTAAATGCCAAGACAGCACCTTCCATAATCACTGAGGTAAACCCGTATTTGTCTACCTTATGGCAAATTAATTCTAAATGTAAAATTCGAGGAAACTTCCTTAGCGAATACACCAGGCTTTGCAACCAGACTGCTGACAAACAATTTGCTGAAGGAATAGCAGATGAATCATATTCAGTCCATGTCATGAAAGCAATCTCTGCATCCGTGTATGGAATACTCGGCATCATCGACAGCACTGGAAGCTCAGAAATCCTATTTGAGCGTGATGACTATAATTTAAATCGTTTCTACGAGAAGCTGCTAGAAAGTGATATACCAGCTACACTAGAAACAAAGGACAAGGTGAAGACCCCATTTACAGAGAAAACAGGAGATTCTACCACCTGGGGTAATGGAAATGTAGGCTACATCATCAACCAGATTCAACTCAGAAAGTTGTCTAAAACAGTGTTATTCTATAATCCGGTCGCTAAAACTGGTACCGGAATAAAATCGATGTTTGAGAATACTGGACTATTCGAGTTCTATAAGAAAGACGAACCAAAAGCTGACATCACCAGTACGAAGGCTTCATGTCAAAAGACTTCAATGACAACTTCTATCCCAGAACCTGTCACTGCTGCCCCAGAACAAAATGGCACGCTCATTGCGGTTATTGTTATAGTTGCAATACTGGCAATCGCTCTGATTGTTGTTGTGGTATTGTTCTTCGTACTCAGTGAGTATTCTGAATGATTGGGTGCCTAGTTCCAAGATGTGTGAGACTTTAATGTAAAAGCGAGCCTTACCAGGCCTGGTAATAGGGATTTTGGAATCCCATCAAAGTGACCAATACTTTTGTTGAGCGTTACTTTGTTCCTTATTTCTTGGATACTTCTATTTACTTCAAATAATCAAGCACGGTCGATGTTATGGTGAAATTAATAATTTGAACATCAATAGATGATCACCAATTTATATTGTAGGACAGAGAGATAACAAGAGTAATACCAGTGCACAGCAAGCTGCTCTCGGAAGTGAATATGAATCTGTCCGTAAGTCTCAGACACTTGGCCTACTGATAATTTCTCATTGTATTTATCGTTGCAAAACTAAATGACTGCATGCAGTTTAAGCATCAAAATCAAGCATTGCTTGGATTGCAGGAACTATGGATTATATGAGCGTCATTACAAGAACACAGTAATTGAAACCATTAATATAGACAATTTTTCGCAGGGGATGTGGCGTTTATAATAGTGAATACATTTTTTCTTGTTTGCAGTTTTCCATGGTAAATTGAATAATTTGGCACATAAGGGTACAACACTTTCTGTCTTATGTTTACAGCCTATGGTTTCTATATGTCACAAGAGCAAAGAGCGGCTATTAGAGGTTTTGTTGGACAACAGCCTCCACCTTTTAACACATCAAGTGAGTATTTATCATAGTTATGTTAACTGGTCATCATTGTGTCTGGCATCAATACCTTCCCATTAAGAAGGTGACAATTAGGCAAAATCCAGCCACTCATGCTTGTTCATCACTTTTAGAAAATAGTCGCAGCTCAGTGTGATTGATGATTACGTATTGACAAATGGTAATAATATAACTCAATCTTAACCAGACAATAACAGTCATAAGTTGCTTGGTTTCCTGAGCTATGTAGCTATCCTATTTAACCAACATTTAAATCGCTTGAATGTAAAACTTACACCAATAAGTTCTATCACCATTAAAGCTTAGGATTGCAATGGTCAAATCGAATCAAATTCAAGGTCAATAACTATCATTGGCTACACAACTCAAAATCCAAATACTTGCAGGTGGAGGCGCCAGTAATCACTCTGGATCAGTCGATCCACTCTATATGATGACTCCAAATAATATCCCTACTGGACAACCAAACCATCACCCTCCTGAATCGTCCTTAGATCAGCCCCAGGGAGGCCACACTAATCAGGCATATCAGCCCTCAGTTGTTTCAGCTCACGGCGGCTCCTCGACCAACGTCAGTGTCAATCACTCATCAGGTACAGGCCGGAGCGCCAGTACTGGAGGTGAGTCCAATGCTCGCACTGGCACTGCCAGACCACTCCCAGCGCCAAGGGCCAACAGTACCACCAGCAGCACTGACAATCTTATTTCTCCTACTAGAAGTGAAACCACCGCTATCACTGATACCATAGAGGAACTTGACCAGGTTGAAGAGAAAGAACTAGATGTCGCTGTCTAGATCTAGCTAGAATTTTGTTTGAATAAATTTGAATATCATTCGTATTGTACCGGATACCATGATTGACCTTTAAATACTGGTCAAACAGGCGGTGTCACAAGGACCGATTCATGGATCAGGAGAACATACCTAACCTTGCACAAACGTCATATGACAGTAGGATTGAGGGATTGTATTTCTTATGCTTAATCGGTCCAACAGTAATGCTACGGCTGCTGTCAGCTGTTAAACTTTTATGAAACAACTTGCATGACTTACTTATACAATCATACTGAGACATCAATCAATGCTTGTGAAAAGCTTCTCGATTGTAAGCTTTCTTCAATTGCTGACGATGGAATTTCTTCACAGATTGTCACACTGAGCTTTTACCATCGATCCACGGGTTCATACCAATGAACTAAATTTGTGAGCATTATGATACTTATGTTCTTTTATTACCTTTTTATGTGATGCTTTTTTTTTAAGATTTCATAACACACCAGCATTAGAAGTGTGACAAAATTGAAAGGCTTCTGGTACGATGAAGTCTTTCCATTTTACTTGATTATATACTAAAATTGTGCTTGTTGCTTACATGTACAGGTTTAATGCAAGTATCATATTTATCACTTGGTGGTTGGCCCTGAATAATGATTAATTGAGCTATATCAATTGCCAATCTTTTTTTCTAATTTAATGAGAGTCCTCAACACAACGGGCGATTAAGGTTTCAAACATGTTCTTCTCGATTATTGCTATGTTAATACACACTTCGCTTCTAATTTGATAAAATATGACAATTTAATCCGTGTGACGTTCCACTAGAGTGCTGAAACTTGCTCAAATTAAAATTAATAATGACTGAATAAGTTTCCTGTTTCCTGGGCACAACTAATGAAAATTAATGTTTGTATTATGAGCTAATAAATAATATTATTTTACAATTACAATACTACTTCTATGTACAATATATTGTGATAATCAATGTTAGTGTTTTAGCATAAGACTGATAAAATATGATCTTGTAACCTGCACTGTAGGATGTTCTCCTAATAAAGTCGTTATAAGTCATAACAAACATCTCGATCTTGCTGCGAAAGCAGTTGAGGGACGGATTTTTTTCTTAAATCCGATGGATACTCTGAATGAACATGCCTCAAAAGATATTGCTTTGGTAAGCAGTCCAAACTTTTAGTATCTGAAATATGCCTCGCTATTCCGGAATGAAAATAGAATCGGCAGTAACTCATAAATGGATGTTAGCCATAGACATTGATACAATAGATGCCTTATCAGTGTTTGCGGTTTTCGTTTTTACTGGTTGATCACCATCAGTGGTAGGAATAGCCTGTTATCTTAATGAATTTCAATGTCCAGAAAAAAGTCCTGTTACACCCAGATAGTAGTTAGGATATGTGGGTTACTTTTTCAGCTAGTCCATCTTATTCCACTCTTGAAAAACCCTACCACTGATTTCTTATATACAGGTATAGAGTTATTATATAATAACTCTATGTATACAGGCGATGGGCAAAAAGTGGGACGACTCCAAAGAGCAGTCTGGGTTTCTATTTAGCTCTATTTCTATGACGCTAGCTGATCAAAGTTCTAAGAGTGATAATCTGATCAGAAGACAAATCACTGATCGTCAAGATCAGTACTGCAGTAATAGTAGATCATTTTCTACAAGAGCTGCAGATTTGTGAGATGGTTCGGCTTCTTGTTGCCAAATTCTGTATAGTTGAAAGTTTGCTATATGTGAGGCGTTTGCGCATTACTCAGCGACCCCCTTTTTTTGTATTGAAAACAATGATGGGGCCGCTGAGAGGAGGCTTAAATCAATTTTTCATTCTTTATTGGCCCTTCTGGGTTTTGGGTGTCGGTAAAGGGGGCAACTCCAAAATGGATCAAGGCAGAGCTCAGAAAACTGTCTATAGTCAAAACTTGTTGGAGGTCTGTTGGATGTGGTAGTTTAGCTCATTCAGGCTGAACCTGCATGGACGGTTCAGTAAGTAGTCACGGGTAACATAATGGGTGAGAGCAGTAAAACCTGATACAGCACCAGACATACTATTCGATGAAGTTTGTGATCTCTCTTATATGGGGACCCTGTTATAGTTAAGGCATAGGCTATTATTTGGTAAAAAAATTGAGGAATATGTTTGTTGTCAAGGGACAAAACAACAATATTGAAATTAGATGCCCTGTGTGCTGCTATATTTGTGCCATATCTGCCTGCTATGTCAAAGCTTGTGATCGAATACATTGAGGCTTCCCTTGTGATTGAAACTGATGACAGCTGCTTCCCTTATTTTGGTAGCTAATCTACCAGAGGTGACTGGAATAACAAGCGATGGAATGTTGATATGTGGACAGGTACCGCTGAACATCACACATGGCGATTTATCTCAGACCAAGGTCAGATATAAAAACAAGACTCTTACCTCTCACCCTTACCCTTACCCTTCCCCTAATCATTCGTCTTGCTCCTAGCTCAAGGACACAGTTTTATTCATCAAGGTATGATGATGAATGGTAGCTTGTAGTAAACAATTCTCTATGAATGAGTAAGCAAAAGATTTTGATGTTGAACATCGTCAGTTTTGAATCTGTTTTTTTGTCCGTTGGTACGTGTCTCCTCTAATTCTACTTGGCATCTAAACGGAATAGTTACCTCTTATGTATTGGCTGTAAATGGTCTGATTTGACTATAAACAGTCGTCAGTAGTTCTATTGCTTTTGATCACTTTTCAGTGTAGCTTGTTTGATGTAAAATTACGATGGTTTTATTTTAATGATGAAATATTTGTCAAATAGTGGATCACTTGGGTGCCAGCTTCGATATGCAAGTCACATCGGTCATCAGCGTCTTGAATGCACATTGTGGCCTTGGGTCATCCTGAGGCCTCGCCCGTATCTGAGGGTCGCCATTCACAATCACGGCCCACTCTGGCACCCTGGACCGTATTTTGGGGGGGGGGCGTGTGTTGCATTGGTAACTCAGTGTGCAGTTTTCTAAAAGTCCTTTTGCATGATATCAAGATATACCTAGCCTTTGGAGTATCATCTTTGAATAAAATGAATGATATAACTGTCTATGGGCCTACTGTACTGAAACTATTCCCCCTAGTCTACAGGATAGTATTCTTGAGAAGATAACCTGATAACAATATTAGCCTTTAATCTTGAAGACAAAGCCACATTTTTCAGACACAATATTTCAAGGTTTAAAATTATTTTTTCACTGGATAATGTTATACAATTAAGTTTCTTTACTTAATAGGATGATTTCATTGTGAATTCTGTGATTGGTTCAGACTTTGATCTCACCAGAGGGTACTTGTCTGATGCTTGTCGAAAAAGGCAGGTTCACAACTTCAAATTGACTGCAATCAACATGGCACCATTAATGAAGGAGAAGCCGTGGAAACTGATGCGCATCTAATACCATGTCAGAAAATTATTCACTGAAATATGTGCTCGTACTCCAGGCTAAATGATAATGAGAAGGTAATGCCATAAGATTCTTAATACCCTTATCTATTGAGCTTTGTTGGTCTGCAAATATTTTACGTAAATGTTGAATAATCATTAAATCACCCTGGCTCTGAACATTTTTATACACAAAGCTGGTTATCATCGACAATAGTTATGGTTTATCACAAGTTCTAGGAAAGTACCTATGGTAGGATAGTAGTACAGGGGTTGATGCTATTTAGGATAGTGATTTAATGATTCAGTACCTCTATTTTACTTTGATAACATTTATGGCAGCTTGATATTATCCCAAACCTCATAATCTGACAGCACAGAAACTTTCAAGGGAGCTATAGATATTTATTACTAGCTGACTTAATTTTTATTGTTATTATTCTCCTTAAACAGAATTTGAAGGATATTGTGCATACCATCCTGAAGAAAGCGGCCACAAACAGACATACCACCTTGAGTTATCCGGCTCTGGGTACGGGTATACAGCTCCAGTATCCTGAGGAAAAGTCTGCTCAGTGGATGGTGGAGAGTATTTTTGACTACTGCAATCTGTTCCCAAGGTGTTCCCTGGACACTATCAACATTGTTCTTTATGACAGAGCATCCAAACAAGTAGGTTCCAGTTTCGTAAAATATTTTGTGAATAACAGCAATCTTGATAAATCAATTACAAAAGTAGCTATTGTAGCATATTAGAGGTAATGGGAATTGGGAACCAAATCAAAGTTGTGCTCAAAAATCTGATACTCTTAGTTTCTGAAACTGAGGAGCATGTGAAAAATGTATTGAACTTTATGGGCAGCGTAAGCTACCCCTTCAAGGATAAGTTTCCTGCATGTCTTACACAGAATTGAGTTAAATCATTCCGCCTAACTGTGAGAAAACAGGCCTGATAGCCAATTCAATCATTTATTCAATCATATTTCAGAATTAAATCAATTTTTTGTTCATCCTTGGCTTCAAACGCTATATGTCGGGGATCCCAAAGAGGAGTAGGCCTACAATCAAACTCAGCAACGCCACCACGGGAGGAGTATTGATAAACAATCACATCCAGTTATCGATTGCCTTTTCAAGCTTAGCTGATGGCACTGTGAGTAACAATTTGTTGTTAACCAATATTTTTGCTTTGAATATCAGTTGTAGGCATGGGTGTCTCTTTCTACCCATGTACTAACCTCGTAGGTTCCCATGGTAATTGTTTACCAATGCTCCCAAAACAATTGCATCAAATATTGCAACATCTTCTTCTCCTTTATAGGAAGACATTCTTGTTAACTCAACTGGCCCGGACATTAATCTTGATGTCTCACTGGCAAAGGCCTTAGCGGATAAGGCAGGTCCTGAGCTCAGGAAGGAGTGTCCAGCGCTCACACCCCTACCTGTAGATGGAGTTGTGTGTACCAAAGGCTATAACCTGAAATGCAAGAACGTTCTCCACTGCAACTCCGCATTTTATAAAGATGACAAAGACTGCAGGGTAAGTGAATCTATGTATCTGACATGGTGTTGTCCGAGAGCTTACTACAGTGCGCAATCTCAGGGTGACATCAAATCTAACATTTTTTATGGGGTAAGACTCTTTTGTTTCTTGTGAGCAAAATCTAATTATTGAGAAGTTCATGACATGGAGTTTTTTTCTCAATCAATTAATAGGGTCAACTTTAGGGAAATAGTTTGTGGGATTTAAAGATGATAACCTCAGCTGTCACAGTTAAAAAACTATAAAATTTTGTTCCCAAAACAGTTCAGTTGACATGTTGAGCAGGACAGAGAATATTTATTTTATGTCAGTTTCATTGACAAACTATCATGATACACTTACAACTACAGCCCAGTTCTCAGACTGGCAGTGTAACTTCTTTGTCCAGTGAATGTGTGCTCAGTCATCAACAAAAAATATATATTGTAGAAACTATTGAAGGTTATCAATAGCTGTCTTATGAAGGCCTCAGCCTCTAATGCAGTATCTGTTGGTTTTCCTGCTGATGGTATGGGTGTAAAAGGCTACCCATCCAAAGAGGTTTTTAACACTTTTCTAAAAGCTGTGCAGGAATTCTCTCAAGCCAGTCCTGCATAGGCCAGAAGCAGCTATAGCATAAGTTGTTATGGCACGGACAATATGTGATGGCAGGATACTGATCACGTTTTATACTTCATTGGTGTATGTTCTGTAAAATTCACCGGGTGTACCCAGTTGTAGTGGTCATATTTAGAAACTAAAAGGTGTTTTGTTTTGGCATTTTATGTGTGGGAAAATAACTCCTATTCTCTGTAATCTAGCTAATCCAATCACCAGGGAATTCCAGGTTAAAATTGCATTGTGGGATTTTGTTGACATGGCAATTAATTCACCAAGTAAACTTGTAGAGAAGTCTGCTTGTGTTAGATCCGCACTGAGCACCAGCACCAGCATTGAAAAATTTCAATTGAACTATGACAAACTTCTTATGGGACTGGTAGGATATTGTATGGTCTTTAGACCACTGTCTTGGAGCAGTTACAAACAACATTTTTGATTTTTCAATTGCCTCTTATGTCATTTTTCGGCTGGATATTTTTGCATAACACATGAGCAAAGAGTTCAATGAGTGCCTCACTTTTCAGAAAGAAACCCAACTGTCAGAGTCTGAAAACTTAGATATGCAAGCTTCTCATACATGATAAAACATATACTATGTAGAACCCAGGACTATAGTCTTGACTTGTGCCAACTGCATCAAACTTCCCATTGATCACATATCAATAGTGTGAATATTTGGGATCAAATTTGTCTCACGCTATCATGTTTTGAACAATCTTACGTCTAGGCTGCTTTTTGTCTTGTTCTCGTTGAGATGTAGTGCTGTCGATGACCACCTCTTAAAATGATGTGATAGAATATCTTGGTAAAATCATGTAAAGTCGTGTTTCCTGCTGACCATACTAATCACTTAACATTTCACTTACCTCATCGATTGTGCAAAAAATTGCAGGTATGCTGCCGCGCTGCCGCTGACATGATTGCAACAACCGGATACACTTTCAGGTTTGTTCTACCCTAGATATACCTTTGTTTTAAACTCGTAACATTTCACTTATTGTTAGCGATTTTGAGAAAAAATTGCGAGATACTGCCGCGCTGCCGATCTTCCGCTGACATGATTGCTACGATTTGGTAAACTAGACAGCGTGACCAGTGAATCGGGAACCACTCGGAATGCAGGCAAATGGACCAAACTTGTTCTAGGTTACACCCATATTTTTTATATTCAGCACGTTGTTATACCCTTGAGACACCTTTTATTTAAACTCTTAATATTTCACTCATTAAAAATAATTTTTAGAAGAAATGAGGATATGCTGCCGCTGACATGATTGCTTCAACTGGGTACACCCTTAATTTTTGATTCAGCTCGTTGTTCCACCCTAGAAACACCTTTTATTGAATTCTCAACATAAATTGGCAAGTCAACAAATTCCCCACAATGCAGTTTCAACCTGGAATTCCCTGAAGATTAGATTAGTAAGATTATACAGAATAGGAGTTATGTCCCCACACATATAATGCAAAAACAAAACACCTTTTAATTTCTAAATATGACCACTACAACTAGGTACACCCGGTGAATTTTACAGAAGAAACATCAATGAAGCATAATATGCGATCAGTTTCCTGCCATCAAAATTTGTCAGGCCATTTTTTTATAGAGCAGTTATTGCTAGGCTGCTTCTGGCCTAGCAGCCTCGATAGCCACTGTCAATCACTATCTTCACAGACCAGCCCACACTACAGCTCAACTAAAGGTATACCATCTATCATAGCTTGTATTTTTACATAATTATGCATACATTACCTACATTTTTTGGTATAGATGAAATTAAGCCTCTGCTTGTTTTTGGATGACAAGGTGATGGATTTTATTTATTAGTTAACCCTTTTAGCTTTGTTTTTTATCTTGATGGCTTAGCAGCAGAAGGAAAACTAAATTATCTAGGTTGTAACATTTCTTAACTATCGCACAATTTCTCATTACAGGATTTTGACGACAGGCAAGTCATTCCTCACAGAAGGATAAAGATGATTAGAGTTTAAATATTCCAGCAGTACTCAAATTTGTGAAAGGTGACTTGGCTAAAGGAGGTGAGCTCTCCGGTTAAACCCTAGCTTGCCCACTCCTACCTTGTACAGGAGTGCGCTAAATAGATGTGATAAATCTTATTCCATAAGCATATTCTCGTTTGCCTGAAAAGGGCCTTGAATAGCAAAATAAAGTTAAACAAAAAAATTCATGTGAGATGTTTTGAAATAATTTCCGCCAGTTAAAACCTTGATTGTTCCACAAGCAAAGCCTCACATGACAGTTATCTCCCCAACCTCACACACAACCATATAAAATATAAATATTTGTGTTAGTCTGTCACAGGGGAGACAACACACTTTAGATCCTTCTAGGCCCTCGGTTTTCAAATTTTGAAACAAATTATATCATTTTAAGGCTGAAAGATTGTGGACTCCACTGGTTATCAAATGTCACTGAAAGAAGGCAGGTGTCAACAGCATCATTGAGTAAAGCTGGTTATGCGCTTCAGTCAGAATGCACCAGGCGAGCTCCCCTCAATGTTGGAGATGTCATCGTTACAGATAGATATGGATTGGACTGTAGCAAAGTCTTCCATGTCAGTTGTCCACAGTGGCAAAAAGGATCAAGTGAAAAGGTAAGATAGGAGGGAAAGGCAAGAACCAGATGTATACTGCCAACATAAGTGGCTTTAAAACTCTATTTTGAAGATTGGAAAAAATATTGAGTACACCTGCTGAATGTCAGAGAGTAATTAGAAAGGTAAACACTTTTAGATGAGAAGCTGTTTACACCTGGTGTACATCTGAGACATCGTTTCCTGGCCACATTGTTGGCCTTGGCACATTCTTCATTAGCAATCGATCAAGCTGAATCATGCTTACATAATCACACAACAATATCAGCCATACAGAAGAATTTTGAATTTAACTTTTTAACAATTAACAAAGAGGGATTACCATTTACAACATTTTTTAATGACAAACAAACATAAAATTGCAAAAGCGTAACAACGGAATTTTCAACTTACTAGTATTTGTGAAGTGAAAATTTACAAAATATTAAATATATTTTAGAAGCCAGAAGACATCATCAGATCCTGTTTAGAAGAAGCAGAGTCCCTGAAAATACAGACATTAGCCTTATGTGCTCTTGGCACAGGTCGTCTTCAGTATCCTGCTGATTGTGTAGCTGCTTGTTTTATCAAAGCGGTCACATAACACTGCAAGAAAACAGCAAACATAATAATCAAGACAGTCTTGGTGGTTGCACATGACAAAGATGAAAAGACTCTAAAGGTTAGTCTATAAAACTAAATGTTAGACTTTCCCAGATAAGCCGCAAAGTAATATAAATCTAACCAATGCTATATGTTTTTTTAACATTTTTGGATAGGAGCAATAATATAAATTACCATTGCCTGTGGAAGCTGTTGCCAGTTGTCGTCAGCCTGAACCAATAGCTGATAACCGATAACTCCAAGAAACATAATTCAGGGCTTTACCTAAAATGAGAACCGGTACCTTCTTGTCCTTACATTTAGTTGATGATTATATTATGTATATCAATATTCTGTAGGGAGGGGAGAAATGCATCAAAAAGCCGTTGGCTATGGTGCAATTAGAGGAGTCTGTGAAAACCCCTGTCATCAAAAGACCTCTAAGAGCAACCAATGGGACCATAATGGAAATTGGTATGATTCTTAATAAAATCGTTTCTCAACATGTCTCACACAAGTCTTCACTGCTCTGAATTTGACATGGTGAAGTAATTATTCTGCATTCATCAGCACCGAATTATGATTGCAAATTGAGTACTCTCCACATCTTGCTGACTCTCATCCTGATCCCACCCTTGTATTGACATTGTTTTGCTCTATGAAGCCTGAAGGGTATTTCATTTGTCACTTTTTTTAGATTTGCCAGATACATGGCAGAAACCAGTGAACAAGTACACAGATCCACTCCTGGTTAAAGAGTCTGAAGAGTGGAAGAAAGTTGTGAAAAGTTTTATGAAAACGCTCGGTAGAAATCAGGCTACAATTATTGAGGTATGCGAAGATGTATGAACATTTATTTTATATATAAAATGCTGTCACTTTGGCCACAATACTGCCTCAGACACTATGTTGTTTTACATGTTGGGTCAGAGGTGAATTCTAGAGCGTTCCCTGCTGTTGAAAGAAATAACCTTTTATGATGAAGCTTTTTCTAATCCCTAGTCAATTTTAAGGTGATCAGCAAGTTAAGTTAAGTTAAAGGGCAACCAAGGTTTCAAACAACTTCTCATTGATGTCCATTGATTAATAGCAGATTGCACCTTCTGCATGGGGAAAAAGACAAAATATAATTCGGATGATTATTCAGCCAGAATTCTTGTGAAACATTTCTTGCATCAGGTACTCAAACTCAGCTAAAAGAGAATACCACATAGCAGTTTCCTGTTCCTGTTATTATTTAGCCTGTGCTCTTTAATTATTACAGCATAGTCTTGGAACCTCCCCTAAACTGAAGTGTTATCCAGCTTAGAGTCAGCAACTACTTTGAGTTTTGCATCGCGTAATGCACAAAGCTGATGCTGCCCAGCACATTATTTGCTACCCATTAATGCATTGCTGCGAAACCTTGGTTGCCCTTTAAGTTAAGTTTTTCCAGACAACCAGAAGGGTTTTTTAATAAACAGATGAAAGGAAAACTAATATATTGTAGAATTATGATAAGCAAAATGCTAAATATAATGATTTACGTATCTTATCAAAAGCAACCTTGGTGTCAGTGTGCTAGATGTTCAGTCAGATGGAAAATTGTCAAGGTAAGGTATCAGCATATCATTTGGTACTAGTGAATTAATCTTTATGTTTTCAGATCAAAAGAGTGCAGAACCCTCAGACATTCTTCTTGTATGAAGTAAAGAAACAGTGCGTTGCCTGAAACCTGGGAAAGTTTGAAGATCAGGTGGAGACAATGCCATTGTGGCATGGGGCTAAGGAAGAATCGGTGCAGAAATTAACATGTTCTAAGTTTGACCGAGGATTAGCTGGTGATGCAAACGGTATTTTGCGCTAATATAAAATTACCTGACGCTTAAACTGTAATTTCATATGCATTAATACTCGAAAACTTGAGCGTTCCCTGTTTTCCCATGAGCTTCTTCCTGGGGTGTAAACTGATCATGGGACAGCATTTGGATCTTTCAGAAACAACTTTATATTCGAAGCTTTTAATTGCAACAGATATGAAGACCTAAAGCAGACGACTAGACCAAAGGGCACAAACGAATCATTCCTAAAAGGTGTTTTTTTAATTATTTAAATATTTTTCTTCTGCAGGTGCAAGACTTGGTAAAGAGTCGTGCTTTGCTGTGACGACCAAATATTCATCACATGATTTCTTCTCCCGTCCCATACCTGCTGGTGAGCGGTATATGATACAAGTTAGAGTGATAACTGGTGAATACTGTCTCGGTAGTCGGGAACTGAAGTCTGCTCCATACAATTCAGGATCAGCTACTGAGCAGTTTGATTCAGTGGTAGATAAAATTGCTGACCCCCAGCAGTACTGTGTGTTCCATGATGATTCTGCCTATCCAGAGTATATAATCAAGTACAAGCTCTAATGATGGTCGTAGGTGGAGAACTTAACTAGCATTATAAAGTCTACAAAAATGTTCAATCTAATTGAAGTTACTGGAGTAGATAACTTACTGGTTATCCTGTCTTGGCACATGACATCAAAACCTGCCTATGTTTGTTAAAATTCCAGCTAAAGAGTGTGTAAGATCATAGTTATCTTCATTCTTTATTCATATATTCTGTGTATTTTTCATGCCAGACTGTCAGCCAAAGTGTGACTGATGGACATATTGCTGAGTTAATCTGCAATGGCGTATTTAGGTAAGCACGTATTACTTTTACCTCTTTGTATTTTTCTAAGTTTTTACATATTGAAATATAAAGCACCAGTGACATATTATCTTTCCTCATTGTATTTTTTAAAATTTTGTTACGTATTGCATTATGAAGGACCAGTGACATTTTTTCTGTAACTGTTATTTTCTGTTATATTTATGTGCCAGACTGTCAGCCAAAGTGTGACTGGTCGACATATTGCTGAGTTAATCTGCAATGGCCCAGTTAGGTAAAAAACATAACTTCAAAATTTTCTTTTTTCTAAGTTGATAATATTGAAATATAATGCACCAGTGACATATTTTTTTTCCTCACTATATTTTTATTGAATTTTTTACATATTGAAATATGAAGCAGGCAGATATAAATGCCAATAAATTTTTTTTTCAAATTCACACAATCACAGTTAGAGAATCAGTAAATTTTCATTGACTTTAAATAAAATGTATAGTACAATCACAATAGTATGTTTATCTAAATTTATGAACATCTGAAAAATCACCATTTAGTGTTATTCAGAAAAGAGTGCATACGATTATTTGACCTCAGTCCTGATATATGGTAGTTTTCAAAATCCTTACCCCCTGTGAATTCGTTCGATAACGCCAGCATCTAGTTAACATGCAGCACACAAGAACTTTCTATATTGATCTGACTTTCATTTTTTATTGGCACTGTAAGTAAAACATACGTTAAGAAGTGATAGAGTTGCCAAGAAAAAGTGTTAAAAAACATCTTTTCTTTCTTATAATGTAACATATTAAAGGAGAAAAAAATATGGGGCGCTTCACGCATTTGTAACCGAAAGTGACGATCAACGCCACTGTATATGTTGTTTGGCAGACAGGGTACTTGCCATAGTATTAGATGTTGTTAATCTGGTGCAGAATTGACGAACAAATGAACACCAAACCAATTGTTCTGAGCGAGGCACACATAGCAAGCTCAGAACAATTGTTTCGCCAAAAACTGCACCTTAGTTTATCAAGATATATTGAAGGCATCGGATGACCACCTGCCAAAAGATCTTATTCTTGAGTCAGATCAGCCTTGAATGCTAGCCCAGGTTGTGCCCCCTCTTCTTAGTGAGTGAGGAGTGACCCAGGCCCTTATTTTTGAATCCTTTAGGACCTCACTGAACTCTTTTCTGAACTCTGCTGTTGTGACTTCAAACAAAGGGCTGCTGCTGGAGGGTTTCAATTGTTTTAAATAACTCTTAACAAGGCGAACCGGGCATGTCTCTCCCTCTACAGCTTTAATCATTATGCTTGCTGACTCTGCGGAATTCTTGAGAGAATTAATGTGCACTTCCATGGCACCCTTGCTAAAACACGCATCGCCAACAGCATAATATGATGCCCTGCTGAGGATAAACAATACTCGCTAGGGTGTCAGAACCGATAAAAGGCACAAGATACCATGGCAGAAAAGCACCTCTCATCTAGACTCCCCAAGACCAGCTCTGCCTTAGTGATCAGAGTGGGTAAGCAAGGAGTAACTGATCATGAGTTATCGCCTGTGTTTTCTTTTGAGTTCTACCCTGTGAGGTGTTTATACCCCTCAATATTAACTTTAGTTTAGGAGTAACAAAGGTAATCCCACTGTTCTTTTTTACACGATAGAATTTCACTGCTGACACATGCGACAGGATTGCACCGTGTTTCTTTCCGTCTTGGGCTAAGTTCGTGACCAACAACTCCAGTGACGAAATAGACAATTATTTGAGCTTGTGCTCAGAGCAGAAAATTTTGTATTGGTTCTAAAATTCATCACAGGACTTCTTTAAGCCCTCGGACAAAGACTTGTCTAAGAAACCCCTCGCCTAAGCTTTCAGACCTGAAATAACTAGTGAAGGGAATCCTTTATGTATCATGCGTGTGTACCTATATTTCTATAACAAATATTGCATAATAATAATTAATGTCACATGTATGCTTTGACCTTCTCACCCCCGCACTTCACGTCCTGAGGCTTAAAGTGCAACAACACACAAAATCAACTAGTTGATAAAATAGATTGCATATACGCTAACTGTTATAGATCTTTAAAGATATCTGAGATAAATCAGAAATAAGGAAAGAGCTAAATATGTTTTAATGAAAAGGATGTTTGGTTTATTGTATGAATAAAGATACCGGCTAACCTCTTCAGGTCTGTCCAATCCAGGGATGGGATTCATTACCCAATAGCATCTTTTTCTTTGCCCAATAGTCCAATGATTTACATAACACATTTACTGCAGCTTTATTTAACTTCTGCTAACTAGACAGACAATGAAACTCTCTCTCTGCAACAATAGTGCAGCTAAATAATCTTTGCATCTCCTTACTGCATTGCTACCAGAACACCAGAACACTGGTTGTCATGGACAGATCGCAGTGTGTGAAGAATGGAAACTACTTCCTACTACAGGAACAAGTATTACAGGCTCAGTGAGTAAGTAAGTGTAATAAATCAAACATTTGGAATGTAATGATAAGTAATAGTGAATATAATATGAAAGTTTGAGGTTCTCTCTGTTTTTAATTTGATTGTTTGTTTGTGTGGTGACCTAAGGGGATACCCATAAAATGCATGTCCTCACAGAATAATATAGTTATACATTTACAGTGAATGCTGAATCAATACATGAATTAGTTAAGACTCCTTCTGACTCCTTGATAAGACTGAGTTTTGTTTTATTTGTTCTTTTTTTATTTGTGACGTCATTGAGCTGCTGATTATTTATCAGTCTGACAAGGCAATGAACTCCCTCTTCCTTGGGATGAGGTGCAGGGTCTATTGAGACTTAATTTCTACTAGGTCCGTGTTTCAATTTAAGGGAGATTGTCTTCTTGTGTCTCTTACAAATTGCATTGTCAGCCCATTCCCTTTTTTTTTGTTTTTGTTTCTGAGAGGGATTCATTTGAACCTCAGACACCCTTGATAAATTTGCTTTACACGGATACTATTATTTGTCCAAAAAGCATACAATAATTACTTTGTTTTGGTTTGATAAGCCTTGTCCTGTTGTTCTGCTTGTCTGTTGCTCCATATCACACCCCTGGAACAAAATTGGTATAATTATATTCATCATGTATGACTTTTTTCGTATATGATGATACGACTGGATCTCACCAACATATTAACAAGCTGTAACCTGTAACCTGTCGGCATTAAGTTCAAACGCATTTTTTGTGAATAATGGATTACAATTACTACAAATATGACAATACACTCTGTGACAGTGTTCCATCATCGATGCTGATAATAGATACCGCTTGCCGAGAATGGATATCTACACCTTAACTCAGTATAGGAAGACGATTTAAACCAACTGCGTTGCTCATAATTATTCCGAAGCTATACCTATACTTCTCTCTGAAATGTCACCATACATCAAGTATTAATTAGAAATATATATGTTACTAAAATAAAATTATCATTGTAAATCATCATAACTGTGTACGGGTCCTATCAAATTGCATCCTCCAGCATAACCTGCAGTTATAGTTTTTGCATATAATTTCACAGTGCTGCAGTAAGTTATCACATTTTTAGCTTGGACCTGATTCTTTGTAGCAGCAAGGCAAAAATGTGGCTTATCCTTTATCCATATTACTTCGATCTCTTTTAAGTGTAAATCATACTGCAATATCATGAACTTCCGAAAACATCAGGTTTTCAATTACCTTATTGTCTCCATCTTTACCGTAATATTGTTTATTGCTAGCTAAAATTTAGCAAGCCAAACTAAACTCTAGCTAACATTCATCTTTATTTAACAAACATATATACTACAGCCATAATAAAATGATGATTCACATCCTTGTCTTCATCACCTACTATGATACTGTTGCTGCATGGTTTATTGCAAAACAAGCGATATCAAAACGGATATAAGTACACAAGTACAAAAATAGGCATGGCAGGGAATGTTTTTGCCCGGGATAAGCAACCACTTGAATATGATGATGTCCCAAGGCGTATTGATTGGCACAAGGCAGTGTCGGTGACTTCGCACATGTGAAAATTAGTAAACATGTGAACTCTGCCACATGAAGACTTTGATTCCTGCTAGCTAAAATTTTGTGATAGCTATCATATAGCTAGCCAAAATAAACTAAAGCTAACATTCACTCTTATAGGGTACAAATGTATATAATACATATATTATATATATGTATATATATATGTGTGTGTGTTCAGGCTTGGTAGCAATAAGAATGAATTGAAATACTATTAAACTAAGTAGTTGCATCTACATATAGAATAAACACGTTTGCTGCCGTTTGTGCGATGACTTTCCTTGCCATATCAGTGATCATGGATGTTTCCCAAAGCTACAACTGTCTAATCCTACTAAAATGGTAACCCTATGCTTCAATGATTGAGTTGATTAGTGAGAACATACAGATAGGAGATGGCAAGTACCCTTTTTCAGCAGATACGTGCTTCCTATCAGTTTTTGTTTTTTTGTGTGCTTTCTAATCCCGAGTCGCCGGTGACCATGCACCAACTTGCACTAGCTGGAAGGAGCCTCGGTGAAGGCTCGTGAACAGGTTGTAGGGGAGTTAATTGAGGTGAAATAGAACTGCAAGTGAGATTTTTCAAGCCGGTCTTCTACCAACTAATGATGAATATAATTTCCATCTCTTCCAATAATTCACGCCTGGTAGTACCATTTGGCAAAAGGTGCTCTCTTGAGACCTAACGTGCACACACCCACCAATGGGGCCAGTGGCATTACCATGGTCAGCCTAGCACTGACTCTCCCGAACAAGTTCCAATCAGCATCAAAACGCACAAACGACAACAGGTAGCACTAAGTTTTTAATTATCGGATCAATTCAGGTATAAAATGATAATGCATAATAATTATGAGCAATTTAATTTCATGACAGGATCACTTATCTGCTGAATAAGACAGTTGTTAAAAGACGCCAGGCCAGTTACAACAGCGCAGGATAGTTGTAACTCATAGAGCATACCCATGACAGGTAATATATACCAGCCGCGATATTATAGTCACATAACAATCAATTGTCGCATGACTAACAGGGAAGCAGTACAATCAACTTACTAGTTGACAAGGTTTCTAACCATACTACCATCTCTTGATGGTAGACTCACTTGCAATAAGACAGCTTTTAGACTACTTTGTCTACATAATCTGGCGGGCATATATTCACTTGTACCATGTACAAAGCTGAGGCCAATTTGTTAGTATGAAGATGAAGTCTGATAGAAACAAGGAAAACAGTACAAAACAGTACAATCAACTTACTAGTTGACAAGGTTTCTAAATATACTACAGTCTCTTCATGGTAGACTCGCTTGCAATTAGACAGGTTTTAGACTACTTCGGCTACATAATCTGGCGGGCATACATTCTCTTGTACCATGTACAAAGCTGAGCCCAATTTGTTTTGTTTTTTTTGGAAATGGTGTCTTACAAATACATATTTTTAGAGAGTAACATTTTGAGAGACATGTAATTCATTGCCTACAATATCATCATAATGATGAATGAATTCAACCTGAAAGTGATATCCATAAACATATTTTTGAGGGAAACATTTTGAGAGACAGACATAAGACTGCACTTGTAATTCAATATGCATTCAATTTGAATTCAACTACAAGGGGAGATAACTCCTTATATGTAGGACTAATTTACCAGGGCGGTGACACTCTATCAATTGGTAACATAACTCTGGCCAGTCAAGTCATGTCAGAATTAACATTTTATACATTGGAATTTGAGCAGACTTTTTTCTTTCAATACTGTCACGCTGACAGGATAACAGGAACGGTGTGTATATATATATATATATATATATATGTGTGTCTGTTTAGAAACAGGATCTAAGTATACATATATATATATGATATGTACACTATTTATTTGGCAGATAATATCATCCTAGATGGATGTTTTTTCATAACAAGCCAAAGAAATTACGCATAGGGGAAAAAAGGAGGCGAAGAAATCATAACATATCTTGTTTGGAGGACTGATTTGAATATCTTCATATGTCTTCACATGATGGCAGAAACCCACAGTTTGAAAAACATATGAAGAGAAAATCAATTTAATTGAACATAACTTATGATCTAAATGATACCCCTGGCTAGCCGCTAACTCTTGTACCTGTATAGTGGCCTTTGAGAGATAAATCAAACACTAGCTATACGGACAGAAATAGCTAGCTGGTCGTTGACTCTTACGATATTGCGAAGAAAAAAGTTTCAACTGCCGAGTAGAATAGTTATGTCGCAGGTTCAGAATTGATGAGTGTGAGGATGATAATCATTGTGACAGGGTTTGTGTTGAATCTTATAGCCAAAAATTACTATAGAATATGAAGAAAGCTGCGGCAGTGGAAGCAAATGTAATCAACTATACAAAGCTAAAGATTGGATTAAATGGCGTGAAATGTGCTGTAGGAGCCAAGTAAAAACAGGATCGCATCTATGTCACAAGTTATCTTGATCAAAGGATATGCAAGTCTCCTTAGTGAATACACTTTGACATAATATACAAATCTATATTATCATTCAATTTAACAATCAAACGAAATACATTAATCATTTTTCTCCTTTTGTTGTATCTCATTTCCTGTAATATCTTTGTCACAAAATGAAAAACATCCTGCCAGGACATTGCCAAAACAAAGACTCATGGATAGACTCACGATCAGTTTGTTTTTCATTAAAAATGAAAAAAATAACAATAATATAATCACTGACACTAACAAGTCATAATGTTAATATTGTTAAAATATTGCGAAACATGATTACAATATAAATCTAATACAATTCATACATACATGTCAACGATAGTTTCGAACAGGTTCAGTTGTAGATTGATTTATTTTTCTGCAAAAATTTCTAGTTTTGTTCCAGTGTACATGAGTTTAGGAGTATCCTCCATTAAGCTTTCTACTTTATTCATTGCTTACAAAAATGACCATATCAGCTTTGTATGTCTGATGATTCTCCGTTTCATTCTTTCGATGATTTGATTTAGTTTTCCTGATTGTCTTCTGAAAATGGCTTTAACGTGATATATCTTTTTTTTTAAACTTTTTAATATTGTATTGGTGATAATGTCTAATAGCTATTTTCACAGTTGAAACTTCCCAAAATATTTGACGTTGAAGTTCATTTTTGGGTGAAAAGTGCCTTTTTTAAATTGAGCCCTCTGTGCCTTGTTTTTGAGGTATTTGATTAGTTTATGCTTTCACCATATAGAGGAGGCATGGCACTTACTGGAGGAGTGACATTTTAGTGAAACTTTATGTTTTAGGCCTCCTGTCTTCAACACTTGAAATTGATTTTTGCAATAGTTATAGGGCCATTTCTGACCCCTCATTACATGTGACCCCAATAATGCAGAAACTAAAATTTCAAATTTATTATTCCTTTTTGGTCCCGTACTGTCACTTCCATCAATATACTTACCAGCTTACTTATCCTGAATGTTACAACTGTAACAGATTAACCAAAATATTCACTAATTTAGGATCAAAATTTCCAGCCAAATTTCAGAAAATCAGATGTCAGTCAAACTTTTTTGTCAGCATGATGAACAGCAGGAGATTTTCTAGATTTTGATCGAATCAATTATTGCTAATGGCCTTACATCTTGAGATATTTTGATTTTTGTGGACAAACCAGCTTTGGTCCAAAACATGCGCTCCTCTCCAGCCAAAATGCTGAAAATAGGTTAAACAACATGTTATACACAACAGCTTCCATAAAACTAGAGAGTATTTCTGACGTTTGATCGTGACGTTTGCTGATAAATGTAATAGGAGAGAAGTTAGGAGCATAAGCATTTCTCTTTCGATGCTAAACAATCCCCCAAAAAAGGTGATCGATTGTTGTACACAGTCTGATTTGCATGTACGTAATCCCTCACCTATAGATCGCACGATTTATAAGTGAAGGCGGCTGTAAGAGAGTAGCATATAGACGCGACTATTATTTGAAGCATTTTTATATTCAGCTTTGACTAAAACCTATTACAATTACCGAAGCTGAATAGCCTAGTGGTAAAGTGTGCGACTTGTAATCATTAAAGGGCAACCAAGGTTTCGCAGCAATGCATTAATGGGTAGCAAATAATGTGCTGGGTAGCATCAGCTTTGTGCATTACGCGATGCAAAACTCAAAGTAGTTGCTGACTCTAAGCTGGGTAACACTTCAGTTTAGGGGAGGTTCCAAGACTTTGCTGTTATAATCATAGAGCACAGGCTAAATAATAACAGGAACAGGAAACTGCCATGTGGTATTCTCTTTTAGCTGAGTTTGAGTGCCTGATGGAAGAAATGTTTCACAAGAATTCTGGCTGAATAATCATCCGAATTATATTTTGTCTTTTTCCCCATGCAGAAGGTGCAATCTGCTATTAATCAATGGCCATCAATGAGAAGTTGTTTGAAACCTTGGTTGCACTTTAAGTTGTGAGTTCAAAACCCTCAGAGGGCAGCTTTTTCCCCAAAACTACTCATTTGTAGTGACTGAATGTGTGCCACAAAATTCAAAATTTTCAACAATCAGCATATCATATCTCTCTCACAGTCTTTCAAAATAAATAAAACATGCCAAGAACCTCATACACCATTCAGCAGAAACTGGAAGTATTGAGAACAGTTGAAAAGAATAACAACCTTGACAAGACTGCAAGGGAATTGAACATTAATAGACGCTTGATTCAAAGATGGAGAGCTTCCAAACATCAACTACAGATATGATTCACTTATAAGACACGGTGTCTTATAGCTGTGGGGTGTCTTATAACTAGAGCATTTTTATTTTTTCTGAGGGGGGTGATTCACTTATAAGTCAGGTGACTTATAGGTGAGGTTTTACGGTAATACTGCAAAGATTTTCATCACACTTTTCCATAACGTAATTTACTGCATCATTTTGCCAATTGCTGCCCATATGTTTTCAATGTATTTTAGTTAATATACAAATAACCAAGTTAGAAACATGCGGTTTAAAAAAAAAAAATTGTATTTCTTAGCCCAGCTCAATATGAGTAAACAAATAATCAGAAATGAACTCCAGCTTGTCAACAAATAATCTCAAAATCCTCAATGCTGTCTACAGATAGGGGCCAGTTAGCAATGGAGTATGATGTATATGCGCCATGTCTGGATGCACGAGATATGGTGCTACCTGCTGATAGACTCGCTGTTAGAAAGGATATGGGTGAGATGTTGTGTCAGATGAGAGATTACAATAACTGTCAGAAAAACAATGCGAGTGATTTTTACTTCCCACAGTTTCCTGACGGAGCTGTGTATCGGTGCAGACGTAAGTACAATAATCACATTTAACTGTAGACACCCTTACGTGAGTATGCTATTTACTCAACATTGTGCGCGTAAGGTGAACATGTAGAACTTTAGCCACGTTTGCCAGTGGAATGTGGCAAAAGTACAGACTGGAGTTATGAATATCAAGTTTTTCTTTAAAAAGGCATTCACAAACACATCTATTATTAGTAAAATTTGGTAATACAAATATTTTTGTTTGAGATCGGATAAACCCTGTGATGTGTAGCCTTCTCAAGACTATGAAGAGAGGACTCTGCATTGTAGAAGCAAATTACCATTTGTAATAATGGAAAAGCACACAACAGCTGAACAAACAACCATGACTGGAACACCACACCCTCCGACCCTTCTGAAGCCACCATTACCACACCAACCTAATGTAAATTACCATTTACAATGCTCATAAATATACCAAATGGATTACACCTGCTGAAAACAACATTACACCAGACGCTATTTTTGTAAAATTCAAGATCACTTTTATTTCGTGCTGTTTATTCTTACTCCTTGCTTTAATGCTCTCTGAAAATAAAATTGCTATTGTCACGCTAAACATGTTTGTTACTGGGCTGTCAGCAAATAGTTGAAATGTTCAAATATCGTTCACCAGTTATTACTGTGTTTATTATAGCAAACAGCACACACCTAAAATCTGAATAATAAAAATAAAAGAAGATTGTAGGATAGCTAACAGAACATCATATACAAGAAAATGTTTAAAGTGCTGACATATCACTCTGCTATGGATACATCCCCCAATGCAGTATTTGGGGACACCCTCGATTACTTCGGTGAAACATTAGCATCCTTGTGCAAGAGTCACCCGCTTGCAAAATTTGTAATTATAGGCAGGTTTGATCATCTTCCTGTTGAGGACATATGCTCTCCGCTTGGCATCGAAAAACTCATTAATCTTAGCACTAGAAATGATGCCAAGCTTGACTTAGTACTCACCAATATAGCAGAGTATCAAGCAGCGATACAACTAGCACCTATTAGCAATAATGAGTATTGTTTTGTGTACGTTAAGAGTAATAACGCCATCAAGCCAAAACTACCAAGAGGATTGTAAATAAACATCGGAAAACCTAAGTGTTACTCGACTTGGCCAAGCAAAGTTGGGATGCTGTTCTAAGTAGAAGCTCCCCACCAAATAATAGATGAAATCATAGACCATCATTGTCCTTTAAAAACTATGAAACTAAGATCAGACTGCCCAGGCTCGATGACGAGTCGTCTTCATGGCTTCATCCAACGTAGAGACAAAGAGTGCAGAAAGAAATACAAATCTACCTGGCATGGTGTTAGATCAAAGGTACAAAAATCTGTCAGAGCGGCTAAACGTGAACATCATCCAGAATACCAAACAATGGTGGGATACGCTAAAATCCATTACCTAGCCTGCCGACCTTCAGCATCAGCGGCTACGCCCATCATTGACCGTATACCAATATGTCCTGAGAAGTTCAGTGACCGCCTTAACTTGTACTATGCCAGTGTTGGTGGAGATTTGACTGTATCACCGTAAACTAGCCACTACCATGCAAATGCTACACCCCTCAACCATCTCAGCCTGGGTGAAATAAAGATCCTACTTAACAAACTAAACACCAGGAAATCAACATCAACCAAAAATTTTCCTACCTGGGCATCTGCTGAGGGCTCAGAAGATATCTGTGTACCCTTACAGGACATAATAAACACAATACTCACAACATCAGAATTTCCACGTAATTGGAAACCTGCACAGATAAACCCTGATCCTAGACTCTCCTCTCCTACTCAGTATAAGGACTATCGTCCCATCTCATTGCTGTTCCATCTTGGCAAGCTCTCAGAGGATGTAATAATAAATCAAACTAGAACCGGCGTGGCTATATTCACAAGTGAATATAAAGTCATACAACATATAATATATTAATAAAGCTGAACCAAAAGAACAGCAAACAATAAAAGATAGAAAAAAAAAGATTTCACGAGATTCACCAATTTATTTTAGTTTCAATTCCAGGCAATTGCATCATCATCAATACTGGCTTCCTTTCTTGATAGTTTTTTTATAAATTAAAAGTAAACTAAAATTGATGATGTCACCCAGATGAAGCCATTGATCACGCAATAAAACTTTTTTTCTACATAAGACCATTGAATGTGCTGTTGCTATATGCTGCCTGCTGCCAATAGTTATCATTATATCAAAATATTTTTTTGAAATTTCAAATGAACACATATGTATGAATACTATGTCCAATTTTGAAGAAATTCCATCTGGTAGTTCTTGACTTATAGAAGCTAGATGAAAGCTCTAAATTTGTTGCAAAATAATAAACTCAACCAAAACAAGAGTAATGCAACTTTGTTGTATGACTAATGAAAAGCAAAGTCTCAAAAATAGTTGTCTCTAACCAATACGCATACCAACCCAATGGAACTGTGGACGCATTTATACAGCTTTTTGACAACTCGCAGGGGTGGATTTTTCAAAAAATATTTTACAGACTCCAGCCTTATCTCCTAGTCAAAAGATGAGAGGACACTGTTTTCATGAGAACATCACTGCACTTGTTGCTGATTTCCTGCAAGAACAACTTCTGACTGTAAGATATTGCCTCGCCCAGTCGCCAAGCCATATACCATCAATGGTGGGAACACCACAAGGCACTAAACTGGGCCCAATACTTTGGGTTATCTACTGTAATGATATCAAAGCCCCCAGTTTTTCTCATGTCAAATATGCTGACGACGTCTTTTTATACAGCTGTATCTGATGTAAACAATTCTTGTGCTATTTTACCAGCAATTGAAGCCACACAACGATGGTCTGAGGACATTTCAACGGTGCTGAATGCTAGCAAAACTATGGTAATGATTGCTTCACTATCTACCCATGCCAGTTTTTCTCATGCAGTAAATTTAAATAGAAAACTTTTTCTACCCCAGCCTTATGTAACATTTTTAGGAATTTATGTTGACCAAAAGCTGAGTTTTAACAAGCTGATTGATCACCTAGTCTCTAAATGCAACACTTATCTTTTTCTCACGCGTAAACTGCGGATTTTTTATATAACAAATATTAGATCTATTTTATGCTATGCTATGCCAGCGTTTTACACCTTTCTCTCTGATGGCAGCAAGGCAAGACTTGAGAGTATACGAAGATCAGCCTTTAGGGTTATCCTCCCTGAATTGTAATGTATGTATGCAATGTATACCTCTAAAATTACCTGAGCTAAATGATTTTTTATTTTCTCTTTTTTGTAAACATTTTGATACTATTTTAGATGATAAGTGCCACCCGCTTCATCACAGGATTGTTTTTAACCAAAACTCAATGATATCATCTCAAAACAGATACAGATTCAGATCAAAACGTTGCCGAACAAACAAACGACAGTCAAGCTTTTTCAACTATTTTATGACTTTTTGTAACAACAAATTTTATATATAAGACCTAATATAAGAGCTATAACCAGCATACGATTTTCATCATCTCTGTCACGATAATGTATGTTCATAAAAATACAATTCATACAATTAATTCATTCAAGACAAATGACAAACATTACTAAAGCAAACCAACAAACAGCATAGATGACAAAAGTTAGTAGTATAAGTAGTAGTAATGGGGTTGTGTCAGGAGTTCTCCCTTATTATAGGGGGCGCTGAACAGATGGGACCATAAATTTACACTTTTTTATATAAGCCATCATTGGAGCAGATCACACTTTTTGGTCTGGCAGCCAGGGAAATCAAGATGAAAGCAAAATGAGGGTAATTAAATAGGCGGGTTATGCTGAACAATTTTATGGGACAAAAATTGACTGCGAATATAATTTGATATTTATTAGATTATATAATATAATAAATATATCATTAAAATAAAGAAAAATGATAACTTTCCAGCTTTGAATTTTGAATATTATATAAATCCAACCTGAAAATATTGATTGCCGAAAAAAATTCAGAATAACATGTATATTTTTAAGTTACTGTAATACAAAACAATTCAATAGTTAATACAATAACTTAAGATATATATAGATTTTGTTTTCAATAAAATTTAGCTGCATATTATAAGACATTTTCCTTCCTTACACTGAATTTCATTGTGATTTATCAGGTTTTTATATCTTAATATATCATTATTTAATTTTTGGATTACCAAATAATTAGATCAATTTGTAGCTAGCTGTAACTGCGGGGTTTTTAGAGCAAAAGATCTCATCTGCTTCCTTTATGGCTTATATATAACTTTGAAAAGTGAGGACTCATCTGTAAATAATCAAGGGAGATTACTCCGAAAAACACAACCCCATTCCTTTTCTATATTGCCAAACTTTCTTAGAAGCTGTAACAAATGTATATCTAATTTCTTCACCACGATATACCACTCATTAGTGATTTGTCATTTTCAATGATGCATTGTAAAAAATCTTAGCCACCCTATTTTCAAATGAGGTTTTCCAACATGATGTGATCTGCAATAACTAAAACACTGCTGCTCAAATTTTCAAGATATTTAAATGCCAGCGCATAGCCACTAATGCACATAGCCACATTGGTTGTGACCAGGGTTGATCTACTTCAGTTGCTCTATTACCACTGGTCACAGCTATCATGAGCAGCATCAATGTCAAAGCAGGTAACATATCCAGATGCCTTTTTCCAAGATTTTTCATCATCATAATATGTTACATTTAATATTGAGCTTTTGAAGGTCTCCAACCATTAACCATGTGATTATTTGGGTTATGTTCATATTGGCTGGTTAAATTAGATAAAATTAAATTATTTCACTAGAATGAGTTGGTGAGTTAGAGGTGCGAGGGCAGACATAATATATGTTGAGGATTAAAACACCAAATTTGAGCAAAAAATTCAGTTTTTAATATATTTTCATAACTCATAATGACACATGACTTATGCTCAGTTGGTAACCAATAGGATCTCAACATGAATGGTGCATATAGTCATGAGGAAAAGGCGAACATCACAGCCTTCATCAATTGAGGTACCTTTTTTGTACTAAAGCTAGATATGGGTGTATTAGAGAAGCTGTCAAGGGGTCCCTATTTGATCAAATGCAATGAAAATTTGTATAAGTATGTAAAAGGCTCTTTAGCACAACACGGTTTCAATGATTTGTCTTTATTGGTGAATTATGTAGGGGTCAATATTGGTAACAAGTTCTCTTCAATCCAGGGTAAGATATACCGAGGCCTAATGATACTCTTTACCAGAATCTCAAAGCCATTACCAGCACACCCAAGGAAACTGTCTGATCCCTTTTCGTTCTTTCTATACACACAAACAATACAGGTCACATCAATCGTACTCACAATTTGAAAATAAATGCTGACATTACAATTATTAATACTATCTTTCCTAGTTAGATAATTATTTTATCATGAATATTATATCAATGCGGAACCAGCTATGTAGCAGCTTGTATAAAAAAGTAAATTAAATAGGACTACCACAAGCTGGACCGGACCACAAAAAAATTACTTACAATAAATATATAAAAGGGTATACGAAGAATAATGTATTTATAAAAAAAATATTCATGAAAAATAATACGAAGAAAATCACCAATTCAGCCTCAGCGCATCTTCATCCTCTTTCATTGATTTATATGAAGTCATATGCCTTAGAACTGCAATGTGTACAAAAATAACAGTTGTTGTCCTACTCAATGAGTGTGCGATTCCATGACACAGCAAAATATGGTTGTACATGTATGGTGCATGCGTGTATCATTGACTCATCATTTAGAATATTAATATTGGGCATGATAATTTTAATTTAGAGCAGTCGGTTAGTGCAATGTAGTGTGACACAAAGACTAGATAGCATATTTGACACAAAAGCTATTGGCGTATTTTGTTTGGCGATTTTTGTGATGTGTTCGTGTGGAGCTGTTAGGTTTGATGGTACTGTTCCAAAGGATTTTGCTCATCCTAAGAATCTTCTGATAATAAACAGCGCTCATGTCATGAAGTAACAGTGATACGTTTGGTAGAGCAAACTCTGACAAACTCTCCTCGTAGCAGTTGTTTTATATTTTAGACAATAACAAGTTGCATCGCACCTTCCCTGATCGCAATTATTAGAGATGCTGAATTCATGTTATGCTGCAAGACCCCCAAGAAAGTATTAATAAAAGACAATGATTTGTAGTTTTGGAGAACATCAAGTTGCATACCACTCTCCCTGATCGCACTTATTTGAGTTGTTGAAATCATATTATGATGCAAGACCCAAAAACTAAAGACTTACTACAGCTGGTCTGGGCTATAGAGTCAACACCGTTTGAATCCTTAACATAAATATCATCAGAGGCAGGGTGCTGTCTCGAATTTACTGCTTCCAGGAAGTGGGGGATATTCCCCCCACCCTCCCTGGAAGCAGTCATCAAATGAAATAAATACTCAAATTCGTAGTTCCTCACTCAATGTCTAACTTATGACAAAAATGTAAATTGAGGAGTTTTCTTCTCATCAATAATAGTCTGAAACGCTAAATCACAGTACAGTATGTTCATGTATATAACACACACTCCTCAGAGGAATGATTAGATAGTATTTATCTTTTCAGTGATGTTTTTCTTCTACGGCGGACAATTGACATGTAGTACATTATCACGGTCAAGTCCATATCTGTCAGTCGCAATGAATGACATCGCCAACATTGAGAGGGGCTTTTCTGGTGCACTTAGACTGGAAACCATAACCAACGTTGTTTAGCAAAGCCATCGACACTTTACCATCTTTCAGGTACATTTGGTAGCCAGTGGAGTTAACGATCACAAAGGTTTTTATTATTATTAAATTTTTACTTAACCTACGAGTGGGTGGTAAATTGGCATCGGTTTATTTTCATTTCTTGGTTCGATAACAATGAAACGTTGAAACATGATATTACGATCAAAGTATCACAACAAATTTTGTTACTGCTGATATGATTTCAGATTATGTATTAGTAGGTCAACCTCTACATACTTCAACTTAGCAGGAATTTCCAGCCTCACTTCAGCAGGAAGATGTGTAGCCATCAATGTAGCCATCAACGTTCTTAGATCAAAGTCCTACAGCAACAGTCAGCAAAAATATTAAAACTCATGACGGAACTCCTCACACAGTTAAAACAGCTTCCTACAGCAAAAAATACTGTTCAGGAATTTCTCAGTTTAGTTCAGTGCAAACAAATATCAGGGTAACAACTAGTTAAGAATTATACACACCAACCATGGCATTGATGACATAGCTGTAAATGCCAAGGTTTAAGGCTTGGTTTGTGCAGATACAGTCTAATTGCTACCAATTAGTAGTTTACCTTTCTGAGTGACCATGTGGTTACTTCTCTTGATGCATTGAGCTCTCGTTGTGTTTGTGGTGGTATTTATATTACACAGCGGTCGTTGTTGTCGCATAATGGTGATGTTTTGTTGACGTTCATATGAGGTCGACGATGACATAATCTCCGGTGGATTGACGAATTGGCGGATTGGTGAAACCTCAAGGTCATTGAATTAGCAGTGTATTATCACAATTTTGCAAGATGGGCATTTTTTGAGGCATGTAGTGATGTTGCCATGAATAATGTTGAGAACCGTATATGATGAGTGGAACCGATTTTCACACTGTAGTCTGAACCATTATGATAACACAGTGGGGCTGGTGAAAGGGTTGACGATTTTGGTTGTGAGACTAGATTTGACATAGATAGCTACACCTTCTTCAATTATATTGCCTTCTTACATAACATGATCATTAACCAGCTGACATAACTCTAGATTTTTATATTCTTTGTGGGTGTGTGGGTTGGTGGAAGAAGTCTAGTTTGAGGTCAGCCGCTTGACTCCAAATGAGTGTTGACGGCTGTATGAAACTAACAGAAGCATCTTGACGTGGCCATGGTTGGGGATTGACCAAGTTGGGCACTCAAAACATCAAGTATAAAACTGATAAGAAATAATGATGAATAATGATGATTACACTCATGATATTTAAAGGTGCATATCGAGATCTCTTCAGAGTTCTAATCAACAGTTTCTTTTCTGTTGCATGATGAATACTACCCTCACTAAAAATTACATGATCTGCCCTGAATTAACTTATGAACATCATACCATGGTAGTCTCTGATGAGTAGAATAAGTAACGAAGTATGTAAAGTCTCTCTACAATTATTAGACTATACAATAATCAGACTATACAATAATCGGATCTGAATTACTAATTTGGAAAGAGCACAAAGCTCTAGAAAGTATATATTTATGATAAACCTTGACAAACTCTATTTCCTAATCATACCAAACCCACAGAAAATCTCTTAGCATTGACCATAGCTATATCGCATTGTTTGCATGAAATAACTCATCAATGCCGCAAAGATATATATCAGATTGTTCATTTGTACTATTTGTGTTATTGATGGGGAAGTCTGCAATGGGGAAGTCTGCATGTGACATAATGTTAACGATAAACTGTTTCCTGAAATTGAAAAAAAGTCACGGGTATGGCCACCATATATTAAATGACCTCAAATATCCAGCTGAATGGTTCTTTGTATCAGAATGGTAAAAATCATAGGGATATAATAATATATTGTACTCAAAAACTGGAGCCTTGCAAAGGCAATATAGCAGCATTATAAATATCTAAAAGCGCACCAAAGTGCGATTTTTAAATCATCATTAAAACTATAACACTTGTCTCTATTGCCTAAAAATTGATAGCAAAATGGTGCAGACATTGCGACCTATCCCTAGGGCACCCCTATCTCGCCAACCTTTCCTCGGAATGCGGTGAATAATAAAACTTGAAATGTTAACCCACATTTCGACCAAATCTCAACTACAAAAAGTTCCAAATGCCATAATACATGAAGGTCTATATATAAATTGGAAAAGAGCAGTTTCAACAGTTTCCTGCAGTTTCAACAAAAGACAATATAGGTAAAATTCACAATAGAGACTGGTTGATGCAAAACAAAACATTCAGTTGTATACGCTGATATTTATCCTAGCTAAACTGATCTTGAAGAGTTCGCTTTCTCCGGAAGAAAGTCTGACAACTCCAACATTGAAAAAAAACTTTCTCTTAGCAACATAAAGTCACAACAAATGGAGTGTCCAATGACAGTGCTGATTTAATCAGGTCAGTTTGTTGCACCCATCCTCAAATAAAAACAGTAGCAAAATTGGAAACTTTGAATGTGATGGAGAAGAATTATATGTTTGATAATAGATGGTAGAAATTTTGAAGATGGAGAAGCATAATTTTTGTGTCAAGTAAAGTAACAAGTTAAAATGAGTCTAGATGAAAGACTATAAACATGCAAAAGAAAAATAAGAGTTGCATGCACTTGTTTTGTTAATACTGCATCCAAGCATAAAACTGCCTAAATTAATCACCATAATTGTCTACGGCCATATCACGTTGAAAACGCCAGTTCTCGTCCGATCACTGAAGCTAAGCAACGTCGAGCCCAGTTAGTACTTGGATGGGTGACCGCCTGGGAATACTGGGTGCTGTAGACTTTTGATTATTTTCCGTTTTTGCAACTTAAAGTCATGTTACATTCTTTGCCCTACCATCAATATGAGCTGCTTGAAGTGAATTTTTTTGGGCTCAGTACCCCTCCCCCCTCCCTTCCTCACTCCCCCCCCCCCCCCAATTATTCCCAAACGGCAGCATATGCAAGCTTGTTTCTTGCAACAAAAAAGACAACGAAAAGAGCGATTTTTGAGCAGATGAATCCAAGAAAATCCTGCGTTTCGTGTAAATCCCCATTTGAATTAGGCAGCTGCGCAGCAGCGATTCTTGGGAAGGTCAGCATAGGGGATTGCCGGCACTATGAGAGGTTTGTCCCCCATGCCAAGAAGAGGATGCCGGGAAATATGTTAGATTGGTGCTGCATTGCTATTACTTTTGGACAATACTCTAGAAATGATAAACAGTATAGAAGCTAGCGAAACTGGAAAATTGAAGTCGGCATTACCGGCTATTGTTATCGACAACACAAATTATGACCTTTAGGTGGTAATCCACAGTCCAGTGGTCCAGTCTAGTGCTTAGATCACTGCTGACACTGTCATAATCAAACAAAAGAGTAACTCACCAGAGCCCGCTACTTGCTGCCAGCTTTCAACTGGCGTGTTGTACCCTGCTCTGTGAGCGCAGCGTTTAGTCCGGCAGAATGCTAAACAATGAAGCTAAGCACGATGTCGCGTCGAAAAGATTGTTGCCACATGGTTCATGGCATGCTACAAATGTTGAGCCCAATCCCAAAAAGTCCAGCACGAATAGATGTTTCTATGAGCCATCGAACCGGGCAGGCCCTCCATCCTCAAATAAAAACAGTAGCAAAATTGGAAACTTTGAATGTGATGGAGAAGAATTATATGTTTGATAATAGATGGTAGAAATTTTGAAGATGGAGAAGCATAATTTTTGTGTCAAGTAAAGTAACAAGTTAAAATGAGTCTAGATGAAAGACTATAAACATGCAAAAGAAAAATAAGAGTTGCATGCACTTGTTTTGTTAATACTGCATCCAAGCATAAAACTGCCTAAATTAATCACCATAATTGTCTACGGCCATATCACGTTGAAAACGCCAGTTCTCGTCCGATCACTGAAGCTAAGCAACGTCGAGCCCAGTTAGTACTTGGATGGGTGACCGCCTGGGAATACTGGGTGCTGTAGACTTTTGATTATTTTCCGTTTTTGCAACTTAAAGTCATGTTACATTCTTTGCCCTACCATCAATATGAGCTGCTTGAAGTGAATTTTTTTGGGCTCAGTACCCCTCCCCCCTCCCTTCCTCACTCCCCCCCCCCCCCAATTATTCCCAAACGGCAGCATATGCAAGCTTGTTTCTTGCAACAAAAAAGACAACGAAAAGAGCGATTTTTGAGCAGATGAATCCAAGAAAATCCTGCGTTTCGTGTAAATCCCCATTTGAATTAGGCAGCTGCGCAGCAGCGATTCTTGGGAAGGTCAGCATAGGGGATTGCCGGCACTATGAGAGGTTTGTCCCCCATGCCAAGAAGAGGATGCCGGGAAATATGTTAGATTGGTGCTGCATTGCTATTACTTTTGGACAATACTCTAGAAATGATAAACAGTATAGAAGCTAGCGAAACTGGAAAATTGAAGTCGGCATTACCGGCTATTGTTATCGACAACACAAATTATGACCTTTAGGTGGTAATCCACAGTCCAGTGGTCCAGTCTAGTGCTTAGATCACTGCTGACACTGTCATAATCAAACAAAAGAGTAACTCACCAGAGCCCGCTACTTGCTGCCAGCTTTCAACTGGCGTGTTGTACCCTGCTCTGTGAGCGCAGCGTTTAGTCCGGCAGAATGCTAAACAATGAAGCTAAGCACGATGTCGCGTCGAAAAGATTGTTGCCACATGGTTCATGGCATGCTACAAATGTTGAGCCCAATCCCAAAAAGTCCAGCACGAATAGATGTTTCTATGAGCCATCGAACCGGGCAGGCCCTCCATCCTCAAATAAAAACAGTAGCAAAATTGGAAACTTTGAATGTGATGGAGAAGAATTATATGTTTGATAATAGATGGTAGAAATTTTGAAGATGGAGAAGCATAATTTTTGTGTCAAGTAAAGTAACAAGTTAAAATGAGTCTAGATGAAAGACTATAAACATGCAAAAGAAAAATAAGAGTTGCATGCACTTGTTTTGTTAATACTGCATCCAAGCATAAAACTGCCTAAATTAATCACCATAATTGTCTACGGCCATATCACGTTGAAAACGCCAGTTCTCGTCCGATCACTGAAGCTAAGCAACGTCGAGCCCAGTTAGTACTTGGATGGGTGACCGCCTGGGAATACTGGGTGCTGTAGACTTTTGATTATTTTCCGTTTTTGCAACTTAAAGTCATGTTACATTCTTTGCCCTACCATCAATATGAGCTGCTTGAAGTGAATTTTTTTGGGCTCAGTACCCCTCCCCCCTCCCTTCCTCACTCCCCCCCCCCCCCAATTATTCCCAAACGGCAGCATATGCAAGCTTGTTTCTTGCAACAAAAAAGACAACGAAAAGAGCGATTTTTGAGCAGATGAATCCAAGAAAATCCTGCGTTTCGTGTAAATCCCCATTTGAATTAGGCAGCTGCGCAGCAGCGATTCTTGGGAAGGTCAGCATAGGGGATTGCCGGCACTATGAGAGGTTTGTCCCCCATGCCAAGAAGAGGATGCCGGGAAATATGTTAGATTGGTGCTGCATTGCTATTACTTTTGGACAATACTCTAGAAATGATAAACAGTATAGAAGCTAGCGAAACTGGAAAATTGAAGTCGGCATTACCGGCTATTGTTATCGACAACACAAATTATGACCTTTAGGTGGTAATCCACAGTCCAGTGGTCCAGTCTAGTGCTTAGATCACTGCTGACACTGTCATAATCAAACAAAAGAGTAACTCACCAGAGCCCGCTACTTGCTGCCAGCTTTCAACTGGCGTGTTGTACCCTGCTCTGTGAGCGCAGCGTTTAGTCCGGCAGAATGCTAAACAATGAAGCTAAGCACGATGTCGCGTCGAAAAGATTGTTGCCACATGGTTCATGGCATGCTACAAATGTTGAGCCCAATCCCAAAAAGTCCAGCACGAATAGATGTTTCTATGAGCCATCGAACCGGGCAGGCCCTCCATCCTCAAATAAAAACAGTAGCAAAATTGGAAACTTTGAATGTGATGGAGAAGAATTATATGTTTGATAATAGATGGTAGAAATTTTGAAGATGGAGAAGCATAATTTTTGTGTCAAGTAAAGTAACAAGTTAAAATGAGTCTAGATGAAAGACTATAAACATGCAAAAGAAAAATAAGAGTTGCATGCACTTGTTTTGTTAATACTGCATCCAAGCATAAAACTGCCTAAATTAATCACCATAATTGTCTACGGCCATATCACGTTGAAAACGCCAGTTCTCGTCCGATCACTGAAGCTAAGCAACGTCGAGCCCAGTTAGTACTTGGATGGGTGACCGCCTGGGAATACTGGGTGCTGTAGACTTTTGATTATTTTCCGTTTTTGCAACTTAAAGTCATGTTACATTCTTTGCCCTACCATCAATATGAGCTGCTTGAAGTGAATTTTTTTGGGCTCAGTACCCCTCCCCCCTCCCTTCCTCACTCCCCCCCCCCCCCAATTATTCCCAAACGGCAGCATATGCAAGCTTGTTTCTTGCAACAAAAAAGACAACGAAAAGAGCGATTTTTGAGCAGATGAATCCAAGAAAATCCTGCGTTTCGTGTAAATCCCCATTTGAATTAGGCAGCGGCGCAGCAGCGATTCTTGGGAAGGTCAGCATAGGGGATTGCCGGCACTATGAGAGGTTTGTCCCCCATGCCAAGAAGAGGATGCCGGGAAATATGTTAGATTGGTGCTGCATTGCTATTACTTTTGGACAATACTCTAGAAATGATAAACAGTATAGAAGCTAGCGAAACTGGAAAATTGAAGTCGGCATTACCGGCTATTGTTATCGACAACACAAATTATGACCTTTAGGTGGTAATCCACAGTCCAGTGGTCCAGTCTAGTGCTTAGATCACTGCTGACACTGTCATAATCAAACAAAAGAGTAACTCACCAGAGCCCGCTACTTGCTGCCAGCTTTCAACTGGCGTGTTGTACCCTGCTCTGTGAGCGCAGCGTTTAGTCCGGCAGAATGCTAAACAATGAAGCTAAGCACGATGTCGCGTCGAAAAGATTGTTGCCACATGGTTCATGGCATGCTACAAATGTTGAGCCCAATCCCAAAAAGTCCAGCACGAATAGATGTTTCTATGAGCCATCGAACCGGGCAGGCCCTCCATCCTCAAATAAAAACAGTAGCAAAATTGGAAACTTTGAATGTGATGGAGAAGAATTATATGTTTGATAATAGATGGTAGAAATTTTGAAGATGGAGAAGCATAATTTTTGTGTCAAGTAAAGTAACAAGTTAAAATGAGTCTAGATGAAAGACTATAAACATGCAAAAGAAAAATAAGAGTTGCATGCACTTGTTTTGTTAATACTGCATCCAAGCATAAAACTGCCTAAATTAATCACCATAATTGTCTACGGCCATATCACGTTGAAAACGCCAGTTCTCGTCCGATCACTGAAGCTAAGCAACGTCGAGCCCAGTTAGTACTTGGATGGGTGACCGCCTGGGAATACTGGGTGCTGTAGACTTTTGATTATTTTCCGTTTTTGCAACTTAAAGTCATGTTACATTCTTTGCCCTACCATCAATATGAGCTGCTTGAAGTGAATTTTTTTGGGCTCAGTACCCCTCCCCCCCTCCCTTCCTCACTCCCCCCCCCCCCCCCCCAATTATTCCCAAACGGCAGCATATGCAAGCTTGTTTCTTGCAACAAAAAAGACAACGAAAAGAGCGATTTTTGAGCAGATGAATCCAAGAAAATCCTGCGTTTCGTGTAAATCCCCATTTGAATTAGGCAGCTGCGCAGCAGCGATTCTTGGGAAGGTCAGCATAGGGGATTGCCGGCACTATGAGAGGTTTGTCCCCCATGCCAAGAAGAGGATGCCGGGAAATATGTTAGATTGGTGCTGCATTGCTATTACTTTTGGACAATACTCTAGAAATGATAAACAGTATAGAAGCTAGCGAAACTGGAAAATTGAAGTCGGCATTACCGGCTATTGTTATCGACAACACAAATTATGACCTTTAGGTGGTAATCCACAGTCCAGTGGTCCAGTCTAGTGCTTAGATCACTGCTGACACTGTCATAATCAAACAAAAGAGTAACTCACCAGAGCCCGCTACTTGCTGCCAGCTTTCAACTGGCGTGTTGTACCCTGCTCTGTGAGCGCAGCGTTTAGTCCGGCAGAATGCTAAACAATGAAGCTAAGCACGATGTCGCGTCGAAAAGATTGTTGCCACATGGTTCATGGCATGCTACAAATGTTGAGCCCAATCCCAAAAAGTCCAGCACGAATAGATGTTTCTATGAGCCATCGAACCGGGCAGGCCCTCCATCCTCAAATAAAAACAGTAGCAAAATTGGAAACTTTGAATGTGATGGAGAAGAATTATATGTTTGATAATAGATGGTAGAAATTTTGAAGATGGAGAAGCATAATTTTTGTGTCAAGTAAAGTAACAAGTTAAAATGAGTCTAGATGAAAGACTATAAACATGCAAAAGAAAAATAAGAGTTGCATGCACTTGTTTTGTTAATACTGCATCCAAGCATAAAACTGCCTAAATTAATCACCATAATTGTCTACGGCCATATCACGTTGAAAACGCCAGTTTCTCGTCCGATCACTGAAGCTAAGCAACGTCGAGCCCAGTTAGTACTTGGATGGGTGACCGCCTGGGAATACTGGGTGCTGTAGACTTTTGATTATTTTCCGTTTTTGCAACTTAAAGTCATGTTACATTCTTTGCCCTACCATCAATATGAGCTGCTTGAAGTGAATTTTTTTGGGCTCAGTACCCCTCCCCCCTCCCTTCCTCACTCCCCCCCCCCCCAATTATTCCCAAACGGCAGCATATGCAAGCTTGTTTCTTGCAACAAAAAAGACAACGAAAAGAGCGATTTTTGAGCAGATGAATCCAAGAAAATCCTGCGTTTCGTGTAAATCCCCATTTGAATTAGGCAGCTGCGCAGCAGCGATTCTTGGGAAGGTCAGCATAGGGGATTGCCGGCACTATGAGAGGTTTGTCCCCCATGCCAAGAAGAGGATGCCGGGAAATATGTTAGATTGGTGCTGCATTGCTATTACTTTTGGACAATACTCTAGAAATGATAAACAGTATAGAAGCTAGCGAAACTGGAAAATTGAAGTCGGCATTACCGGCTATTGTTATCGACAACACAAATTATGACCTTTAGGTGGTAATCCACAGTCCAGTGGTCCAGTCTAGTGCTTAGATCACTGCTGACACTGTCCATAATCAAACAAAAGAGTAACTCACCAGAGCCCGCTACTTGCTGCCAGCTTTTAACTGGCGTGTTGTACCCTGCTCTGTGAGCGCAGCGTTTAGTCCGGCAGAATGCTAAACAATGAAGCTAAGCACGATGTCGCGTCGAAAAGATTGTTGCCACATGGTTCATGGCATGCTACAAATGTTGAGCCCAATCCCAAAAAGTCCAGCACGAATAGATGTTTCTATGAGCCATCGAACCGGGCAGGCCCTCCATCCTCAAATAAAAAACAGTAGCAAAATTGGAAACTTTGAATGTGATGGAGAAGAATTATATGTTTGATAATAGATGGTAGAAATTTTGAAGATGGAGAAGCATAATTTTTGTGTCAAGTAAAGTAACAAGTTAAAATGAGTCTAGATGAAAGACTATAAACATGCAAAAGAAAAATAAGAGTTGCATGCACTTGTTTTGTTAATACTGCATCCAAGCATAAAACTGCCTAAATTAATCACCATAATTGTCTACGGCCATATCACGTTGAAAACGCCAGTTCTCGTCCGATCACTGAAGCTAAGCAACGTCGAGCCCAGTTAGTACTTGGATGGGTGACCGCCTGGGAATACTGGGTGCTGTAGACTTTTGATTATTTTCCGTTTTTGCAACTTAAAGTCATGTTACATTCTTTGCCCTACCATCAATATGAGCTGCTTGAAGTGAATTTTTTTGGGCTCAGTACCCCTCCCCCCTCCCTTCCTCACTCCCCCCCCCCCCAATTATTCCCAAACGGCAGCATATGCAAGCTTGTTTCTTGCAACAAAAAAGACAACGAAAAGAGCGATTTTTGAGCAGATGAATCCAAGAAAATCCTGCGTTTCGTGTAAATCCCCATTTGAATTAGGCAGCTGCGCAGCAGCGATTCTTGGGAAGGTCAGCATAGGGGATTGCCGGCACTATGAGAGGTTTGTCCCCCATGCCAAGAAGAGGATGCCGGGAAATATGTTAGATTGGTGCTGCATTGCTATTACTTTTGGACAATACTCTAGAAATGATAAACAGTATAGAAGCTAGCGAAACTGGAAAATTGAAGTCGGCATTACCGGCTATTGTTATCGACAACACAAATTATGACCTTTAGGTGGTAATCCACAGTCCAGTGGTCCAGTCTAGTGCTTAGATCACTGCTGACACTGTCATAATCAAACAAAAGAGTAACTCACCAGAGCCCGCTACTTGCTGCCAGCTTTCAACTGGCGTGTTGTACCCTGCTCTGTGAGCGCAGCGTTTAGTCCGGCAGATGCTAAACAATGAAGCTAAGCACGATGTCGCGTCGAAAAGATTGTTGCCACATGGTTCATGGCATGCTACAAATGTTGAGCCCAATCCCAAAAAGTCCAGCACGAATAGATGTTTCTATGAGCCATCGAACCGGGCAGGCCCTCCATCCTCAAATAAAAACAGTAGCAAAATTGGAAACTTTGAATGTGATGGAGAAGAATTATATGTTTGATAATAGATGGTAGAAATTTTGAAGATGGAGAAGCATAATTTTTGTGTCAAGTAAAGTAACAAGTTAAAATGAGTCTAGATGAAAGACTATAAACATGCAAAAGAAAAATAAGAGTTGCATGCACTTGTTTTGTTAATACTGCATCCAAGCATAAAACTGCCTAAATTAATCACCATAATTGTCTACGGCCATATCACGTTGAAAACGCCAGTTCTCGTCCGATCACTGAAGCTAAGCAACGTCGAGCCCAGTTAGTACTTGGATGGGTGACCCGCCTGGGAATACTGGGTGC